>CALZFC010000152.1:0-197500 GCA_945643635.1 Allodiplogaster sudhausi | reverse complement strand
TCTTCACCCCCTTCATTACAGTTCAGTGGAACGACGGCAAGCAAGTACTCGGTCGAAGTTAACGACTGGGCCACATTTACGAAGAAAGTGGTCTCGAGTGTTAATTTATTATGTGGAACTATTACAAGCTGGGGCAGAACTTAGTGGAAATAAAAATAAATAAAGTTCCACCGCCCGTTAATTCTCCCCGTTAAAACAGTTCAACAACTACAACGAGTTAATATACAATTATGAGTAATCCTAAAACTCTGCAGCTGATGGAGGCAATTTATTACCGCTGGACCCAGAATTTCCCCAAAAGCTATTACGATGAGAACTACTTTGTGAAGGAAGTGCCGATGGCGGCAACGGAGGTGCTTGGTGGAGGATGGCAGGAGGGACAAATATCCCCGGTCGAGGAGGGGCAGGAGGAGGGAGCATTCCATTCATGGGAAGTGGGCGAGGAGGGAGGGAAGGAGGGGGTGAGCTATTCAGAGGCTGATGACGGGGTAAGGGCACCCATGACTCATTCGGTGGCCTGATACGTGGATGAAGAGAGGAAGGCTCAGCAGGAGGAACACGAGGGAGGTCCATGCTGTAATCGGGTCGTGCAGCGGGAGGGGGCATTCTGGGACCCCTTTGAGGGGGAGAGTAGATGGTGGACCCCGCTCTAGCTCCTCTCGCAGCCCCTCGCACACCTCCCCTTGTACCACGTCCCCATCTGCTTCCCCTGGAAGAACCCCGAATGGTCCGAGTGGCTACTCGAATGCGCACTCCACGGCCACGGACTGAGCTGCTAGAATGGCCAGTGGAAGGCCGGTGATCTGATTGGCCCGGGTGGATCAGTCCTTGCTCACATGTTTCTAAATATTAAAACATGGATACACTACATCTACAAAAACATTGCTAGACATATTCTTATCAGATTTCTCCGTATTCTACACGAAGAGAATAGCTCTATAAAAAATTTAAACCACTTAATAAAATAGCGCAAAACCTGCAAAAATTGAGTCCACTTTTGCAACGTTCTCAACAAAGATGAGAAATTTTTGGCGGAACATGTCGATTATAGTGTTCTTCACCTACAAAGACAATCAGCGATAAGACATGCTTTTCAAGGGAATGAGGAAGTGAGGCAGGAAACCGTATTGTAGTCGGCTTCTCCACTCGCAATTCGATTCAGTTGATGCTCAACATTCGCTCGCATGGTTGGCAGGACGAGTTCTTCATCGACTGCTCGGTATCCGTGGATCAAAGAAATGCCAAGGGTGGTCGGAACTAACCGGCGGCCTGTCTTCACCTGCAATCACTTCCTAAGCTTACCGTTAATATACCTTAACCAAGATAAATTTACTGCGACGTAATTCCGCTTGCAGATCATGTTGATGTGAACAGGAATGGACGCATCCGTGCCTGAAACAGCGAATTTGCAGCAAATTCCAAGAAAGAACAAAACCAATGTCCCTTCGGGCAGAACATAAAGAAACGGAGAAAAATATCTCACCAATTCCGTGTCTCTCCATCAGTGTAATTAATTCAGATTCCGTGAGATAAGAAGGCGGACTCGTTTTCTTCGCTGCCATTTTAATGCTCCTTAAAATATTCGTGAAGCCTTTCCAATGACAACAATTACTTGGATTATCTTACTTGAGGGAAAGTGAATCTCCTTGTTGCACAGGTGGTAACCGCTCTTGAGATCCCAGCGCTTGCCACGGCAAAATCTCAAACAATAAAAATATGTTTACAGATCAAATAAGTGTGAGCGAATTATGTTAAAAACAAAGCTGAAATAAACCTCGGTGTATCCTGGATCTGTTAGAATGCGACCTTGAAGCGTAAATTCCTCACCAGCAGCATCGAGTCTGTAAAAACATCCTCCCAAATTTAATTCCTAAACCACACTTAAAACAAATTCGAAATTTTATACCCCAGATGTGCCTCGGGAAATTATATGAACAGGGAAATGTTTCTTTCTCTCGCTCTGTTTCCACGGTCAACATCAGAAAGAAAGATCATCGCTGCGGATCTACAGCTAACTCCGATTTACGCCACACCAAGATAAATAAAAGGTTTGAAACAGGAAGATCGCTACTGTAAACTGTTATCCTTCTTAATATGCAGGATTGCGGGGCAACCACTGAAAACATTGCGCGAGAGTTAGAGAAATAAAGACATAGAGAGAGAGAGGGACCGCGAGAGACAGAGAGAGCCAAACGGATGTGAAAAACAATTGAGAACGAATTCACTAAAGACAGTGAATAAGAGAAAAATGTCCTCAAATATATAGAAATCTTGAAAACTCCCCTATCTGAAAACATTAATTTCCACATACCTCTTATATGTTAGCAACGTCACTCACCTTGCAGAAGTGTTCTCGTAAGTGCAGGGTCGCATGAGAGTGGCGATGAAGTGCCTGGTGACATAGTCATACAGCCTGGCCTCGTCCCCTCCCAGACGTCCTTCCGCTGCTCTCATCGGAGTGATCGGTGGATGGTCTCCCTAGGAAGGCTGTCTCCATTGTCCATCCCTCCTCCAGCCAAGAATACCTTGTCAACGCCCACTCGGGGCGGCCAGAAGCCTTGGTCCAGCAGTTGAGAAACCAAGGCTCCATAAACAGGGTCTCTTGCTTGTCTGACAAGAGTCCCTCGTAGATCGAAGCTTGCAGGGTAGGAAGTCGTTTCCGTTCGAGGGTAGGAGATATAGCCCTGCATCAATTTACTCGAAATTGGGCACTAGTGAAACCAAATCTACGCCCAAGCAGCGTGTCCCATTACACAGCACTCGTCTAACCACATATTCTGGCGAAATGCCAAAAAATTAACACCTGCATGTAGAGATTCTCTGCGACACTCATGGCATGTGCGGGGCTCAGGTCAAGAAGAGAAGAAGCGGTTCTTAGTAACTCCACCTTCAACCACTCACATCAGCATACGAAATGACCATGCTACACGCACGGTGTTCAGTGCTTTTGGTCGTTCCTTGGTCGCGACCCTCGAAGAAATGTCCACGACAGTTGCCATCCCGCATCGCTAGAACCATCCACGACCTGATACTCGTCCTAAGCAATCACCACTCTCACCTTTATCTTGTCTCGCACTTGAGTTGCAATCTCTCTGTCATTGATTTGTCCTCTCGAACACGTTGCAGACATTTCCAAACCATCGCGGCCTCCGAAGACAGTCTTAACTGTACAAATGACAAAAAGAATCTAGACTGGAATGGCAACATCTCTCAAGGAAGGCCATACCTGAATAACCCAGTAAGCTTGCGGCTGAAACTGCATAATTTCATCATGTCGAGTGACGCAAAAGGAAAGGGTAGGCGTCTGGCATGGACCGTATGAGACACACTTTCCGATATCACCGTATTTATGCTGCAAAATGAATCCCTCTTGTCAAAGCAATATTTGGGGTAAAAAATTAAACAAAGGAACAATAAGGAGGTAAAATGCGAACCTTGAAGTAGCGGGTCTGGAAACGCGTGAAACTGCAACCAACACGTAGATCCAACTCTCGTCGTGCTTCCACTGCCAAGGATGCATTCTGATTCGGTCGACGCAGGTTCCGCATGGCTGCCTTTAAAGCGAGAAATGTAGCAACGGCCGCCACGATTATTCCCAAAATGTTTCGTCACAAACACGCAAACCTTGATTTCCGTTTCCGTGACAGCAGAGAAATGTGCTCTGAATGAAAGAAGGTAAATGTGAAAATAGCAAGCAAATAGGCACGTGCCTATAAATGTTGCGAGTGATATCTTGATGATGGGGCTTCTTCATGACTGGAACAACAGCTTCAATCACTTCAAAGCAGATGTTCTCCCCTTCCGGATCGCAATCCAACCAGAGAACGAGATAGTCTGCTCCACGAGCTTCGCATGATAAGTACTGAAACATCAAGATCGTTGGCCATGGCAGATCGCAGTCCAGGACTCACATAATTCATTCTCATTTTTGGATCGGCCTCCAGCTTTTCTGTGGGTGCAGAATAAAGTTCGACAGGTTGAGTTCGAGCCCAATTGTTGAACTCCGCAGGAAAATCGAGTGTCATAATATGACCAAGAGTACTTGTCACCTGTAAAATATCCACAGGTTTACATATAAGCAAAGCGAAGCAGTTACCTTGAACCGTGCTGCCTGTCCTTCAAATTCGCCATAGAACTCGCTGACAGAACAAACTTGATTTAATCCTATAAATGACTGTCATATTTCTCCAGCAAGAGCCCAATCTCTTGTAGTATAATTCCACAACCGAATGAACAAACCTTTCCTTTTTGAAGCCTTGTTATCAGAAAGTAGCCGAGCAATGACATCCGCTAACTTGGGTTTCTCCGCAACCATCAAAACCGTAATCGCCATAGTGAAAACACTGCAAACAAAATCCTAACAAGGTCAAAGTCGCAATAGGAATAGGAATACCAGCATACGATGCGAGCCTCTTGCAATTACTCCCAGCACCCTGAAACAAAGCTAGCTGTTTTCCACCCACCACGGGAAAGTACCTATCACAAGAGTTTAAAGAAAAGCCCCTAGCTGTAGAAAACTGTCTTTAAGCTTCCCACCATGTTTAGTGCACCACGCATCCCACGAAAACTCACCGAAGTCCCACCAATCACAGTCAGAATTTGGCAACGGTTTTTAGCGCCGGAATCGTTATGCCGCAGAAGTTGATAACGAAATAACTTCCCGTAAAGCAACACTTTATACACTCTCGGTTGACAATCACCAATGTTCTCTGCTATTTACATATCGGCCTTTGACAACTTGCAAAATCCGTGCTCGGTACAAATAACTTTCCAGAAGCAGAAACCGATAGAAAAGAAGTCCAATATACATTGATCGAGTATATATGTACTATATTTAACTGTACAGAGGGTATATTACACTTATTTAAAAACAATCACCGCAACTTGGGAAGCCTGGAAGAGGACAAAACGATGTCGGAAAAATGTGGATTTCAAGAATCGGATTCGGTCGATGGCGTCCCAGTGTCAACTGCGGACTGATCCCCGAGGTGGAGATACTCGCAGATGTGATTAGGCAACTTATCCTGGCTGGCGGAGAGCTGGTAGAAGATTGCCTCTGCAGACGTCAGTATCTCATCCAAGCAGTGCTGCATCGACAGATCGTTCACATGCTGCAAAAATTGCTCAAACTTCTTTATTTCTCTCTCTCCTCTATCTCTCTTTCCTCTCTCTCTCTTCTTGATAACCCTATTAGTAAAGAGAGTACAAGAGTAACCTTGAGAATCTCAGTGAGACCAAATTTATTCTCAATAATGGTGTTGGTCTGCCGATCGAGAATGGCAACACAACACAGAAGAAGGAAGTTCGGACACGGATGATTCGTCCACATCACCTAGAACGCATTTGCAAGAATTATATCTAAAGTAGAAACAATTTGACACTGTTTAACTTTAGGAAACCAAACGTATTTCAGGCGATCCATCAATCTTTAGAAGTCGAAATTTTTTGAGAATTAAGTATGTAAATAAACAATATTTATCTAGACGCCTTGAATTAATCAAGGAAAACCCCGAAGACTTTAGAGCTAATGAACGACGGAAAAAGCGCCCAGCAAACAATAGTTCTGATGTCCATTAGTTGGAGGCAAAATTAGTGGAAGTTCATATTAAGTTTAAACATGACGTCTATTTCAACTATCGATTACAAGCCGTACGAAAAACTGCGAGCTCGTGTGAATTTAAAAAAAAGACGATAAACCTCGCCCAACAACAGAAAACTAGTTGGGTCCCAAATTTTGATTGCTCCTCTGAAAATCGTTTAGTACCTAAGTTTAGGACGATTAAAAAAACAAGCTTGGTCCACAAAAGTTAAATGGTGTAAAAGAAAAAAAATTGGAAACAAGTTGAGTGTCGAACCTCCCAGAGCTTGGAAGTGTCCTCCAGACTCAGCTCGCGCTTGAACCAGACGATAATCCAGCGGAAGCAGAAATACATGTCATCCGATTCATGCGACTCTGAGCAACCTCCACAATTATTAAGAACTCAAGCTACCAATCCAATTGTAAGCAAAATACGAGAACGAAAGGTTAACCGAGATAGTTTGCCAATTTGGGATTAATGATCATGAGGATGTCTCGAAGGTGGTTGAGCTGCAGCTTGATAGCCGTTTGATCTTTCATGAAGTTGGCATGCTGAAAAGGGCTCTCCGTCCCCTTCGCTTTCTGCTTCACCAATGGATAACAAACCACTTTATCCATGATTCCAACGAAGCACCAAAATGCGTCCACCTCGTTCTGCATTACAAAGAGAAGGGGAGAGCAGAAATCACTCATCCCTTGCACGTACCCTTAAGATATTCTAATTTTAAAATTATTCATTCCTATCCCTTAACAATACTAGAAATCAATATTAAATAAATAAAAATATGCAATAAATAAGGCAAGCAGCAAGCTCAATACCGAAACCAAAAATGGTTGTTGTTGCAATTAAGAAGGGAAGGAGCGAGGAAAAAAATAGTAACAAACCGAGGTCGAAGTCGTACATGCAATAAGTCATGAGAACGTTGTGCAGCATCTGCAGATTGGCGTTGTCATCCCCAGAGAAGAACTTCAGTGTCCGATCAGTCCGGGCCACGTCTTTCTCTGCAATGACAATGCTCACAATTATGGTCCTCTCTTATTCACGGCTCAACCTTCTTAAGCACATGCTAAACAGGTTTTCTCGCTAAAGTAAAAGAGAAAAGATTCGTACCGACGAGAGCCTTGCGAACAGCGAATTTAGTGAATCTCTTCTCTTGATCCTCACTGATGGAGCCCCACTGCCCCTTCATCCTTTCGTAGTCTTTCTCAAGACGAGATCTCCTCTGAGGAGAAAATAAAGAGTAAGTGGTTAGAAACAGCTTAAGAGTCTACCATTTCTTTATTTCAGCAATATTCTTTAATAAGTAGATTTGTAAAGATAACCTGGAGATTGTCGATGGAGGACGCTCTCCAGTCGTAGTATCCAAGCAGGTATTTCCACGCTTCTTTCCTCATTTCCGGCTCCAGTCCACCACTTCAACAAATACTTAACAGTGTAAAAAAACCGATATCAAAGGATCTACGGGACAAAAGCAAAAGAAAAACAGATCTCCGTAGGAAAGTAAAAAAAAAAGATAAACCGGAAGACGTTGGTCATGAGATGGCGCAGCTTCTGAGGATCGAAAGAACCATCGGGGAGTTTGAAGGAGTTCCACGCGGCCAAATTCACGGGCGCTTCCCTGAAGATGTCGGGTCGAGGGGGCAGCTCCAGCTGAGTCACCACTTCGAAGTCAGCATCACGTGAGATTCTATAAGTACATCCAATACAGAATAATTCAACTGAGCCTGCCCTGACCTGATTCTGGAGTCATCGTCATGCGACCTCAACTCCCGCATAGCCCGGATCTTCTCCTCTTGGTCGACCGCGTCCTCAGTGTCCAGGATGGCAGGGATCACTTGCTCCTGCACGAAATCGGTAATCTTCCCGAGTCCAGTCATCGCCGCCGCGTAAGGATTCTTCATAAAACGCTGTAAATATTTCATGTCAAAACATAGAAGAAAATATTGCTCTACGAGGAAAAGGTGAAAGAGAGAGAAGCAAAGGGAGTAAAAGAGAAATGATATGGATGGAGGGAGAAACGAGAACTGACACTCATCATGTCCCCGTTCTGGTCGAGCATGCTGACGGAGTGGGCAAGGGCCTCCGTCTTCTCATCAATCACAAGCACCAATTGCTGTTCACGGGCAGAGCGGCGGAGGGTTACGTACCTCAAGTTCTTCTCTTGCTTTCATGCAGATTAAGGTAGACTGGAAGAGCTAAACATCTAATACGAATATAAGTACCTTTGGAGGACGTCTATGAAGTCCTTTGTAGATTGAGTCAGAAAATACAGAGGAACCATGTTTGTTCCATCCTTGCAGATCAGACGAATGCTTGGTTGTCCTTTCCCTAAGAGCTCACTTTACACTGCCAGGAGAATTAAAGGAGACGAGATGTTATTTTATATGGATATAGTAATCATATCTTAAAATGGGGCGCCCAACCCCCCCCCCCCCACAAGGAAGGATGGGTGAGGGGACGGCGGAAACTGTTAATTCATATTAAATATTGCTACATTTTTCGATTATACTTCGCTTAGGCATGAATTTTCGATTTTCTTAACCAGGAAGGGTGACTGAAAATATGTCTAAGCAGTCGGCCTTTAAGCTATGATAGTAATCATTCTCACAGAATACCAGGCGGCTGCTTCACAAGCAATGAATAATGCAAAATTCAAAGGAAGGGCTGATACCTTTCTTCGGCTCCATATTTTTGAAGCTGGAGAGATCGTTAACATCGATGGAGAACTTGAGTTTATTAGCGAGAGCAGCGAGAACGCCTTCGTCCGTTTTCGGAGAGTGTGCCGCTAAAGAAAAGAGGACTAAATACTCCATTTACAAAAATTATAAAAGCAAGGACAAACGGCTGGGAGACGTAGAGAGAATGCTCTGCCCGTCTTCACCACATCCGTCTGCGAGTACCCAACCAGTCTCTTCGTCGCTGTTTGGAGACCACTCGATGAAAACCCCATCGGCCTGCATGGCTGAGTTGAATACCAAAAATGATTATCTTCTTTGCTAAAAATCAACCTTTTCGATAATGCAAAGAGCGCCAGGAATCAATTCATTCTGATGAGTTTCTCCTTCTTCAGCCAATCTCGCAGACACTCCGGGAATTCGCAGTACAACCTAAGAGGAGGCATTGACTGTCACCAATTCTTCGAGAAATATCGATGAAACTGACCGTGTCTGGCAAGAGCGACCGAGCCAAGGAAGACGTCAACGTATCCAGGCTCGCCGCCATTTCACGGTTGTTCTTTTCACGCTGATTCTTAACGTACTTGTACGCTAAGATTGGAAGCATTTATCTGAAATGAACGTGATCATAACCGATAAAAAGCAGGATAGCGAAATCATATATGCACAATCATCAGGATAGAATCATGCGCTTCCACTCGGAAAAGAAGGCAGAATCGAGAAGAGCGCAATGCTAGTCAAGCAGAGACAGTTATAGCATAGTGATGAAAGAGAGAATAGGTCGACCGCGCCAGAGAAAACAAGGAGTCACCACAGCAGAAGCAACAAACCTGAATAGAGAGAAAAAAGGTTTTTGCTGAATGAATGCTTTTTCCGCAGTTAGCAATCTTAATAACGAAACAGGGTAGGGCCGATGGTAGCGATGACACATTCGTAATCAAGCCATAGAAACCGCTGCACGTGCAGTAACGATTTTGAAAATGTACCACCTCTGCAATATACTGTATACACCAAACGGTCACCAATATTTAACTTTTAGAAGCGTATAAGTTATTTTATGTTCCTCACTATCTTCCTAGAAGATTCATTTGTCTTTTCCCCATAATATTGCACTATTCCCAAACTCTGACACCACAATCGATACTCGCATCGTCGTTTCCATAATATGGGAGGATATGCCAAATTGCACTGTTAACATATGAATTAATTCGATCGCTTTATCATACGAGAATACTTGTTCACTGGCAAACATGAACAGAAAAAAAGAAGGAGTCACAGAAAGATTAAAAGGGGTAAAAAAGAATCTTCTCAAACCACAATCAGACAGTTAAGCACGCATAATACGTCTACGATCATCATGTAAGTCATAGTCCGTGTCAGAGGGAGGAGGGAGAGAGCGAGAAAGAGAGAGAGGAGTGTTGGGGGGAGGGGCTCGGAGAGCAGCGACCAGACTCCCCTCCACCACCGACTCCCCCACCATCGACGCGTACTCACTCTCGCAGTCTGCACGACGGGCAGCCATCCCTTCTCGAGGGAACAATGTTGTGATCGGGGAGATCGGCCAGGTCTCATCTTGCAGCAGGCGGACTGGCGGGATCGGCGGAGATGCCACGTAAGACACCTGAGAGAGAGAGAGAGACCGTAATAGAGAGTAAGAAAGAGAGAGTGAAAATGAGAGAAGGAGAGAGAGTGAAAGACGAACACAGAGAAAAATATACTGACCTCGGTTGCTCCCTCTGCTACTCTTCCAACAGGCCCTCCACATGGTTGTGCATTCTCAACCGTTGTATCGCCTGTAGAGATAAATCTTTTCCATGATAATTTGACCGGCCTCTACTATATCTTCAGCCTGTGGATATTGAAAGTGAAATGAGATGTGTATCATTTTCAGCTCACTTAACAACATAAACATAAATAAGGAAAGGAGAAGAGTATAATGCAACCGACCATTATAATTCCTTGAGGTATTGGGGTTTCCTTGGAAGACATAGTAGCATTTTTCGGTGAACTTCTCCTTGGAAACGACATGTCGGATGAGCCTCGCAGCAAGAAGACGAGAGGCCACTTCGCGAGCCTGGAGACGCTCGTCAATGTCCTGCACACTTTCTTCTGGTTACACTTCCTCCTCTCAATTAAACCTAGCAACTTTCCCCAATCTCATCAGCGTTAAATACGTCAAAACAACGAGCAATAATGTGTGAACCATAGACAGAAACAAATTGTGGAGAGAGATAAAGTGGTTCCATGTTGCTTGTGAAAATTTCAGAGGAAATAAAAATTGAAGGGAAAAGTTAATATGGTAGCAAGGAGTAATTTCCACAAAGGAGTGAAGAAAGAAGAGAAAGAAACCTTGACATGAAGAAGAAGCCAATCCACGAGTTCCCGGCCGATGAATGAATTCAGAACAGGAATCTTCAACCATTTCCGATTCTTAACAACCAGACCAGATTCGGGCCGACGCATCGCAGCCACCAGAAGGGAGAGGTCCATCTTCGAGTGAAGATTCTCCAGACACACACGCTCTGGACACAAAGAACGAGTTCTACTAATATTTAGCAGAAAGGGAATAGCCACCCTATCTTCTTGCTCCCTTTCTCTCTCTCTCCTCTCTCTCTCTCATCTCTCTCTCCTCTCTCTCTCTCTCATCTCTCTCTCCTCTCTCTCTCTCTCTCTCACGATTGAAGTCGTTCTCCCTGATGCGGAGTGCGTCGTCGGGTAGTCTTGCAACAGCAGTGCCGTGTCTTCTCTCTGCGTAGAGTCTCCTCTCCTCCTCTTCGTCGCTGCTCCCAACGGCGCTTCCTTCTTCGAATGCCTCGCTTGGCTCGTCCAGTCCGTATCTAACAATAAGAGGGAGATAATGAAGGCATGACTTGATTCCATGAATAACCGTTGTCTCTCAGTGCAGTGAACGGCGTTCTCCACCCAGACGGAGATGTCGAGAGGCATTGTCTGGTCGGAGGCCAAGGCAGACAACGCGTCCGGGGCACTCTCATTCCTCACCGATCTCTTCGCAATCAGCAGGGTCAGAGGCCTCAAAGAAGAGAATGACAAGGAGCGAGAAAGTAGAAGAACATCAGCAACTGCAGAGAGAATCAATCACTAACCTCTTGGCAGCCGCCACTTGCCGTAGAATTTGAATAGCATCGCGGTCACTCAGATTTTCGAAAGAATGATTGTTAACCTGCATAAAAAAGATGCTATCGAAGAAATATTCACAAAATATTTGTATCCAAATAGCACTTGCATGAAAGTGAATGAACCTGTACAATTTGATCTCCGACATCAATGGAATGACTACGAGCAACAGCACCAAGGGGTCGATGTCACTGATGAGAATGCTGCCATCCACGGTCACCACTGAGATGCCCAGACAACAAGACGCGTCCAGAGCCACTCGCACTTCCAGGATGTGCGGCAGGGACATACTCGTCCCGCTATACAAACAGTTATTCATGACTGGGAAGAACCACTGTCTCTCCTTCATCATCTACTCCATATCCTCTCTGATCATATGAATGCCACACCTGCTTTCGGGAGCGCTTCCAATGGTAGAAGGAACATAGGGCTTTCGCCTTGACTTCCGCGGCTTTCTCTGGCGATATCTTTCAGCCGCGTGATCATAAAGTGAAGAAGAAGCTCTTAAACAGACCCAAAAATTAATCTTTCACAAGATACCAAACAAGGAAACAGGGTATATATCGCAAACACAATTGCGATATATACCCCCAAAAAAATTATCAGTTGTTAATAGAAAAAAAACATTCTGATTATAATTGTTATATTTAATAATTTTTATTTAAAAAATACGAATTGAGAAAAGACAGTACCTTGACATGTCATAGCGGGAGTAAGGATCATCGCTGTTGGAAGTGTAGATATCAGCCAGTTGCTCTCCCGCCCTCCCACTCAGCACCGTACTGGCACCCATTTCATCCACTCCAGTGAAAGAGCGCCGCTTCCGCTGAATACAAATAAAACTAGGACACATAAAGAAGAAAGAAACTAATAAGGAAATTACAAAGTGCTCGGAAGCAGGAAGGGCAGAAGGTTGTCTGCGCGAGAGAGTAGCTGGAGGGCCGATCTTGTTTCCTTGTCTACGGGGAAGAGTAGCCGAGGCTGCCACAGTGTTCACATAAACTTGAATCGTTCCATTCTCGGACTTCAGAAGAGCAGATGCATCATCAGTCAACTCCACTTTCACTTCCCTTAACAAACCATATAAGATGACTGAATCAAAGATTTTAATTTTTAATAATCATCTGCATACAAAATAAATAAACGTAGCGTGGACTCCATTATGTTTTAAAAATCTACCAAAAATTATAGCGGCCGTCGTATTCCATCTGTTTTGATCGCCTCGTCTTTTATCAACACTTTAAACACATCTCTTTATCATAACATAATTAAGTTAACCGTGTACATTGCTTAAACTCTAAAGATGCTGTATAAAATGCAAATAAGATGAAAGAAACAAACTTCTGAATGTCAGGATCCAATACTTTGGAGTAGTACTGGACAGGCAAAGTACTGTAGACCTTGCGAGGAATGGCTTTCTTGAGTAGCCCGAGAGTTGCCTTCTCCGGAGGCACAGTCAATGTCATTACATACGGGGTCTCGTCATCATCGAATTGACAGAAGACCTTCAATTTTATTCTATTAGAGTAAAAACTGTAATGTAGAATAAATAATGTCTTCTCCCGCATTTTTGCTAACCCAACCACCAAACAAAAATTTCTTTTTCCGATAAAACCTATTCGGTATCTACGTTAACAATCCCAAGCGTCATGCTTACTCTGCACATCAGCTGCAATTCCTTACAGCGCGAAAATCAAGAGCAACAAACGATGACAGAGCATACCTTCGTAATCTCCCCGCCAACAGTCGAGGCAACATTCTCAGACGACATCACAACTCCGTATTCCAATGAACCATTGAACTAATACGAAATCTCTACCTCCGACGTTCTCTGCAACAGAAACACGAGGATCAATGATAACAACTGACTAATTATCACGGCTTCTTTTCCTTATTGTTCTTAGTGATCGAACAAGCGGCACTCACTGCACTCGTGACCGTATCCCACCCCACCACAGCTTCCACTCAGCCAATCGCTATTCCATACAAGCATGTTAGCAGTTTTAAAGACAGCCCATCACGTTAGATAATAATCGAAAAAACAGCCTACTTACGTCTCAAAATGTCATTTCAATTTTTTATTCAGTTGCCTGGGCACTTAACGGGATAGCATTAATAAAACGTACCTGAATCAAAACATGCAATAATGCACACATGTAGTAAAAAATAAGTAAACGAAGGCCATATTTAAAAGGCCATTTAAGCCTGCTCGGCCAGAGGAACGCGTTAGAATAAGAAAGCCCTCGCACGTTATGTAGAATGTGGCCTAAAGTTTTCAAAGAGTTAGAAACTAAAATTTCACATCTTTCTGTTCTACACTGTACAGAATCTGCTCAACAGGGATAGTAGTAGAACAAAGAAACTATAAGTCAAATATTAAATGCTACAACGTCAGTTTAGGATGTCAACAGAACAAAAATAAGTGAGAAGAACGGGAGGGTGAAGAGGAAGATCGAAGAAGACAGAAGATGGCCGTGGCTGTCTCCACTCATGTCAACTGCTTCGTAGCTGTCTTGATAGGAGTCGTTGTCCTCAGCAGTCGATGCTTCCGCTGCGGATTTGAAGATGGATAAAGTAGTCTCAGGTCGATCATCGGGGACATCCAGGGGAGAAGCGATTGCTGGGAATGAAGTCGTGGAAGGTTGGAAATATGTCGCATCTGTCACACGGGTTCTCCACTTCCTACCTCAAAATCATTACCATTATTAACCTTCAGCTGACACTTTCCAACGCCAACGACTAATTTCATAGATATTGTGAAGCAAATGTTATTGCTACCAGTGACATGATACAAATGCTATCCTACTAGTTCTGGAGATGTAAGGAGAAGGCGAAGAAGGCCGAGGGCGAAAAGAAGCAGAAGTAGGAGTGGAAGTGGAAGTGGATGTGGAAGTGGAAGAAGAGCGAGGAGGGGGAGTGGTGAGACGGAGGAAGGCCACTTCCTTCTCATCTCCAAAGCGATGCTCGAGATGAGCAATGGCAGGGTCCAGTTGATCGCGGAAAATTGTCGCTAAACATGGAAAAGGCTTGTTTACTTGAAAGAATAGGAGATAACTGACGGATGTCTTCCATGGCGGCAATCCACGTGGTATTGAGTCGTCGATGGGATTCGGGATCATCGATGAAAGTGCAGATGGAGTTGGCAGGAGAGGGCGAGGAGTGCGAGTCCCCTTGGGGGAGGGTCACTGCCAAGTGCCCGAAGAGAAGACGCTCACAATACCATTTCTGTACCACATGAGGGGAGAGTCTGCCAGTGGCATTCCAGCCCTGCTTCACCAGCAGAGACGCCAGATCTGGACTCGCCGGCCGGAACTCTTGCCCTCGCAGCTCTAAGTACCTTAACACCCTCAAGCATAACAACCCGACTTCTGCATACATACAACTTAATTCTTTATAGTAACATTATTCGATTAAGTTGAGTCTTATCTAAGTTTAAGAATGCAGTCTTACTCAGTTTGACGTATCCAATTATTATTGAAACAGTGCAAAAGGGTGGATTCTCTGAGTAATTCTTCATCTTGCAGCTGAAGGTATAACATAACCTGAGCAGCCTGTCATCGCCCTGTCCGGCCCATGTTTTCCACTTCTCGGGATGAGCTGCCGGAACAAGGTTTCTCTCGCAGACGTCACTGAGTCCGTGGCCAGTCAAGTCAATCAGTACCTAAGAAATCACTGGATTATCGCCTTTTCATCATGATGAAAAAGATGATTTACCACTTTGCCAGCGAGATCGTCGTAAATGGCAAGAGAATCAATGGAAAAGCCCAGTCTGGTCAGGAGGACATTCCAACGGCTGCCAGCGGAGAAGAAGCGAAGAGGACCGGCCAGAAGATCGTAGTGTTCCTTCTCTCTGCAGCCATCTCTCTTCTAATCTTATCATTATAATAATGATACAAAAGGCAACATGACAAAACGGAATGAACCTATGCCCGATCTGAACGAATTCGATAGAATCCGCGTCAGTCTCTACAGAGCAGCCTTCCTTGCCAAACCTCCGCACGCACTCTTCATGCAACTGCAGCAATATGTCAATTACCCAAAAGAGAGGAAAAAAACCTGGCTGACTTGAACTTGAACTTGCTCGAAAGACAACTCTGCTACCTTATCAAGGGGGCACTCCACTTCCCCGTCCACTGTGGTTGGTTTCAGTCTACGGACACTTCGCCAGACGACATCACCCCAGGCAAGGAATCCGCAATCTAGCGAGTCCAGCATGTACAAGATATCCCCCACCTGAACAGCAAGTAACTACTTAGAAACTTTTTTGCGACTTTGATAACGCGGAAACAATAGAAAACCGTTTGCTCATGTATGCCTCTAGTCTTCAGATTCTTCAACCAGTTCCAGTCGAAGTTAAGAGCATCACTCGTGAAAGCCTAAAAAAAAGTTCAATCCTTTAATTAAAATCTTTTTTAAAGAAGATAACCTTAACATCTGCATCACGGCGAAGCCAAGGCCTTGGAACTTCCCGTTCCTTCTCTGTCAATTCCACTTCTTCGACATGAACCTACAATAAGCAGTTAACAAAAGCCGAACCCATTGTGGAAACGAGAATATATGAATATTATGAACACTCAGATGCAATTTCCTAAATTGGCACTAACCTACATAGCTCGAGCGGGGTCCACATATTTTTTCAACCGAAATAACCCGAAATCGCGCGAGTAGATTTTCAATAATGGAGAACATTTATGTAAGCTTAAGGGGAAGACACGAACTCTGGTGTTTGTTTACCAGCTCTGAAAAAAATTTCAAGTAGGAGTATTGCTCTTTTAAGTAACAAAATAAATCAATATATTCATGTTCTCCATGTCCGAAAAAAATTTCTTTAAACCATTCAAACTCCGACGGACTACAAATTTCATCTGCCAAAGAACTGGTAGATATTTCAAACAAGTGACAAGGATGACAAAGCAGAGACGCTCCCTTCGTAATGCATAGTTGTGTGGTCCCCAGTGGTCCCTTGCGACTGCCAGATATATTCGCTGCTTCCGGGCCAAAGACAGAAAAAATGCGCTCATTGGAGCAGAGGAGAAAGCGCTACACAAAAGCGACATCTAAATATGCCAAAACAAAGAAACACAAAAATTCATTTACTAGGGCGTCGCATCGCTCTATTTCCTTCTCCAACAGTAGATCGAATGGATAATATGATAAAAATTAGCAAAGTATACAATATGAAATAACCTGCTGTCTGTGCAGACAAGCATCGAGTTCAAATCTGTCAGTCCCACGACCTGCAGCCGACGAGAAAAGGCAGACCAAATACAAGGAGAGAAGAGTGAATCCAACCGCCATTACATTGCCAGCTCCCTGCAAAGAGAACGAACTCCTTCCCTAAACAACCATGCACCGCCACAGAGACAAGTTTAGCAGTGATGTAATCAATCATCATTGCTCTCGAACAAAAGACAGAGAGCACGCAAGATATGCAATATTCAAGAAGGCATCACGAACGAGTGGATAGATTAACGAGGGACGGCTGGCAGTACTTTCCCATGCATTCTTCCAGGGCATCCAGATGGGACATCCGACTGGAAAGAGAAAATAGAATGGAAAGGGGTTGACGGGAGGTCCAGCCCGCCCCAGGCATTCTCCCCAGCCATGCAGCTACCACACATGGGGCCGCGTCTCAATTCCTAACTAGAAACACTTGAATATTGAGAAACAGCACGGGTGACATAAAACAATCGTGACCAGCAGTCTGCCTTATTTCGTCAAGCTAGTCTTTCAATAGGTCTCATTTTGACAGAGACCCTCAGAAAAATTGGTATGGATTGGCAAAATTGAAGAAAAAAAATCGGCTATCGGCATGTTAAGTCAAAAGTGGCTGAATCCTCATGGTTTCAGGCGATGGAACTTTCCTAAAATCATTGAAGGGAGATGGCTTTTAAACATTGATTCATGTGCTGTGCATGTGGGGAAAGGGATAAAGGAAGTGATTGACAGAGGGTGCAAAGTATGACCGAATGATCTCGATAAGCCACATCCCAAATGACAGGAGGGAGATAAGAGAAATAACACTGAAAAAAAAGACAGAAATAGGGCAACCGCGTTGCATAAACTATCGATCAAATGATGACGACGTGACTTTTCGCACCTTCGCGCCATCTGAAAAGTGTCAGGATCCGTAAATACGTATTCTGGTATTCCAGAAATTGATGATACCGTACTTCTTTTAAAAAGTACACCGCGCTTTATCTGAATGAATTTTTCCTCTCCTGCATTCCGGATTCCTTGTCTACTTCTGTGCTCATTCTATACATTATGTTTCGGAAAAATCAGCCTTGTTGAACTTATAATTCTTCACGTATTTGTGCATCCACTGCGTGTTGGAGGCTAATTGCTCGGTGCAAGTTTTTCACTAACTATCGCCTTGGGTCATCGTGATAGCACATTCTAGCTTCAGTCGTGTAAGTAACGCTATATGTTGCGATTTAAATCTTTAATTCACCTGAATATAAAATGAACTAAGTTTTGATCAAAGCATAACAAATTAAGCAATCCAATCAATGCGGATGAGAAGAACAGAAACATTGTCTCCACACTGCCGGCGGACAGCTTCCGCTGCAAGTTCCTCGGATGCGAATTGCCACTCGGCCTTCTCCCCTCTTTCCACAATCTCTTCCATCTGTAAACTTTTTCAGTGGAAAATAAAATGATACGTGCATAATTTGTTAGCAAGGTTAAAATGTAGCAAAGCCTACCTTTTTAGCTTCCTCCAGCTTCTTCCAGACAAATGCAATGGCATCGTCATTCGAAAAGGACTTCCATAGACCATCGCATGCGAGGAGAATAAATCTTAATTAATAAATAAAAATCGTGACAAACAGTAAGCAGATAAGAGGAACACGACAGCAGAACTGCTCACCTGTCATTCTCAGTAATGGTGAACTTCTTTACGTCGGGACTGCAACTGACACCACGCGATTTGAACTGTCCATCTCCAATTGATCGCGATACTTCTATTATTCCATCCACTCGACCATTTCTTAAATACTACTATCTCAAGCATTTTTAGTAAAACGGAAATAAACGTCACACGATATTTCTTGGGAGTTAAATTAATTAAAAATCACTCCAATAATTTACGTCCAAAATATCAAAAAGCTGACTTGACAAATCCTCCAGCCTTGAGAATTCGACTGCGCTCTTCGAACAGCTGGGGATTGTGGTCAATGGTCAACTCGATGGCGACGTCTGAGTTCTCACCGGGTTTGTGCCTGCACACGATGGCCTGCAGTTATAACCCTCCGCTGCATCACACGCAAGGCTAGTTTTGAGTCGTGGAACAACCCTTTCAAAGCTCTTTACGCACACATTAACACTTAAAAAAACAATATTCATTGTTAAATTGGCTGCTCCAGCAGTAAATGCATTGTAGAGTAGCAAACTGTAACAAAATTTTTTTTAAATTGCCCCTTTGGGTCCATTTGATGTGAGCCAGTGATCCCTATCAAATTCTTAAAAGAAGACCTTGCTGTCGCCGATGTTGGCAGCGTAGATGCATTGATTGAGCACTAGAAGTGTAGTTGCAGTAGTCCCATCCTTCCACACGGGTTTGCTATAAACCACGCATTCAGAACCAATCAGGAACAATTTCATTATTATAAAAAAAACCAACTTCATCCTCGCTTGCCTCAGGAATCCCTCGTCTACTGTTTTGAAAGTGTCGATGAAAATTCGTTTGATGCTCTTCTCAACAGCGGCAACATTGTCGCCTAAGCAGAGGATGAAAGGAATAAAGAAAAAGGAGGAAAAGACGAACATTTGGAGACGGCAGCGCGAAGAAGGCCAGGGAAGTGGGCCTCGGAGTAGTGAGCGGCGCGAGCCCCCGCGTGACCATCGAACACGGCAAAGAGCGCCGAGGAGGCGCTGAAACCACGGCGAGACCCTTTCTCTACTCTGGCCATTCACTCGATACATGTCCGAGGCAGCGGAGGGCGGGAGGAAGGACTCCAGCAGAACGTGCGCGTCTTGCATGTCCGCCCGCTCTCCACGACGAGCTCCCAGCACACCCACGAGGCGGCCTCAACGAGGAAGACACCCGTCACATCCATATCACAATCAGCAAGATCATTCCATCTGCTTTCCACTCACTCTTGACTTTGACCACGGAATCTTCCCTTGGTGGAGAGGAGGAGGCGTCTAATGAATTGAACTCGTCTGTTGTGGCGCTGCCATTCGTGTTGCATCGCTTGGCAGGAGGCTCTTCTTTCGTTGTAACTGGGCCAGATTCCTCTTCTTCCTCTTCATCATCGTAGAGCGACAGAGAAGTTGTTTCCTTTCTCTTCAACGCCATTTTCTGAAAATTCACATCTAGAGTCACAAAAAAATATCCAGCCATTTACAAAACAGATCTAATGTTGTATCGGAGTCAGAATTTGAAGTCCCAATTTCCTTATTGAGTTTCACCGCACATTAAGATAACTCCCACACCCATCTCTTTGTGTTCTTTAAAATACAGTAGTGAATTTTTGAATTTCGCCGCATTTTTACATCATGACAAACATTCTTTGAATCTGCAAATTTTATTTTTATTCTCCGCTTCTTCTTTTTTGTTGTTGAAAAACTGGAGATCTAATTTTTAAAATTCATTGCCCAGTCTAGAATGACGTCCAAGACGTCAAGGAACGACGGGGGGAAGGATGAGAAGAAATTGTCTGCCGTTGTTGTAGCCGAGCAATTCGATAAGCGTCTCTCACTTCTTTCCCCTAACAAATCATTTGTATGTTACTCTTTCTTCAGAGTACATTCTACGGGCTCTTCTCTGCAGGGCTTACATGAAATCTGCGGCAAACGGGCAATGGAACACACGCTTGGATGGCTTTCTCGAACGGAGGCCACCGACGTTGTTCTCGTTGTTTCGGAAAAGAACTTGTCCGAGTACAAGCTCATAGAGAAGTGAGTGGTATTGAGATTAGTTGTGTTTTACTCTAATGTTATTCTTCGGGTAGAAAGTGGAGATGTGTCTTCGACTCCTTGACGGTGGTTGTCTGTCTGAACGCGCAGAGTGTTGGGGATGCTCTACGTGAAGTGGAGGCGCGCGGGCATCTCTCATCTCATTTTCTTCTTATTCCACATCCCTCCTCGTTCGTTTCTTCAGACCTGAAACAGGCCATCAAGGAGTTTAGGTTATGTTTTGAATTCTTATATTTCGGAATTTGCTTCTTTCGAAATAGCTCTCGATAATGTCAGGATTTGTTCGCCCACTTGCAGAGTTCGTTATAAAGAGAACAGATCGAACGTCATGACGTTGATCTATTCGCAGTCGCAAGAGAATAAGTCTGCAGTCGCTTTTGATGATTCCGGCAAACTTTTGGCTTTCCATTCTCCCGTTAATCCCACTTCATTGGACTCGGATAAGGTAGTTGACGCATACATAGATTTGCGCCATTTATTGCTTCTAAAACACCGCAATATGGGCATTTTTATTATGAATGTGTTTCTTAGAAATAACATAAATTTTTTCTTTAACAGATATCACATTTCGTTTCGTAGTGTTGCCACCATAAGTATCAAAGATTTCTTTCTTTGTTCATCAGGAATCATTGCGGGAATCCGGCTTGTTGAAGAGTGGATTGGCCGACTCGGCTATTTCCATTTGCACTCTCCAAGTCCTCGCTCTATTCACTGACAACTTTGACTTTCAACAACGGGATGACGTCATTCGAGAGATTCTTGTCAACGAGGAGCTTATGCTTCAAAACATTCATGTCCATGTTCTTCCTCCTCAGCACACCGCTTTCTGTGTTGTGTTAGTCTTTTCAAGAATTCTGTGTTCCGTTGTATTAGTCTTCAAGAAATCTCATCGATTTCCTCCTCACCACAATTCGATTCTTTGCAGTGATTTTGCCGGTGTATGCCTGGCGACTTCGCTGCTCATCTCGAGATGGATCCCACCCTTTCCTGCCCTTGATTCTAACATCTATCTTGTTTATGACCGAAAGAATCTGATTCGAGACCAGTCATCCAAGAAGTCAGTGACTTCAATTGCCTTTAGCATTTTCCTGTTTGAACTGGGAAACCATCCGTATAATATATAATATAGAGAGCTTATAGATTAACAATGAATGGCTGGAATGTTTTCGCCGGTCGAAATGTCAGAGTGGCTGCGGATTCATTTGTAGTCAACGCCTTTATCGGGAATGATTCGAATATTGGTACTTCTCTGCATCCATTTACGCTGCTTCCTCTTTCATGGGTTATTGATTGTGTTGAACAGGAGAAGGGAGCAGTGTGATGGATGCCGTGATTGGCAGCCACTCCTCGATTGGATCTCACTGTCAGCTGAAGGAAGTTGTTGTGGGGGACAACGCTACTATTCAAGATGGTTGCATCCTTCCACCCAGAACCATCGTTACGAACAATGTATGTTCAATTTGGAGAGGTCTTAGCCCAGACGACAGAAATGGATTTTCCAGGTGAAAGTGTCGAAGTCTCTTGTGATTCCATCAGGAAGTCTTCTCTCAACCCAGCGGCCCGATGAGGAATTGGAAGACGTCGTTCACTGCAAGGAACTCTCTGCAGGTTCTGATAATAGAATTATGATAGTATTTTTATGATGCTAGAGAGGATGGCATAGTCATCAATTTGTTTAGATGTATTTTGCTGGCGACTGAGAGGGGCAGAGTGGTGGAGTGGCTCATCTGTGGCCACTCTCTCTCATCGACAAGTCTACACCTCGGAGACAGTCATCGCGAAGGAAGAGGAAGAACAAGAGGAGTACGACCCAAGTCGACAGTTCTTTCTCGAGATTACAGAGAGCATGCAAGGTTCTATTGGAGATGAGAAGCCATCGAAAGAGGATGTTTGTGTCTTCGTTTTCATCTTTTCTTCCAAAGCTATGAGTAAAGAATTCAAATTCGAGGCAAATTGTTTATTTGATTCTCCTTTTTTATCATTAATCTGACCAGAGTCATATAAAAGTGTCTATTCAGGTGAAGAATCTTATTCTGGAGATAAACTCTTCCAAACTCGCGTACAACATTTCAATGGAGGATGTCGCACGTCTTATCTTCCTCGCTTTTCTTCGTCTTCCCGGTGCAGATCAGTCAATCTCTTCCTTCAGAGAGGTCCCTATTCCGCTTCATAGTAGTTCTTGCCAGAATTTTTATCTAATTTTCGTAACATTTAGAAATTCCTTAATTGGATAGTTCTCTTCGAGAATTACTACGGTCCCAAGAAATCTCAGGCGGGTCTCCTTTGTGGTCTCCAGGTTTAAATTTTTCGTTATGTTAATTAAATCACTTCCGCTTCTTATTTCTTGTTGTGCAGAGTTCCCTTAAATTAAGTTATTACCTTGATCTGGTTTTTTTCACGATAAACGTTCAAGAGGTGTTCTGTTGAGGAACACGTGGCGACTAATCCAGCGAGGCTGGAGCCAATGGTTCCTAAGATGCTGCATTTGCTCTACGAGAAAGATGTGCTGGGGGATGAGTCCATTCTGGAATGGCACTCGGATCTCCCCTCTGACTCTTCCCTTTCCCCCCTCCTGGCCAAGCTAGTCGAGTGGCTTGAAGAATCGGATGAAGAAGAAGAAGAGGATGAGGACTGATTCTGCTCTTTCTCGCTAACTTTGCCTAGCCTTTTTTCTCTTTTAACGGGTTTTCTATAGGTTATTAAACATTTATTGCTAACCAACGAATATAATAAATGTTGATTTAATATTCACTGTATTATTTTTGCCCGGTCATGTCCGTGAACGAATACCTTTAAAACGGTCTTAAAGTCCGCCAATGTTGATGCTTGGATATGATTTAGATTGTACATAGGGAAGGCCGTCATGTCCTTCTACCAACTTCGCGACTTCAATGGGTCGGTAAAGAAGAACAAAGCACAAGAAGCCATGCTCAATTCACTGGTCAGTCATTAATTCATTATGCCAGTTATCATCTGAATTGCTGTTCAGAATGGCCACGAGGCCTTTCTTGCTCGCATCGCAGCTGAGAGGAAGGCTCGGGCAGAAGGAGGGAAGAGAGACTCTGCCGCGAGGAAGATACAGAGAGTGGCGAGAGGGTGGAGGGAGAGGAAGACTCAGAAGAGACGGCTCAGGAGTCTATTCGATCGACCAGACTCGCCCAGTCTCAGTGAGCAGATGAAGAGACTCGCTTTCTTCTACGAGGGAACCGTCGACGATGAGAGATTGGTCAGTCTGCGCTAATTGTTATTGCTGGGGCGAGTAGTTTGAGGTGGTTATTGCTATCTTTAGAATTATTTTTCTTCAATTTGTGAGGTGGATTAGAGATGCGTGAACGAAGTGTGTTTGAGATGAGTGTGTGCGCCCTTGCCCTCCGACAGCCCCCTCACTGTCTGTCCCTCCCTCTCCGTCGCTGGTTCTGTCGTCGATCTCTCTTCCCCTTCCTCCGCTCTGCTTCTGCCGACTCTTTCGTCAATCCTTGTCTTCGCTTCCTGGAGATCCACATCCAGCCTCATGAGTGGACGACTTTTGCATCGGTAGTTTACTATGGCTTTGTTTTTGAATTTGTTGCCAGTATTGACTGGTTGGTCTCTTGAGATGTATATGATGGACGCTGCCATTGCAGCTCGGATTCTTCCCCTCGCTCCTTTTGGTGTTTGCAAGGAAAGCGGCGGCACTCGAAGCAAGCGAAGAAGAGAGAAATCTCCCTCTCCACCTTTCTGTCCTCGTTGATGCCATTCTTCATCCCCTCGTCAACAATCCCAGGTATCGCTTTTCAAATTTATTTTTTTATATAATATGCGGTTTTATATGTTGTAGCAGTGCGGAAATGATGGAACAACTGGCGACCGCTCTGAGTGAAGTTGACAAACAGGAGAATCTGCAGTCGGCGATTGCCTTCCTCTTCTCCCCTTCGCTGGCTCGCTGGCTCTGCTCTTCATCAGATGGTCGTCTCGGCACCTTCCTTTCCTCTCTTCCCCCTTGTTATTCCTCCTCTCCTTCCTCTCCTCTCCTTCTCCATCTCCTTCTCCTTCTGCTCCATTCCGAAGACACTTCCAAGATGTGTGAGAAGGAGCAGTTGGCAGTGGTGCGAGTAGCGTGTGACTCTTCCGTGTTGATGTCCCGCCAACCCGGTCACCCTCCCATCTCCCCCTCCCTCTGGTCTCTGCTCTCTCGCCGTGTCTTCTCTGCTAAGACCGTGGCAGTGATCTCTTCTCTCCTGCACTCCCCCTCTCGCCTCTCTGCTTCTCTCATTCCCTCCATCGTCGTGCTGTCTGGCCATCGACAAGGGGTGCAGTGTCTGTCTGCCCTGGCCCACTCTCCCGTTCTCCTCTCCTCGCTCTGGTTCTTCATCAATTCCCTCCGTCCCTCTTCCTCTCAGAGTTCCTTGATTGACAACCTCGCCATCTCTTGCACTCCTTCTGATTCGGTTAGTCAGTTCTTTTCTCTTCATTTCTGTATCTTTCCCTTGGCAGATCGACCGAATTCGTCTGTCGTCGTCGCTCTCTCTTTTCTGCCGACTTCTCGCTCAGCACCTCCTCCAGACTGATGACTCCTTCTTTTCGTTTCTCAACTGGAAGATCGCCTTCCCTCTCGAACAACTCAAGGAAATCCTCAGAAAGATCAGGCATGCGCTTATTCAATCTTCTCGTTGTAAAATGGACTTGGAAATGGATTCTATTAAGGAATGCAGCACTCGGCTTGATCAGTCTGGCCTATCCGGACGAGAGATTGGGAGAGAGCAGAGAGCGCAAGGAAGCGAGATACGCGAGGTGCAGAGAGTGGCAGACACTCTTCGAGGATGTGGTGCAGGCTCTTCTACAGGCCGAAGCTAAGCAAAGGAGACTCGGCTTTCTATCCAGGGACTTTTGGATTGATCACGGCAAACAGGTTAGAGGACATCTAGTTGGAAGATAGAGAGGGATGTCACCCCATTACGCTCTCTTTGTCTTTACCATTCCCTGCCTCTCTTGTATTCCGTGCCTTCCCCATTCAGCTCTCTCTCACTCGAACTGTCTTCACTTCTCACCGAGGCCGCCCTCGCCAAGCAGAATCTGTCATCAGCTTCTTGATTGACGAGAGCAGCGACTCTTCGAGTGGAGAAGAATCCCAGGATGATCTAATGGATGGGAACGAGAGAGCACTGGATAGGAAGAGACGCAGGGAAGAGAAGTTGCCTGCCGAGGCGAGGAGAGTTGCAGTCATTGTCCGCACTATCCCTTTCGTCATCCCATTCATGCAAAGAGTCAAGGTTTCCTATCTTTTCTCTCTTTTATGTCTTTTCTCTGAAATACTTTTGTTCATAGCCTATCAAAATAACTTTTAATTTGAGATCTTGGAAGAGTTGGTTTTGGAAGACAAGATGAAGCATGGATACGACGAGGATGGAAGACACTTCAGTCGACGCACTCGTGAGTTTGGTTGTAGTTTCTACTCTTCAAGTTGTGTGAAGTTTTCGACTTCTATTGCCACCCCATTCTCCCTCTTCTCTTTAGCTGTGGTTGAAGTCCGCGCACGCCGCACTCATCTCTACGAGGATGCGTACTCAGACCTCAGCCGGTTCAATGGTACTCTGCTTCTTTCCTCTCTCTTCTCTCTCCATGATTCTCTGTTCTTTCTGCTCCCTCCCTCCTTCTCCTCCCTCTCCATGATTCTCTTCTCTTTCTGCTCCCTCCCTCCTTCTCCTCCCTCTCCATGATTCTCTTCTCTTTCTGCTCCCTCCCTCCTTCTCCTCCCTCTCCATGATTCTCTTCTCTTTCTGCTCCCTCCCTCCTTCTCCTCCCTCTCCATGATTCTCTTCTCTTTCTGCTCCCTCCCTCCTCCTCCCTCTCCATGATTCTCTTCTCTTTCTGCTCCCTCCCTCCTTCTCCTCCCTCTCCATGATTCTCTGTTCTTTCTGCTCCCTCCCTCCTTCTCCTCCCTCTCCATGATTCTCTTCTCTTTCTGCTCCCTCCCTCCTTCTCCTCCCTCTCCATGATTCTCTTCTCTTTCTGCTCCCTCCCTCCTTCTCCTCCCTCTCCATGATTCTCTTCTCTTTCTGCTCCCTCCCTCCTTCTCCTCCCTCTCCATGATTCTCTTCTCTTTCTGCTCCCTCCCTCCTCCTCCCTCTCCATGATTCTCTTCTCTTTCTGCTCCCTCCCTCCTTCTCCTCCCTCTCCATGATTCTCTTCTCTTTCTGCTCCCTCCCTCCTTCTCCTCCCTCTCCATGATTCTCTTCTCTTTCTGCTCCCTCCCTCCTTCTCCTCCCTCTCCATGATTCTCTTCTCTTTCTGCTCCCTCCCTCCTTCTCCTCCCTCTCCATGATTCTCTTCTCTTTCTGCTCCCTCCCTCCTTCTCCTCCCTCTCCATGATTCTCTTCTGTTTCTGCTCCCTCCCTCCTTCTCCTCCCTCTCCATGATTCTCTTCTCTTTCTGCTCCCTCCCTCCTTCTCCTTCCTCTCCAAGATTCTCTTCTCTTTCTGCTCCCTCCCTCCTTCTCCTCCCTCTCCATGATTCTTTTCTCTTTCTGCTCCCTCCCTCCGTCTCCTCCCTCTCCATGATTCTCTTCTCTTTCTGCTCCCTCCCTCCTTCTCCTCCCTCTCCATGATTCTCTTCTCTTTCTGCTCCCTCCCTCCTTCTCCTCCCTCTCCATGATTCTTTTCTCTTTCTGCTCCCTCCCTCCGTCTCCTCCCTCTCCATGATTCTCTTCTCTTTCTGCTCCCTCCCTCCTTCTCCTCCCTCTCCATGATTCTCTTCTCTTTCTGCTCCCTCCCTCCTTCTCCTTCCTCTCCATGATTCTCTTCTCTTTCTGCTCCCTCCCTCCTTCTCCTCCCTCTCCATGATTCTCTTCTCTTTCTGCTCCCTCCCTCCTTCTCCTCCCTCTCCATGATTCTCTTCTCTTTCTGCTCCCTCCCTCCTTCTCCTCCCTCTCCATGATTCTCTTCTCTTTCTGCTCCCTCCCTCCTTCTCCTCCCTCTCCATGATTCTCTTCTCTTTCTGCTCCCTCCCTCCTTCTCCTCCCTCTCCATGATTCTCTTCTCTTTCTGCTCCCTCCCTCTTTCTCCTCCCTCTCCATGATTCTCTTCTCTTTCTGCTCCCTCCCTCCTTCTCCCTCTCCATGATTCTCTTCTCTTTCTGCTCCCTCCCTCCTTCTCCTCCCTCTCCATGATTCTCTTCTCTTTCTGCTCCCTCCCTCCTTCTCCTCCCTCTCCATGATTCTCTTCTCTTTCTGCTCCCTCCCTCCTTCTCCTCCCTCTCCATGATTCTCTTCTCTTTCTGCTCCCTCCCTCCTTCTCCTCCCTCTCCATGATTCTCTTCTCTTTCTGCTCCCTCCCTCCTTCTCCTTCCTCTCCATGATTCTCTTCTCTTTCTGCTCCCTCCCTCCTTCTCCTCCCTCTCCATGATTCTCTTCTCTTTCTGCTCCCTCCCTCCTTCTCCTCCCTCTCCATGATTCTCTTCTCTTTCTGCTCCCTCCCTCCTCCTCCCTCTCCATGATTCTCTTCTCTTTCTGCTCCCTCCCTCCTTCTCCTCCCTCTCCATGATTCTCTTCTCTTTCTGCTCCCTCCCTCCTTCTCCTCCCTCTCCATGATTCTCTTCTCTTTCTGCTCCCTCCCTCCTTCTCCTCCCTCTCCATGATTCTCTTCTCTTTCTGCTCCCTCCCTCCTTCTCCTCCCTCGCCATGATTCTCTTCTCTTTCTGCTCCCTCCCTCCTTCTCCTCCCTCTCCATGATTCTCTTCTCTTTCTGCTCCCTCCCTCCTTCTCCTCCCTCTCCATGATTCTCTTCTCTTTCTGCTCCCTCCCTCCTTCTCCTCCCTCTCCATGATTCTCTTCTCTTTCTGCTCCCTCCCTCCGTCTCCTCCCTCTCCATGATTCTCTTCTCTTTCTGCTCCCTCCCTCCTTCTCCTTCCTCTCCATGATTCTCTTCTCTTTCTGCTCCCTCCCTCCTTCTCCTCCCTCTCCATGATTCTCTTCTCTTTCAGCTCCCTCCCTCCTTCTTCTCCCTCTCCATGATTCTCTTCTCTTTCAGCTCCCTCCCTCCGTCTCCCAGTTCGAGTTTCTCTCCTCAACTGGGCGGGCGCTAACGAGGCCGGAGTGGATGGAGGCGGAATCTTTCGTGAGTTTCTGTCGGAACTCTTCCGACAGGCCTTTGACGTGAATCGCGGTCTCTTCTGCGAGACTTCGAGTCGTCTGCTCTACCCGAATCCAGCCGCTCCCCAACTCTTCCCCGACACTTACCGCGAGCACTTCTACTTCCTGGGACGCATCCTTGGCAAGGCCCTTTCCGAGAAGCAGCTGTGCGAGAAGCGATTCGCCCACTTCTTCCTCGCTCGTCTCTTGGGTCGTGGAGGGGAGGATGCAGACATCTCCCATCTCGCTAGCCTAGACCCCCTGCTTCATCGAAATCTCCTCGAGCTCAGAGGCATGGACGAGTCTCAGCTATCCGATCTCGAACTCGACTTCTCTATTATGGTGAACAACTTGGGCGTGATGAGGGTGAGCTATCTTCTCTCTCTCGCTCTCTCTCCCTCTCTCTCTCTCGCTCTCCCTCTCTCTCTCTCTCGCTCTCTCTCCCTCTCTCTCTCCCTCTCTCTCTCTCCCTCCTTCTCTCCCCCCCTCTCTCTTCCTCTCTCTCTCCCTCTCTCCAATTGCTATCATTTCAGAAAATAGATCTGAAGCCGAATGGTCGTTCTATTCGAGTGACGATGGAGAATCGCCAGGAATACGAGCAGCTCTACGCCAATTTCTTGCTGCACGAGAATGTAAGCTGAGTCCCCCTTCTGCTATCATTGAACAAAGATTTAGCTGGACGAGTTGGTTTGCTGCATGCGGGAAGGAGTTGGCAACGTAGTGGACATCCGCTGGTTGACCATGTTCTCTGCTCCCGATCTGGAGATTCTCGTCTCAGGAGAGGAAGGTGAAATCGATGTCGAAGATCTCCGAAGAAACACCCAGTACCATTTCACCGGCGGACAGGATGAGGGGTCTCTCTCTCTCTCTCTCTCTCTCTCTCTCTCTCTCTCTTTCTCTCTCATATCTTTTCCTGTCTGTCTTCAGCTACATGGAGTTACTGTGGAGAGTGTTGGGAGGGCTGGCGGATGCAGACCGGAGGCAGTTCGTACGCTTCGTGACTGGCTGCCCCCGCCCTCCCCTCGGCGGCTTCTCTCAGCTGCACCCTCGGATGGGTATTCAACTCCTCCCCCCTGGTCACGAGGACCGGCTCCCCACTTCTGCAACTTGCATGAATCTCCTGAAGCTGCCTCGCTACAAAGATGAGAATGCTCTTGCTGAGAGAATCAGGTGAGATCCAGGATTGAATAGAAAGATGTAACTGGACTGCCTCGTGCCAGATACGCCATCAACGCCAGCGCTGGCTTCGAGTTGTCGTAGAGGAAGCGTGCGTCTGGGGGAGGTCTTCTTTTATCTCTATCGTTTCTCATACTCACGGTTTGCCACAGACGAGTCTCAGAACCCTCTTCATTCTGATCCCGGCTTTTGTCTTCAAATAGGGGTTTCCTCTCTTTTCATTTTGTCGTGTGTCAACTCTGACTAATCATGTAAATCATTCATCATAAAAAGTGTCTTGTTCCCTACAACCAATCCAACAATAAATTCACACAATGGACAAGATATTGATGCGAGCGGAATGACAGTCGAAGATCTCACGGAGAATGGCAATAGAAGCATGAATAGCCTACTGCTGTTAGAGAAGAGAGGGATCAGCGGAAGATGACAGTTCGAAGGGCGTCCTCCTCGAGCACTCTCATCGTCGCCTCCGCGCCGTCGTTGAATGCGAAGGAAACCCCTCCGTCCACCACGAGATGAGCATCGAATCCCCTCGACTTGACATAGATATCATCTGCGAATCCCCTCGAGGCACTGGGCGGGAAGGTCGAGTTGAAGATGGGGTCCCGCACGGAGAAGGCCATCTTCTTGAGTTCAGGGGAGAACGTCAGATGGTTGTTGAAGTCGTCGCGGATTCTCTCCACCAAGGCAGGGGAAGGGTTGCGAAGGGAGGGCGCGTCCATCTCCGCCGCAGCGATTTCTAGGATCTGCTCGATGTTTGTCGTTGTCATCTTGTTAATGTTGAAGAACCAGGATGTGGAACCCGTGCCTGGAAGCAGAGAAGGGAAGAGTAGATTGGCTGGGAAAGCGTGGAGGAAGAAGGGACAGAGGGGGACTAACCAGTGGAGACTGTTAGTCCACTGCTTTTTTGCTTGATTGGAGGAGAGCCATCCACTCTGAGTTGGTAGTACGAAACTCGGGAAGAAAGGGACTCCCCCACGAACACTTCGTTAAGGGCCAGCACTGGCAACTGCTCTGTCTTCCGCTCTGGACGGCTGCGGCGACGGCGACTGGATTTCGAGCTGAATTAGAGACTGGATAGAGAGAGAGAGAAAGGGAGAGAGAGTAGAAAGTGAGAGAGTGAGAGATAGTAGAAAGGGAGAGAGAGAGAGAGAGTTGAAAGGGAGAGAGAGAGAGAGAGAGAGTTGAAAGGGAGAGAGAGAGAGAGAGATAGAGTTGAAAGGAAGGGAGAGAGAGAGAGAGTAGAAAGAGAGAGTGAGAGAGTAGAAAGAGAGAGAAAAAGGTAGAGAGATACGAAGACAAACCTATCCTCCAAGTGTGGATGGAGGCCCTCCCATCGACTAGTTGATGGATCTCGGTTCATGCTAGAGGAATGCAGGGACTGCATGCTCTCTCCCACTCCTCCCTCTGCAGTCACACTCACTCGGATACGCTGACGAAACAACCACCTACAAAGACCTCTCTCTCACTCATTCTCTCCCTCTCTCGCTCTCATATCTCTCTCCATCTCTCTAGACTAACTCGAAGTCTCCACTCCACAGCGTTTGCATCGCCTCCTCCACCTTTCCCCATGGCTCCTTCCGAAGCATACACATATGGCCCTCGGATCTGAACTTTCAGTAGTCTCAATGAAAAGGCAGAGAAGGCATACCCAGAGGGATCGGTGTTGATTCCAATGACTGGCTTGTCTCGGGAGAAGACTTGGCTGGCTGCCAAGAGGAAAGTGCCATCTCCGCCCGCAGAGAAGATCGCGTCTGCCCAGGCAACTGCGGCGGGAGTGTACTCGCTTCTCTCCACTGTTCGTGTCTCCACTCCCTTCTGCCTCAATTCATTTCCATTCACATTTGCTAGTAATCCCGTCCCATAGGCGAAGGGTAAACAGACTTCAACTGACTGGAAGTAATGCTGGATCTTCTCAAGGAAGGAACAGTGTTCTTTGTGCTTCTCGAAGAGTCTCTCGGCTTCCGTTCCACGACGCTTCAACTGCAACAAGGCCCAGTTGCACTCTCTAAACTTTTCTCTCTAATCTCTCTCTCTTGCTCTCTATCCCTCTCTGCTTCCAGCCACTCTAGCTTTCTAACCAATTCAGCCATTTCGCTATCATCAGTCACGTTGTTCCTTCGCATCTCGACCGCATAGCGGGTAGTTTTCGAAACTATGAGAAGCCGCTTCGGTGCAAACGTGTGATTTACCTGAAAAGCAATAGTCAAGGCTGGCTGAGATTACTTTTAGGTCAGTAATACTTAAAAAGAGTGAAGGAGTGAAAAGATAGAAACCTCATTTGCCATGGCAGAGAAGAATCGCCGACCCACGTTGGTTGCAGCGGAAATCATCGGGCCATCCCAGCAGAGTTTGTCCTTGTCCCCACTCAGCCTCCCTCCTCACGTCTCCTTTCTCTTACTCTTACTCACTCTTCTTTCTCTCCGCTTCGCCCTCCATGACCCCACCAAATGTATTGCACGCAAGCCGCTGCAGACGGGCGAAGACGAGCATTCACACAACTTAGAAACAATCGTTTATCGCCCTTCCACGATAAGGCAGACGAGAACAACCGGTGCTTCCAAGGAGGATCAAGTAGGAAAGGGGACATTGTAAGATGAGACCCGTTCATCATGCTGCATAAGAAACATAACAACTGAGAACGGAAAGAGAGAGAGGGAGAGAGAGATAGACAGAAAGAAACAGAGAGGAGTGAGAAAAAGAATCAGAGAAAGAGATGGGAGAGAGAGAGAGTGAGAGAGAAAGAGAGAAGAGCTGAAGCGGGCAGACTGACTAGGGAGGAGGCGTGGTTATCCCACGTGACTGATGGCCTCTGACGCATGACGTAAGGGGAAAACGTAAAACGTTTAAAAAAGTGAATAAACACGAGGGTGATCATGGAGAGGAATGCTAGGAATGAACCAAGAACGCCAAGCTGAGCAAAGATCAGTGCCGGTCAAGAAGAGAACACAGAAGGGAAGAGCATTCATCACAACTAGGAAGGATTATGTCAGGAAGAAAGGCACTCCTCGAGCAGAGAGAGGGAATGTTAATGGACATTAGAGCTTTTACAGAATATAATATACAAAGGAGGTATTAAAAGAACTAATTGAAAGGTTGGTTCTCTTAGAGCCAAAGGGAATAGGATAAGTACGGGTAGTAGGAGATAATAAGGAGAGTCATTGCAATGGAAACTTAAGTGTAAGCTCATGGAGAAACGCAGGGTTTTCTGAGAAGAGAGGGATTTTCTCGGAGGATTTTGGCTCCTTCCAGAAGACGGCGAGAGGCACTGAAGAGATTCTTCGGAGCTTTCGGATCCAAATCAACAACTTTGGCCGAGAAGGCAAAGGAGAGACCATTGGGGAGGACCAGGACATCCGGACTGTCGCCATTCTTCTCTTCATTGTCACTCACAAGACGAACTGAGATCATCACCGAACAATCCTGAACGATGCAATCTTGGATTCGTATACTACAAAATGATTGAAGTACCTTAAAGGTGGCAGCGGGGAACATCTTTTTGAGAAGAGCAACGGGAGAATCGAGATGCATGAAGTCTCTGCTCTGTTCTCTCTTCATCACAACTTCTTCCTGCTCTTTCGCAGAGAGAGAAGTGAACAACTCACGCCCTCGCACCAATCCGATATTGTCCAGTTGTTGCGCCTGCCAAAGATTCCTTATCAGATGAGCCATTATTCATTTTGTTTTGTTTGTCAAATGACCTAAAGATATTTCTCGAATAATTCTAGCCGTCATTATTCTTATTCATCCACAATATAGGCATAACTTAATAAGTTTGGTTAAAAATAAAAAAGGCCAAAACTGCTTTATTTCGTTAGATCCAGGAAATATAATTTTACCCAACTGCCAATACTACTTTTCTGCACATAAAAAGTTTGAAAGACAAAAATTACAAGTAAAAGTTGTTTGAGAAGAGAAGGAGAAGTAGAGCATCCACTCAAGAGATGAACAATCGCCACCAGCATATCAGATACAGTAGCTTCGCCCTCAATTCTTATATTCAGTAACAGTTCAGCCACTTCAATTCACTTTACCAACTCAATCAGCCATCTCGTCTCTCCCTCTCCTTCTCTCTCCCACCTCCATCTCTCTCTTTCTCTCTCCTCCCTTTCTCTCTCTCTTTCTCTCTCCTCCCTTTCTCTCTCTCTCTCTTTCTCTCTTCTTCAATTTTTCTTGCTTACCGTAGGGAATAGGACCTTCTGCAGTTCGTCCCGGCCTCTCTTCATTTCATCGTCTAGAACCACCCTTCCATCCAAGAAGAGTCGCAGATTCCTGTGTGGCTCCTCAATGAGGGCTTCGAGGGCGGCAAGTTGTCTGCTTTCTTCCATGGAGAAGAGGGCCAGTGGGCAGAAGTCATACATCTTTTCGAAGGCCGCCGCCTTGCATTTCTCGACCTGTTGAAGGAAACTAGAGTTGGAGGCAATAGAGACAAAATTAGATAAGAGAGAGAGAGAGGCAGAGAGAGAGAGAGAGAGATAGCGAGAGAGACGGAGAAAGAGAGAGAGCGAAAAATAGAGATCAAAAGAAACATTAGAATCTTATCGCGGGAGAAGAAAACTGATGTAAAGAAATAACTTGTAGAATGCAGTTGTTACAATATGGCAACTCGACTCCAGGATGGTCCTGGTAGAATCCTTGCTTCGGCTTTATCTCCATCTAAAACAATTAAGCTTATCACATGAATCATAGAGACGCGTAAATTGAAAATATTTGTGAAAACCAAAAAAGGAGGGAACGCTTCGTAAAAGGAAAGAATGAGTTGAGAGTAAAAGAAGACTTACAGTTATCGTGGATTGCTCGCAGTCAGTGGCAGAACCGAGCTGTCTCGGAATGCAAGTTGCATCCTGCATTTCCAAGCAGCTCACAGTCTTGATTCCACGGGGAATTCCCTCCAAGGGAAGCAGAGACAGAGAAGAAGGCAGCACTGCCAAGTCTTCCATACTTTCCACTCGAGTGTTCGTGGGAAGAGATGCGATCTCAAGAGTTGGATATACTCTTCTCACACAGTAATAACAGGAAGATACCTTGGATAAATGATGAACATCCTCGACGAGCATGTCCACTGAGATGGCTTTGACCAGGAAGACAGGGTCGAGGAGGGGGGAGATCAGCTTCTCCATGTACGCACCCACCATCTCTGACCGGGCCTTCAGTGACAGAGAACCGCACTTCCTACGCTTGGCGAATCTCCATACCAATCTACAATTACAAGTCTTAGCGAGCGAGCGAGCGAAGAGAGAGAGAGAGAGAGAGAGAAAGAGAGAGAGAGAGAGTGAGAGAGAGAGTGAGAGAGAGAGTGAGAGAGCGCGAGCGAGCGAGCGAGAAAGAGGGAGAGAGAGAGTGAGTGAGAGAGAGAGAGAAAGAGAATGAGTGAGAGAGAGAGAGAGAAAGAGAATGAGTGAGAGGGAGCGAGTGAGAGAGAGAGCGAGCGAGAGAGAGAGAGAAAGAGACAGAGAGAGAATGAGAGCGCGAGCGAGCGAGAGAGAGAGTAGAGAGAGAGAGAGAGAGCGCGAGCGAGAGAGAGCGGGAGAGAGAGAGAGAGAGAGAGAGAGCGAGTGAGAGAGAGAGCGCGAGCAAACAAGCGAGAGAGAGAGAGAGAGAGCGAGCGAGTGAGAGAGAGAGAGAGCGATGGAGCGAGAGAGAGAGAGAGAGAGAGAGAGAGAGAGAGAGAGAAAGCGCGAGCGAGTGAGAGAGAGAGAGCGATGGAGCGAGAGAGCGAGAGCGAGAGAGAGAGAGAGAGAGAGAGAGAGAGAGAGAGAGCGAAAAATAAAGCAGGAGATAAAAGCATTTTAAAAATTCCTTTCTGAGAGAGACAAAATAAGAGACAAAGTGCTTAAGAAAGCAGCTTAAATTAAATCCATAGTACCACACAATTAAAGAAAAGAACTTGAGGAGGCAGAATTCAACGACAACAGTGCTATAATAGTACCTGCCTCAGGAGTTGGACTGGGGGGGGCTATAAGCGGCCAAACCGCCAACCCGGGGGAAATACAGCATACAAAATGTTCCGGGCCTCAAGGCCGAGGGGGGGGGGGTTACAACGCTGTCACGGGTCAGACCTATTTCAGCACTGGTAGACAAAACTTTTTTTACATTTACGCAATATATTTAATTTAGACAATAAAGAAAAAAAACCTGTTGCCAGTGGAGCGATGCTTGGCCGAGATGACGATGTTCTTGCGGCCCTCTCCACGCAAGCAAAAAGAGCGGAAGGCAGAGGGGTCGACGAGAGGGAGAGACGCTCTCCCCGCCTTCACCTTCGCCCCCTCCGCCCCTCGGGCTCTCCCTTCACTCGCGGAGGGAATGGCGGAGGATCTCGTCGAATCTCCCAGGGCCAGAACTGTCTCATGTCATTCGCTATCATTATCAGTACAAAGATATCGACAAAACAATCAGAACCACCTGATTTTGAACTCTCTCACAGCTAGAGAATTGCAATCTCTCGATTATTCACTAATAGAAAATTTGGCCTTTTTGTGCTACCTAGCTGATTGCGAGTTATTTTGGACGAAAACAAATCTGAAGTAGTGACATTGCCCTTTCTTCCTTTCACCAAATGGTTTAACGCCCGCCCACCATAGTTTGTTAACTATCCCAAACTCTATCAGTCTCCCTCTCTTTATCTCTATTTCACGCTCTCCCTCTCTTTATCTCCATCTCACGCTCTCCCTTTCTTTATCTCCATCTCACGCTCTCCCTCTCTTTATCTCCATCTCACCCTCTCCCTCTCTTTATCTCCATCTCACCCTCTTCCTCTATTTATCTTCATCTCACCCTCTCCCTCTCCCTCCCTCCCTCTTTACATGCATATCTTTCCCCTGTCACGAGATTGCACCCTACAAAACTGAAAGGTAAGAAGTTGTAAGTAATGACGAGAAAGTAGCCAAGTGCTCTAAAGGGTAAAAAAAATAGCAAGACGAAGTACAATAAGACTGAAGTGGAAATTCCTTTTTTTTAATTACCTTATTCATCCATCGTTTAAAAGATGTGGCAACATATTCAAATGAATCATGCTGTCAGTGCAGACTAATGAGAAAAGGAAGGGGGGGGGGGGGCTTGCACACTGAACCCCCTGCATGTGACGGATAGAGAGCAGGTTGAGCGAATAGCACATCAGCAGTGTGCACTTGATAATAATGAGCAAGTAAGCGTGAAAAGACACGCCGCAAATGTACAATGACAATGCTTTTTTTTCTTTAGCAGAAGAGAACACCAAACAAATGTTTAAGGGTCTTCACCTTTTATTGATATACAATGAAAGGATCAGCTTTGAAACACTCCTCAACCATGTACACATGTAACAGGGGTTAAATGCACTACTGGCAACTGAATCGCTTCGATGTGCAATAACAAAGCGATGCATATTTAAGGGTTTCAGAAACTATAGAGAAAGAATGTTTTTCGTTGTGGTCAGCTCTTTGATCCCTTTCTTAGTTAGCGAGGCAAGAACCTATGGAGTAAACGTGCCTACTCAATGAGGTATCTACAAATTATGAAGAAAAAACAGGTCGCTAAGAATTCCTTTCTTCATGCAGCAAACAATGATAACAAAAATAAAGAATTATGAGACATAAATAAATGATGCAGTTTCTCAACCTGTTAGTGATTCTAAACATATTATGATGGAGCGCAAGAAATAAATGATTCACGTGAAATGACTGAAAAGACCCTTGGAATGTTAAAAAGAAAAAAACTAAATCGAGGATAAAATATGAAGACTAAGAATGAAATGGCAAGAAAGCAGCTGAGACTATTAAGTAGCAGACTTGGCACCCGCAACCGTTTTCCTTGTGATGTCAGAGACAATGCGAGAGAGAGTTTCGTCCATCGGGTTGTCGAATTCTTGGGCCAACTCGTCACGCGCATTGTGCAATCGTAGCCTAAATAGGAGAAGAAATTAACATTTCAAGGGGATGAGAAGGGGAGTTTCTTCTTCAGCAAACAATACAAATACACCATGTAAATAGCTCCGCCAAAGTGTAGAAGAAGAGATATGACTCCATAACTGGTTTGCAGGAACACAAAGACAGACTAACACTGTCACGATGTCGGCATGGACGTGTTCGACTGCGAGTTGGAGTGGAGTCAGTCCATCCGAGTTGCACACTTCCCGATCTGCTCCTCTCCGAAGCAACTGACAAACTTGCCTCAATTCAAACTATTGATCTCTCTCTCTCTCTCTCGTTCTATTTCTCTCATGTCTCGTACAATGCGTGTCCTTCCTTGGCAGCAATATGGAGGGCAGTGTTTTTCAAATCATCCACAACGTCCCACTTGGCGCCATTTAGTAGCAAAAACTCCACTGCAGAAGCTTGAGCCTCAAAGATTCACTATTAATGACTAACAGTCAGGCGAGATAGACTTGAGAAACCGAAATGAATATCGAGAAAGCGTGAAAGAGGGAGAGAGAATGGATGAGGGAGAGAGAATGAAAGAGGGAAAGAGAATGAAAGAGGAAGAGAGAATGAAAGTGGGACAGAGAATGGAAGAGCGAGAGAGAATGGAAGAAAAGAGAGAAATGAAACCTTGTTAACAGCAGCATGGAGTGGAGTGATTCCTTGATTTCCTGTATTGAGATTAGCCCCCCTCGCGAGTGCAGAGAGAAGAAAAAGAAGGTCTCCCTTAGCAGCAGCCTCAACCACTCTGGTTGGGGTCATTTCCAGGAAGATGGAAGCGGTCTCTCCCATTCCCGAGTCCACATCCGACTCTGTCATCGATGAACCTGTCGCGACAATTGCCTGGCCTGCAACAATAAAGGAGTGAATCTCTAGGCTAAGTAAGAAATAATATGCGATCATCAAAAGAAAGAGAATTTTGACTGAGAGATCAATAAAATATCATACCTCTTGTCTGGCGATCTTCGCTATTCAGAGAATTGGAAGGAGAGTCGCGCCAGTGGATTGGATTCTCAGTCAGCGCATCCTTCTTCAAATCATCATTAGAAACGGATCGGGTCACTGAAATTATGATATTATAAAATGGATTAAGTAGCAATAAGATTAGAAAGAGAGAAGCAAACAAAGGAATGAACTGACTGGGGGAACGGCTTCTCTTCGTCTCTTCTCTCTTCGGAACCGGTCGAGCCACGAACTTCCTCTCCACATACTTGGCCTTGATCCAAGCTTCTCGCGCTTCACGAGAAGAGTAAGGACGAGCGGGAGGAGGGAGGAGAGAATCGGAGGGAGGGGAGAGGGGGGAGGAAGAGCCATCGGAGGGAGGGAGAGCGGAGAGAAAGACAGCGTTGACACGGGAGTTGCCGAGGAGAAGGAGCATCCTTCCAGTCTCCTCCTCTACTGAATCCATGGTCACGGAACGAATCTTCGAGAAGTGGACACCGAGAGAGCGATGTTGGCCAGCGCATTCAATGCACACCAGCACCTCAATCAAGTCTTCTCTCTCTCTCTCTCTCAGTACATTCAACCATTACTGAAATACAAGATAAACAATGTAATGAAAAGGAGTAAAAGATGCAACTAACTCCGAGGTTGATGGAAACCCATTTCGGATCGGCAGCTCCGCAATCAGCACAGGAATTGTTTCCCGGGATGGCAAGGAGACGATCCTGGAGCCGGAAGGGAGGGGAAGAGGGAGGAGGGAGAGGGATGGAAGAGGAAGATGAGGGAGAAGGAGTGGGGAGACAGAGAGGGGCCAACCCCGCACACGACTCGTTCAGCTCACTCTCATCTGCACTGCGAGTCTGCAGGAAAAAGACAATGGGTATGAGAGGAATCTCAGAAGGACACGAATACAACAATTATGAAGGAAACAATGCGGACCTCAAAAATTATGTCAATTCCAATAACTAAATGAAGAACATTTAATTTGACAAGCTCTGATGATAGACTCGAGAAAGAGGAGAAATCAAAGAGAATAAAGATAGAATAACCTTCTCGGAAGACTCGTGGAGATGAAGAATAGTTCTCTGCAGGGCCCGCATCCAACTGTTGCACAAATCACCATTGTCTGCTTGCAAGATATGGGTTCTGCAAAGCAATCATCACCTATTTTTAAGTTACCAAATGAAAGCATAATTGTGAGAGAAAAAATTGTCGAATAATACGTGAAAAAAACAAATACTCAGAACTTTTAAACTAATGCTAACAAAAAAAAACTTAAAAAAAAATAAAATTTAAGGTATCATAATAGTCAATAATGATTCTATCAACACGGAAGATATGGGAAAAGTGGAACGAAAGACTGACTTGGTTGGAGTAACCAATTCGAAGCAGTTGTTCCGATCAACTCCCGCAGAAGCGGGCCTCACCAGACATAACATCAAGTTCTCTTCCATAATCGTCGGCTCTTCACAATCCGGAGAGCGATGAGAATAGAGCTAAAGGATATCTCAGTTAAGACAGAAGCTGAGAACAAAATAGACCAGTTTGCAGTCCTTGATTTGGAACCAGCGACGATTCCAACTGCGAAAGGCGTTGGATGACCGCTTGTACAGGTAGCCCTCCATGACAACATCCGGTTCAGGAGACATCCCGGACGGGCTCAGCAACACGGCCTGAACACACACACTCACTCCATCCTCACGAGAAACCTTTCTCCTTAGCAAACTCTGCCTCCTTTGGCTTAATCGTTTTCGAAGCATTTGACCGCTGCTTCAAGTTGCAATTCATTCAAACTGGCAGAGTAGGAACGTGATGCCCAATTCAAGAGAAAGAAGGAGTAGTATTATGAAGCCGCCAAAATAGGAAGGAGGAAGAAGCATGTAGACATAAGAGGCAGAGAAGACCAAGAATACCGAAATGGTCAAAATAAGAGAAACAGTGGACAGATAGAATAGCACGGTAACAAAAAAAAGTTCAGCAAGCAATCATCAAACAGCAGGGGAATGAAGAGAAAGAGACAAAAAAGAGTGGCAGACAGTCAGACAAGAGTGGGTGCCTCTGCTTTCTATGCCAGTCTATGACTCAGAAAAGGAACAGAACGAGCAGGCCACACAGAGTGAAGAAGAGACAGAGAATAGAGAAAAGAGAAGGGAGAAAGAGAGACAAGGGAGAGTGGAGAGGATAGAGAAAAGAGAAAGAGAGACAAGAGGAGAGGGGAGAGGACAGAGAAAAGAGAATGAGAGATAGGGAGAGAGTGGTGAGATGACAAGATGAAGTGCGAGTAGAGTGCCAGTGCCTCTTCACTAGAGATTACCCACTGGCAGGTCTCGTTCAGACAAAAAAGAGACTACTCTTATCATAGGACAGTCGGAAAGAGTTAAAGATAAAGGAAAATAGATAGAGAACGGACAAGAAAGGAAGAGAAAAGAAAGCGATAAAGGAGAGAAAGAAAGAAAGCTAACTAACATTGTTGACGAGAGAGTGAATGTCCTGCATCCTCCGTTCCACGTTCTTAGCTGCGGCCGAGAGAGTGGAGAGAGAATCCGCGATTGTTCCGTTCTCCTCAGCTGTCCACTCGTCGAAGATCGCATGGCCACGACGGAAGAACGAAGAGTACTCCTTCACCAGGTCCCAGAGCTACAGTTGGATTCGAGGGAGAGAGAGAGAGAGAGAGAGAGAGAGAGAGAGTGAGAGAGAGAGATTAGAGAATGATACGAGAGAGTGGCTGACAGCATCGACAACAATGTGATTCTTGTGAGCGTGTGCACTGTTGATGTGCGCGACATAGTCGAGAGTTGTGTGGGCGAAGCAAGTGGCGACGGAAGTGAGGGCATTCCTGCCCTCGGCCAGCTCGGCCGGCTTGGCCCGCGACACCGCTGCATTCCTTGCAAGGGCCTCATCCATCGACGCAGACAACGACTCGAAGTGGACACGCGCGTCCGCCAGCTTAGACAGCTCACTCAAGCAACAACTCTCATCCAAGACTTCTAGCAGATCAATTCCACTGACTTCTTGACGAATTGGCTGATCTTGTTGTAGAGAAGTGAGCAGGACGATTCATGGAACTGCCGAGAGAGATGAACTGTTCGCGCATACGCTTCAGATATGGAAGAAAGGGCGGGTCGAGTGAGGGCGGAGCCAGAGAAGGCTTCTTCCGACAACTGGTTTACACACACCGACAACTTGCTCAAGCAATATCCATTTAATATCATTCTTACGACTAGAAGCTGGAAAGGCAGATCGGGAATACTAACTAGAATGTTGACACGTAGTTCTGGCCAAGCTCGTTCATGGCCGACGCCAGTTTCAGCACCTGTCTTCGCGAAGGTTACATTTGCTTATTAACTATAAGCTGAAATAATCAACAACAGGACACTGATTTCTAGTGTTCCTGACGTGTCGCACCTCACTAAGCCTGCTTTCCAGTCGGGAGAGATGCGCAGAGTGGAGGGAGAGAGAGTGGCGGAAACGTGGCGAGTCCTTCATCGCCTCGTTCAGATCAATGGGCGCCAGAGGAAGCGACGTCAGCACCCCTGCCTGTTCCATTGCCGACTTCTGCTCTTCTTCTCCAAGGCTGAAAGGAGGAGTGAAAGGGCTGTTCCAATCAAACAAAGAAGGTCAGTAGAGGTGAATGATGGCAGCTAGGAAGCAATTCATGGATGACTAACAAAGCGGAAGAAAGAGAGAGAGAGAGAGAGAGAGAGAGAGAGAGAGAGAGCACACGAAGCTGCTTGCTCTGAATTACGACAGAACAGTTAGTGGGTGAGAGAGAGAGAGAGAAGATGGAAGAGAGACTACCAGAACAAGAGCAGAGGCGCATGAGCAAAGCAGAAGACCGCAGCATGTTAAATGTTTATTTCTAATTTGCATCTAAATATCGGATTACTTCAACATTACGACTTCCTCTTCTGTCAAACGAATTCTTTGTTTTGCAGCCGGCGAGAAAAACGAAGTAACAATACAACCAACTTAACGTTTAAATTACTCAAAGAAACAGAGAGAAAAGGGGTCGATTGAAGCTGATGCACACGGAGAAAAACGATTAGACGGACAAATTACACGAAGGACGTGAGAACGGGAGAATGGCTAGAGAAATGAAAAAAGAGAATGAAGAATGGACCTTAGCTGCGGGCTAAACGATGGAAGATAGGCACACATTTCATTGCCTCTTCAGCTCTATCCTCCCCTCTCCTATGTTATCATGTTTATATCCCTCATTTCTCAGCTCATCACATATTCTCGCCAGTTGTCGCTTGGATATGATATTGAACGCGATGGACGTGGAAGTCAAGCCAACAACACAGAAAGCAGTACAGAATAATGTAACATTTTTATCAAACACAGCAACAGACAACTGTTCTGCATAACAATCAAAACAACAAAAGAATGGACGATGAAGCATTTCGTATACATCAACCAGCAGAGGGAAAACAAGATAGACTGACAGGCGAAAAGGAAACAAAGCTCGCGCTGTGTCCGTCTGTCCTTCCCCTTCTCTTCTCCCTCACTCTCTCTCCTAGACCCTCCTCCACTGTCACAATCTCTCCCTTCTCTGTCTGCCACTCTCTCGGTTCCACTTACTAATAGTCTTCCTCGATTGATCGAGAAAGGGCAAATTGAAGGGAAAACTTCCGCTAGAACACTAGAAGATGAGAAATGACCATGGCAGAAAGGAATGGGAGAAAGAGAATGGTGGGAGAAGAGAACGAAAGAGTCAGAGATTGAGATCGTCATCGGGGTCTGAGTCGTCCAGATCATCAGCCTCATCTGGAGAGTAGATGACTCTCCCTCCTACTCGCACCTTCCCTCGCCCGTGCACGGCAACCAAGCCTGCAGGCACAGCTTCCTATTACAATCCGAAGTTCACTCACGTGCAATTCACACGTCTCAATCACTCTTCGCTATAGATAACTAATAACTAACAAAGGCCGAATGGGCTGGATAATCAGTTAATTTCTCAATTTTCTATCAATCGCGACATGTCCGTGACCAACCGTTTTAAGCGACAGAAAGTGCAAAGAAAAACCTTCTTCCCGCTGCGACGCTGCATACGGCAGAGTGTTGGCTGCTGCTCTCGAAAAGGAGCCGGACATCTCGGAAAACGGTGGAGCAGTGGACGTCGGTTCCTTCTTCTTCTCCTCTTTCCTTCCACTCACACCACCGACTTCAGTTAAGTAGAGAAGCTGAAATGACTGGAGTTTGAAAAGAATGGAATGAATAGGAGAGGACTTCAACGCCTTCGATTGCCAATCCATTGTTGCGGTAGAGTCTCCAGGCTGCTTCCACTTCTCCGTTCTTCTCGCTTAGTCTGATCTCATTGTCAGCGACAGCCAGAAGTCTTCGAGCATTCATTTCACTTTTGTTCACATTGCGATGGACAAGAAGCACCACCAATGAAAGACCCTCTGAAAAGATCAAGGAGACTTTCAAAATGGTGGCTTTTCATGGATTACCACTTAGAAGTGAAGACACGGCTCTGCACAATGGGTCGAGTCCACTTCGCGCTACGAGTTCATTCACATTCAGAAGGACAAGGGCTTCTGTATTGGCAGCTGTGACCTCTAAGATCTGTGCCTTCCAGGAGACCCTGCAAAAATTCATTGTTACAACTACCCAAGGGCCAAGATATTTTACCATCACAAGCAGTAATTTTTGAATTCCTTGACAGAATTTCCAGATGAAAACAAATTGGGCATTCCGATAATCGCTTGGTATTGATCAGGAAGTTATATACTGACTGTTTATCGGGTAAAGCTGCCTCAGCCCCTCTCCTCCTTCTGCCGCATATGGTAATCTTACTGTAGCTGGATGAGCACGCAAGAGCGACTCTCCAACCACACAATTCAGCATCATCTTAAGACGACGACAGTTGCTGCGAAAAATGAACGAATCCAAGTACAGAAAATTACAGACATACCTGAGATTACTGTAATCCCCCTTAAGGGAGTTGAAGCAACCCACGACATAACCGTGTAAACAATAACTGTAAAACAGACGAACGCATTATATTCCCATCCCGAACATGAATTTCCGATAACGGACTCAAACCATTCCTTTGTCGTGCCAAGTTCGTTACATTATGATATCATCGTTCATTGAAGATCTGCTTGATTCAAAACATATTTTTTTTAAATCACATTATACAACATTGGCTCACATCCACAGTGAAGAAGAGACTGAAATTTCAGTCACACATTGGTAAAACAAAGGCTCTGAAACAAAACAAACTCAACGTGAAGAAAACTGGTATTGAAATTAATGAAGATCATGAATATCCTTCAATTAGCACAAACACCGCAAAGCTAATACATTTCAAAGTTACGAGGATGCTGAATAAGTTAAAAGTAATATGAAAATAAATGTAAACATAATAAAGTGGCCACTGGAACTATTGCTTAGACGAGGCAGGATTGTCTGCAGTGGAGAGGGAGCAGTCCATGGGCTCTTCAGCAGCCACAGCAGATGACGTGTCTGGCTCTGTCTTGATGCTTTCCTCCAGATCCATCACCTCCACCTTCGCGTCCGCTGTAAAACAACCATGAATTAAATAACAGTGCAATCCGGAGAAGTATAATCCAAGTTTATTACAGCACCTTTCTTGGAAGAGACGGAGTCAGAAGTGGCAGCTTTCTCCGTCGGCTTCTCAACGACTTCCTTCTTTTCCACGGCGTCCCCGGTCTTCTCCAGGTTTCCACTGGCTGGCGTGGAAGTGTCGGCAACAGAATCCTGGCTGGTCTTTTCTGCTGCCGCTGCTACCGTATCCCTGTTGAGAGCAGCGAACTTTGGCTGAATGCCAGACAACTGCTGATTAAGTGTAGGAGTGACGAATGGGCCGGGAGGGGGGAGGGGCGACTTCCCTGCTGCCGCCTCCGCATCCTTCGTCGTCAACCGTTGCAGGATTCTTTAAAAGAACAAACCCTTCAAAAATATGAATAGCTCCAATATTACTCATTTGATTATTAAAAGAGTAGCTTACGCTCTTTCAGTCATGCCGAGACGAAGAGTAACGGGGCGGAGACGGGCGAGAGTGGCAGGGAGACGAGAGACATCCGACTTCATGTCAGACAACAATTCCTCCAGCTGGTTCAGCACCTACAACAGGGGATGAACTGGAAGGGAACCAACAAGACGGAGCATACTTTGTGAAGAACTGCATTGGCGTTCCGGTTGTTCTGGCTCGAGTCCCTCGCTGCTCCGATATGAGAATCGGCGAGGCTCTCGATGTCAGCGAATCGATCTGCCAGCTGAGAAGTCCCATCTTGTGGGTTGTTGCTCAGGTTCAGATAAGCAGCACGGCGGAGTTGCTCCTCGATCACGAGGGCCTGCTCCAGCAGCTAAGAGCACAAGGGTATTCTATGCAGGAAACACAAGTCATAACAAACAAAGACAGGTTTGAAGATAAAGAACCTTGAAGCGGCGCTGGAGGAACTTATTCTTAATCTCGAGAAAGTTGCCCTTTCCTTGTTCGGTCTTGAAAGGCTCGTTGATTACCGCGTATCGCAGGTCTTGCTGCATGTCCTGGTAACGGCCGTAACCAAAGGCAACGATGCCAGCAAGCAGCCAGTAGTCGTGTCTGCAAGAGAAGGATTAGAAGTTCAATTTGAGAAGTCAACAACTACAAATTATAATTATGCAGAGTAAAGGAGCGAAGGAGCAACAAAGCAGCAACCTGCGATGCCAGATCTCGTATTCATGGCCAGGAACGGCGGCCTTCTCTTCATTGAGCCAAAGGGTGTGCAGCTCTGTGAATCCACCATCAGCAATGTTGAACTTGAAGGGAGGCCGCGAAGAAGAGGAGACAGGAGGCGGGAGAGGGGCGACAGGGGCAGCTGTCCCCTCCGCTGTTCCGGCCGAGACCCGAGTGGCCTCCTCACTTGCTTCGGCAGAGTCCTTGGAGTCGTCCTTCGCAATCTGCGAGTCCATGGAATCCTCTCCCGCTCCGTCCTCCTTCTTCTCCTTGTCTTTCTCCTTGTCCTTCTCCTCCACTGCCACACTCTGCTCTCTTGACGAAGCAAGACTGTCATTCTTGCTGCCTCCGCATGCAATCCCTCCCCCTCCAACCGCTTCCAGTGCACTCTCCTTCATCTCAGGTATGCTCCACTCTCCGTTGCTCGCCTCGAACTCCTGGACCTTCTTCCGGATCAGACTCATGATTCCGATGCGAGTGAGTACATGCTGCCGGTTGAGTCCCTCCCTGGGAACCCCGTCGTTGAATGTCTCCTGAGTGTCTGCTCCCGGCTCGCAGAGATGTCTCATGAAGAGAGAAGTGTACGCCTTGAAGGCTCGCTCCGACTTCCCTTTCAGATCACGCACCTGCCATGAGGACAGCCTTGATTCGACTGCAAGAGTGAGAAAGAGACTGACCAGCCACTGCGACTGGTACGCATCCGAGGGAGGCATGCCCCATCTCATCACGGTGTTGTAGAAAGCACGCCGTTGTCGCGGGTTGAAACCGAGGACTTCCAACTGTCCATTCATCTAAAAGCAACAGGCTTATTGCAGAAGAAAGTGAATGTGACATCATCATGGAGATGGCTCGGACTGAGCATGCCAACCTTAGCCAGAAGGGGTGGTAGTTTCTCGTCTCCTCTCTCGTGTCTTCTCTTCTTCCTTTCTTGTCCTTCAAACTCTTCATCAGAATGAGCTCCGTCTGATAGAACGGACTCTCCCGAATCCATTGCGTAATCGTCGTCGTTGTTCTGCTAAATAAAAAAAGGGCTTGCCAGAATAAAAAAAAGTTAAAAAGCAATCTAATCAACAAGGGCTTCAATTTGTTAGACAGCGCCTTTACACACGGTCTTCTTCTCTTTTGACCGCACCTCTAAAGCCATCCAAGTGATTTATGTTGTCTTCCCAGGCCAATCGTAACGGTTCTCGATGGTCTATTGTGGATTGCAACAAGCGTGAAGAAAGAAGAAGAGAGAGAAGAGACTAGCCTGAGTCCATTCTTGTTGCCCCATATTCTCTGCTGCATAGTTGACCTGCTTGCGAACTCGCTTGCCCTTGCCCAGCTTCTGTGACTGAGTCTCTTGCTCCTGCTCGAAATGATGTCTGAGCAGCTTCTCCCAGTAGTCGGGGTCCTGCTCTCCCGCGTCTTGCTTGATCACTTCCACTTCCTCTGGCTCTTCCTCCTCTTCTTCAGCTTCCTTTGTTGTGTAAGTCGCAACCTGGAGACGGAAAGATTATGGATAGAGTGAGGAATGTGGAAGGGGTAGAAACCTTGAAAGAGGAGAGATACTCATTGGTCCAGTGCTTGTCTTGCCCAGGCGGTCCCTCTTCCTTCGGCTTCTCACTGTCTCTCGTTCTATCCAACAACGCGTCGACAGCTCCGTCATCCCACACAATCTCCTGCTCATTCGCCTTCTTCTTGCTCGTTCCTTCTCCTCCATCTCCTCCTTCCGCTTCGTCGTCCTAAAGAAGAAGTTTGTCTCACCCTCTCGTTTCTTTCTCCATAACAACTCCAACCTTGAACAGTTCTTCCGTTCCCCAACGGAGAACATCGTCCAGCTCGGTCTTGCTCATGCTAGGACCTTTCTGGCCAATTCCAGCTCGGACCACGAGATGAGTGAGAAGCATCTTCTTCTTCGCAACCGAAGTGATCCTCTCCTCTACCGAGTTGCGGGTGACAAATCGGTAAATCATCACTTTATTCTGTTGTCCGATTCGATGAGCTCGAGAGAAGGCCTCCAAGTAAGATGTTCGTAAAGAATCTTTTAATGAATATGAAATAAGATATTTTAGGTAGATAATTACTTATGAAAAGAATAAAGAAGTGGATCACCTGAATGTCATTGTGCGGATTCCAATCGGAGTCATAAATGATGACAGTGTCAGCAGTGGCGAGATTGATTCCGAGGCCGCCAGCCCGAGTGGAGAGAAGGAACACGAATTGCTGAGCACCGGGGGCGTTGAATCGGTCGATAGCATCCTGGCGGGACTGGCCAGTGATGCCTCCGTCGATACGCTCGTATCTGCAAGTGCTCTCCCATTCTCTCCTTCTTCTCCCTATTTTCCCATCTCCCTCCCTCTCTCTTTCTCTCCTTTTCTCTCTCCCCCCTCCCCACATTGCTCATTCTCGCTTGCTTACTTGTATGCTTCACCATCACAGAAGTCTTCCAGTACATCCAGCATCTTAGTCATTTGCGAGAAGATGAGCACTCGATGTCCCTCCTCCTTCAATTTCCTGAGCATTTTCTGCATCAGAACGAGCTTTCCAGACGCCTTGATCAGAGCGTTGATCTCGTATCTAAATTATAGAAGAGTGAAATTTGTCGGGCATGAAAGCAGAAGTTGATGTGAATCTTGTACCAACCGCCCACTCTCGATGACTGGAGCTTCGAGTCCAGCCTTCGGGAACAGGTAGGGGTGGTTGCAGCATTTCTTCAGCTCCATGATGATGTTCAGCAGAGACATTTGAGTTCCGCCATTCTTCACAGACAGCGCCTCGAAGTTGCGAGTGAGAATGTTCTTGTAGTATTTCCTAAAATGACGGTAGTAAGATAAGAAGATGAATAAGGAATGAATTGATGAAGTTTATTGGTGGTAGATGCTTACTTTTGAAGAGGAGCCAACTCGACTCTCACAATAAGTTCACTTTTAGACGGCATTCCAGTCAGGACATCAGCCTTGAGACGGCGGAGCATATGAGGGCCAAGGAGAGAGTGCAACTTCTGGATCTGGTCCTCCTTCGAGATTTCAGCGAACTCATGAGTGAAAGACTCGAGATCACTGAAATTATTTCGTCCCAAGATCTAAGAAAATACTTTAAAAAAAATAGATAAGTAAGTGATAACTCGTACTGGAATCTCTCAGGAGATAGGAAGTTGAGAAGATGGAAGAGCTCTTCAAGGTTGTTCTGGAGAGGAGTTCCTGTGAGAAGAAGGCGGTAGCCAATCTTGAACTCGCGAAGAGTCCGGAAGAAGAGGGACTGGTTGTTCTTCAGTCGATGAGCTTCGTCCACAACCAGTGCCGCCCATTCAATTGATGACAAAATTGCCTGAATTTCGACAGCAAAGGAATCATCTAATCAAAGTTTTTTTCTTCAATAACATTATAACTACGGAGTAAATTAACCTACCTTGTCGATGTTGATGAGCTCGTAAGATGTGAGAAGAACGTGGAACTTCACTGGCCGATCACCTTTGAGACGAGTAGCCTTCGGCCCACCCTTTAATATACAAGAGTGCACTTCATCCCAGAAATAGGACAAAGGCAAGATTAAAGGAAGAAAATACAACGAAAAAATAGACGAATATGAAAGAACAAACCTTGACAGCGTCCTCGAAGAAAGAGAATTCATGCTCGCGAATAACAGCGCGACTCTCCTTGTCACCGACATAAGTAACAACGTAAAAATCAGGGCACCAAAACTCTTGTTCACGCTCCCAGTTGATCAAAGTGGACAGAGGAGCAGCCACCTAAAACAAATTAATTATTGAAGACTATCTGGTCGGACAATTATAAATTCATATATAGACATATAAAAAAGGACCTTACCAGGAATGGGCCCTTCGTGTGATTCTCCTTGAGTAGAGAATAGAGGAAAGTGGAAGACTGGATCGTCTTGCCAAGACCCATTTCATCGGCAAGAATGGCATCGATTCCATTGGCCCAGCAGTGGCGTAGCCAGTTGATTCCCTCCAGCTGGTAGGGATGGAGACTCCCTCCATTGTCACTCAGGTAGTCTGGCTGCTGCTCGTACTTCTTCTTGATATCACACAACGGCTTGTCTCTCTTCTTTTCCTTCTTCGTCCTCTCTCTCTCCTCATCCAAGAGAGGCAGTCCGTCCTTCTCTCTCTTCGTATCAATCTTCCTCTTTATATGTTTCGGCACAGGCTCTCCCAGCATTCGCTCTCTGCAACAGCCAATATCTTTTCTTCCTTTTCTCTCTGCAAGAACCCTCTTTCCCCCTTTCCTCTCTAACCTGTGAAGCCAATACTTGAGGATGGCATCTTCATACAGTGGCATTTCCATGTCATCTCTTTCCCAAGTTGCCTCCTGGTAGACGAGTTCCTTCCACTTCACAAGATAGTCGAACTGTGTCTTCGAGAACTGAGCGTGGTTAATGATACGATGCACCTGAAGAGAACGCACCACTCATCACATGCAACTGACAAGAAGTTCAAAGAATCAGAGGAGAGAGTGAGAGAGAGCGTGAGAGAGAGAAAGAGAGTAAGAGAGAGAGAGCGTGAGTGAGAGAAAGAGAGTGAGAGAGAGAGAGAGCTGCTAGCCTGCATCCACTCTGGCTTGATGCCATAGCGGTAGTATTTCTCCTCGAGATTGTGCGGATCGTCCTCTTTCTCCTTCCCATCAATCTTCCCCGTTTCCATGTCTTCATTCGAGCCATCATCGACCTGCCAACCATCAGATAAGTACAATAGACTAATTATGACTGTGTATCGAAAAAAAGAGAATAGGATGAAAAAGACCTCCGGAGGACACTCGGGATCCATTCTTCGCCAGTACATGCGAAGAGTCTGCGTGAAGAAGACATCCAAAACCACCTCGTTCACCCACTCGCAGTGCCAATAACTCATGTATTTCCACTTCACGAACAACTCACGCTCCTGCATGGCAGACAATTATTCTAATTAAAACCCTCTATCCCGAGAAAGAAAACCTTGCGTGGCTGTAGTTTGCGCGGAGGGCGTATAGCGATAGTTCCCTCAGGCGGTTCTTCTCCTTCGGCATACGGATCAGGGTAGGGGATGACAATCCACCGCCAGGAGAGGATCTTGTCGACTTTCTTGGTTTGCTCCGGCAGAACACAACGGGGACAGTGCCACTCTCCTTCGGGTGCTTCTTCCAAGGCGGGAGTGCAGCAAAAGGCGTGGTAAGAAGAGGGACAATTCTCGCACAGCAGGAGAGATCCTCCTTCCTGCAATCAATCTCATTTACAATAACATCACAGAAAATGATACTGTGCTTCAGGAGAGTAAAAGGTTGAACCTTGCAAACTCGGCAGTATTCCATGTTGCCTCGGCCCTTTTCCTCCTCCACAGGAACAGGCGGTCCGTTCTGTTCACAGTGCGGACAACTCCAAAGTCCTTCTGGAGCTTCTTCCATCTCTGGGTCGATGCACACGAGATGGTAAGCCTTCGGGCAAGTGTCGCAGAGGATGATCTCGCCTCCCTGCTGGCAGACCTCGCAGTAGTCTTGATGGTCCGTCTCCTCCTCCTCTCCATTCCCATTTCCATTCTTCGCTTTCTTGCTCTTCCTTGCAGCTGCTGCCTTCTCCAGTGCACTTTTCTTCGCTGACACTTTGCTGGCTGCTCGAGCTGCCTTCTTTTCTTCCTCAATTTATTGCTAATTAAGAAAAGCACAAAAATGAGCAAGGAAAAATTATTGAAAAAAGAATAGAACTTTTCTCACTTTTATGGCAACTTTTTCCTTCTCAGCATTGTCGAGTTCTTGCTCATGCTGCTTGAGAAGGGACTCGAACTCTTGGTCAGAATCCTGCTCATCGTCCGAATCATCGTTCCTTCTCTTCTTACGAGCAGAAATGCGAATCTTGATAGGAGCCACTGTCTTCTCCTTCGAAGTTGGCTTGGCTGGCACTTTCTTCGCTTGTGTCCTTCCTGCTGCCGCAATCTCCTCCTTCAATTGCACACTGATTATTCATTCTTTATAGGTATTTCTGCCAAACCTGGAACTCGCGATACTTGGACTGAATTATCGGCAGAAGTTTCGTCGTATTCGCCTTCGGATTCGCAGTTTGCAAAGTCGGGCGGATTCGAGATGTAAATGCCTGAATTAATGGCCCTTATTTTAAGGGAGTCGGATAGCTGATAGAAAGATAGATGAACAAAGATCTTGAAAGTACCTTGAGGGATGTGATCGAGCTGTAGTCGTCTTCCGTGTACTCCACATTCGCGTCGACCAATCCGAAATACTCGCAGAGATCAGCAGAGGGAGTTGTGTTGGGGTCAGGGCCCGCATCTTTCCTTCCCTTCTTCTTCTTCCCTTTGCTCTTCTTCGACTTCTTACTTTTACTGGTTGACGGAGCAGCTACTTCAGCTTCTGAAATCACTGACATCATTTCACTACTCTCTTTCAATTATGCTAAACCACAAGGAAAAGGAAGGAAAAAGTGGGAAAGAGAAATCACACGAAGACGAGAACTGGGGAACATAACTTCGGCATCGCCATCCTCTTCTTCAGCAGCGTTTTCTGCGTCCACGTCGTCTTCGGCCTCGTTCCCAAGGTTGGAATCGTCCTCCATCGGCTCCTCCCCTGAAACACTTGAGTTAGAGAAGCAGATCGAGGATGCGAGAGTCCGGCTCAAGAAAGGGAAGGAGAGGTAGATGGGGGGGGGAGTAATGAAAAGAAGCCAACATCACTAGCCGTGACTGGGATGGGTACAAGGCTGGTATCGATCTTTCATTCACAGAGTCTAGAGGCCGCTGAGAAGGAAGACAACGGCGGCGGCGGAGGGGCAGCACTACTCCCCCCCCTTCCCCCAAGGTACTCCATTTCCCTTTCTCTCTCTATAACTATGTCAGCAACAACAATACAGAATCAGCCATGTAGTCTAGAATCACTAGCCATGTCTAGATGGATCTCCATTCAACTAACACAACACAACTGACCTTCGACGCTTCCTTGTGCTGAAACAGCGCTAGAATCCATGTCCTCGGCCATTTCTCAGCGAACGGAATAACTTCGACAATAGCTAAAACTTTTGCATGATACTGCATGGGAAGTACAAGGGTCAATTTAACTCTTAAGTTAGCAAACGCTTGAAGAAATGATCTTTCAAATGACAACGCAACAATACTATACAATTTCATAGAAACATCGTTATTACTCTCTGTCGATTGAGCGCGCGCTGGAAGTAGTACAACGACGCACGGCAGGAAAAAAGAACCCACTCAGTTCAGCAAGCAGACAAGATCGGAGTAAGATGGGACAATGGGCGTGGCTACGGATCGGAGCGAAGTGGGACAAAGATGCCGGAAGGTCATGCTGACAGAAGGAAGCCTCAGATACTGCGCGATGAGGAAACTTGTAAGAATACGTTCAGCGCTTTCTGGATTTCAATCTACTTCCTTGCTAGCAGCTATTTACTGCTGGAAAACAGAGTCAGAAATAAAGACCGAAAAAAACCAACACCGGGACACATATCGAATTCTGTTGAACCGTGCCAGTATATGGATAAATAACAGCAAACAACAAATTATAGCTGTCCTATCCTACATCAGCACTAATAAATCAGTTGTGAAGGTGAAAAAGCAAACTTTTGATATTTAAATTCAAAACAAAATTCTGATCATCATACTGTAGACGACATTTATTTTACGGTGGTGCATCTCCTAATTAGGAACACTCGGCTGGCCAACTGCCGGTTTCTTGTTTGGTCAGGTCTGTTGATTTATGAATCGCTGCCAATCATACATCTTTCACTCAGATCACCTCGTTTTTCAAACCAGTTTAAAAATTCCGCTACTGCAGTTGAACCTGTTTCAGTCTTTCCTTGCCTGCAATTAACTGAACATGCAACGCCTGCCCTTCAGTGATGAAGAAGATTGCAGGAGAGACGGCAGCGATGCCGCCTTCACTGAAAACCTTCTCCTCCGTTCTACCGAAGGGTGCTCTAGCCTACATCAACGGCCGATGGGTGCAGTCGTCATCCAAAGCTTCCTTCGACGTCGTGAATCCGTTCAATTCACAAGTCATCACTGCAACTGCGAACTGCACTGTTGATGATGCTAAGCAAGTGAGCTTTCCTTCCTTAAGATACCGTAAGAATAGTTCAGACGTGAGGTCCAGTCCTGGGTTTATTTCATTCCATGCCAACAAAGTAAGTATACATTTTCTGATATATTGCACTTCTCATGTAATATAAATGACTGGAAGTTTAAGAAAAGGTTAAGAGTTTGCAACGAAATGACAAACAGGACCTTTTAATGAGCGATCTTTCGTATGAAAGTATACATAAATAGTTGGATTATATTCTATTTGCATAAAGATTAGAAAAAATAGACCCAAAATTTTTGGACTTGCACCTCTGTTTCTTCTCCATTCTTCACATCAGGCGAAATTAAATGCTTTAGGTAGTGCTCATATTTAATTAAATCGATGTGTTTGGTTCCTTTCCAGGCCGTTGAGTCAGCTCGGATAGCATTCGAGAGCTGGTCCAAGGAGACAACAGCAAGACAGAAGTCGGCAGTGCTTTCAAAGTGGGCTCGTCTTTTGGAAGAAAACAAGGAATCTCTCGGCCAGCTTCTCTCTCTTGAACAGGCAGCTAACCATTTCCTTCGTCATCTAGTCTTCCTTCAATGATAGTATTTCTTTATTGTTTATGGTCTTCTTTAGGGAAAACCATTAGCAGAAGCGAAGGGGGAGATCGATTACTCGTTATCCTACCTTGATTGGTATAGTGGCGAGGCTCGCAGAGTTTATGGACAGGTGAGTGATGATTGTAAGCATTTGAATCTCTTCCTTTGTTTTATATGCTTCTTTGTTTGAAAGATAAAAAGGGCCGTTGGTTGAGGTGGTTGCTGCGCCCACTCTGAATCGTGAGCATATTCACATTCGCGAGCCAATCGGAGTCGTTGCCCTCATCACGCCAGTGAGATTTGCCTGTTGCCTCCTACAATCTCGTTCACTTTCTATTCTCAGTGGAACTTCCCGACGGCGATGATTGCAAGGAAGGCCGCGGCTGCCATTGCAGTTGGCTGTTCCGTTATCATCAAACCCGCAGAGGACACTCCTCTCTCCGCTCTCGCTTTCGCTCAGGTTTCCTTTTTCTCCATCCTCTCTCTCTCCTGACCCCGTGCTTCAGATGGGAGAAGAGGCAGGAGTGCCCGCGGGTCTTGTCAATGTCTTGCCAGCTGATCGCCCTCGTTCTGCTGAGATCGGTCGATTCCTCTGCGAGTCTCCGGATGTCGATGCCATTTCATTCACTGGCAGCACGGCTGTCGGCAAGGTTGTGCTCTTCTCTCCACTCTCCCACCCACGCTCCTCCCTCTCCCTCTTATCTGCACTCTCTCATCAGAAGTCTTCACCCTTCCTCTTCTCTCCACTATCTCCTATTCTCTCACCCACACTTGACTTTCCCTCTTCTAGATGCTACTGTCTCAATCTGCATCGACAGTGAAGCGAGTGTGCCTGGAACTGGGTGGCAACGCCCCTCTGATCATCTTCTCTTCTGCCGATCTCGATGTGGCTGTCAAGGTATCATCTCCTTTTCAATTTCTCATCCTTTTCCAATAACTTTCTTAATATTTCCAAGCTTATTTCTTCACATGGAGAGTTTCTTTCAAATGCAAAGTTCAGCTGCAGTTCAAATTGAACTTGCAGGGTGTGATGGCCTCGAAGTTCCGTGGCTCTGGCCAGACTTGCGTTTCTGCCAATCGCATCTTTGTCCACTCTTCCATTCTTGAAGAGTTCATCCAGAAGCTGAAGACGGCTATGAACTCCTCTCTCAAGGTCGGAGATGGACTTCAGACAGGAACAACGCAGGGACCACTCATCAATCAGGTAGCGCCTCCCTCTCACCCTCTCATCTCTTTCTCTCTCGTCTCTCTCTTTCTCTCTCTCTCTCTCTCTCTCTCTCTCTCCTCTCCCTTTCCCTCTTAAGAGAGCGGTGGAGAAGATCTCCTCACTTATCTCGGACGCGACAGGAAAGGGAGCTCGGTTGGAAGTGGGTGGCCGCGCTCTCCACGATTCTCTCTTCGAACCAACTCTTCTCACCGGAGTCACCCCTTCCATGCGAATCGCTCACGAGGAAATCTTTGGCCCTGTTGCTGCTGTTCACGAGTAAGTTTTGAGATCTTTTCTTTCAACGCTTTTTGACTGTGGGCGTTTTTTTTTTCCAAAATCAGGAAATAAATGGCACTTTCGACTGCTTGGGGAAAAAAAAGATTTAGCCAATTGTTGTGAGAGTAAAACAAGAATTTGTTCGTGAAAATCATTATTGGGTATTGCTCCGGAGAGATCCAAAAAGCGTCTGTAAAACATACGATATTTTTTAATGCTTTTTCAAATGAAACGCCATCTTCATGTCAGATTTACGGATGAGGCCGAAGTAGTGAAGCGTGCAAATACAACTCGGTCCGGCTTGGCAGGTTACATCTTCTCAAAGGATTCCGCTCAGATCTATCGAGTGACCCGCTCTCTTCAAGTTGGAATGATCGGAGTCAATGAAGGTCACTTTTAGCTTCTTTTATAATCATTTCCTTTCTTTCGTCTAACTTTGGTGGTTGTCTGAATATGTTTCTTATCCTATAAGTACAGGTATGATGTCTTGTGCGGAGGCAGCTTTTGGAGGAGTGAAGGAAAGTGGAATGGGCAGAGAAGGGGCCATGCAAGGTCTCGACGAATTCACTCAGTGGAAGTACATCTGCACTCAGCACTAAAAGGTTTCTCTTTTCTCACTGATAGTGCTTTACTAGATTGTAAGTGGATGGATTTAATCTCCAGTGCTAGTTTTATTGTCCAACCGGTCCATTCAGTGCCATCATTGCCATCATTGTATTATCTTCACTTATTTCTGCCTTTAGTAAATGCTTACAATTATTTCGCTTGTGAATTTCAAATTAGCGTTATAAATTATCATGAAATATTGCACTGACAAGGGAACCATCTAAGCATAACCCGGCGGATTTTGATCGCACCTGTCCAGATCGATAGTCCAAGTCGAGAAATGATGATAACCATTTTCACTTTTTCCTAAATGGCCTCCGGCGATTTTATATTGATTTTTAAAAATTTGCATAAATTGAGGTGGTAGGTTGCTGATAACTATTTTGCCATTGTCGGTGTCTAGCTTGTGACTAAAAGCAATGACCTGCGTGGTGCAGTGGTTGCACGCTCGCTTTCTGTTTTGAAAGTCGCAGGTTCGAACCCCATTCGGTTGAAATTTCTGCTGCAGTTTAGAAATTCAAGTTTGGAGAAGTAGACACAAAAAAAATTATTCCGATGAGAGGAGTCCATTTCGCCCATGTTTGCGAATCCACAATGACCTAAATAGTTCGGAAAACAGAATGAAGTCTTCTTCCATGTCTGGTACCAGGTGGCAACCATATGCCTATTACGGTACTTCTGGAAATGAGGCCAGAATTAATAAATAAACTTGTTATTCGCGTTCCCCGCACCAAATAACCACCCTGTGGTGATTTTGGAGGAACAACTTTTCTCGACATTTTGGGGCAGATGTAACGTAATAGGTCATTACGGATTCGCAACTATGGGAGAAGTAAACACCTTCCAACACCTGATGCCCTTGTAGACAAGAAGAAAGCTATTGTTACACGAATTTTAAGTGTATACGCACTCTCCTCTCATCGGAATAATTTTTTTCGTATGTACTTCTCCAAACTTGAATTCCAAAACTGCAGGAGGTACAATTGTACTATTCCCACCACAGAAGAAAACTTAAAAAAAACTTTTTTCATTGAAATTCATCCCAAGGGCGTTTTGGGTACGGGGAATACGAATATCAAATCCATTTGTTATCATGAGGTCATTTTCACGGTAAGTTAGGCAAGGTTAGGGAAGTAAGATGCTCACTTTGCGAGTGTTGTTGAGCGAAGCCGAGAAAGAAATGAGTATGATATTCGCTTTCCCCGTGCCGAAAACCTCCCTGGAATCAATTTCAGCGAAAATATTTTTTTCTGAAGTTCGACCTCTGGGATGGGAATAGTTAGTACCTGTAGCAAAACATTTCAACCGAATGGGGTTCGAACCTGTGACATTCAAAATTGTAAGCGAGCACGTAACCCACTGCGCCACACAGTCCTATTTAATTGCTTAAGCCAGACATTGACAATGGTAAAGCCACTAAATTCTGCGATTTTATGCAAACTTTAAAAATCAATATAAAATCACCGGAGGCCATTTAGGAAAAAGTGAAAATGGTTATCATCATTTCTCGACTTGGACTATCGATCTGGACAGGTGCGATCAAAATCCGCCGGGTTATGCTTAGATGGTTCCCTTGTGAGTGTAAAATAAAGCAGCTAGACAGGAAGAAAATTAGGAGGCAAGGATTAGAGATGAACAAAAGTGCCTAGTGGTTTGGAGAAAATAAGTAGGAATTATGGCATTGAATTGATATTATGTTGGCTAGAAGAATATAAGTGATGAGGAGAAGACCGAGGCTCACCCGATATGCAAAGGTAGAGAAGAGGGGCAAAACAGAGAAGGGTTGTGGTTGCCGGAGCGGAGTTGGCAAAGCAAATCCATTTGACATGACTGGTCGCATTGACGGGAAGTCGACCGGAATGACAACCTAGATGATAAAATGCTGCTGTAAATGGTAAAAGGTTAAGTGATGTTAAGTTACTCGAAAAATCTCTGCTGCAGCTGCGGCGACCGTAGAATCCTCTCTGCGAGAGTGGCCCAGCTGGCAGGGGAAAGGTCCGTGAGATTGAACTCTCTCTAAACATCATGGCGTTGCCAGTGCCTTTCATCACTCTACAGTACCCTAGCAGAGTAGAGCAGCTTCCAGACAGGACCGCTCTCTTCTGTTGCGTTTGTCAGATCCGCTACGTAGTTATCGTGATCCAGAATAACCTGTAAACAGCTATTTTAAGAGAAAAAGTCAAAGAGAGATTGAGGGAGAATGTTTCTTACGAAGCCATTTTCAGGATCAATTGTATAGATGCGGAAGGCGGGGCTGAGATAGTCAAAGGTTGTGACAGAGGGCGCGGCATACAAGACAGAGACAGCAGGGGAAGAGGTGTTGGTCATGTCGGAGTAGAAGACAGTGAAGTAGTCATAGTGGACGTGGCCGAAGAACTGGCCCACAATGATTGATGAGAACCTGCGCGGACATAGTTTTGGGTGTATAAACTCTGTCCTATCTTAGAATACCTCTGCACAACTCGATAGTAGTTGCGTGCCCATCCCTCGAGGCAGTCGTCGTATCCTGGCGGGATGTGGGCAAGGATTTGCACCACTTCCCCAGCCATCTCTGCCTGAAACCGTTTCCAATATCATCTGGTCCCAACTTAGACGCACCTGATGGAGTTCCCTGGCAAGCCAAGACATCGTGCCATCCGGGTCACTCTGGTTGATGTAGAGGAAACTGAACAATCACACTGTAGATCAAAGCTGCTGTGTAGATGACATTTAACGTTTAAAAATGTTGTTTCTCTCTAACAAATTGGTGTTGACGCAGAACCCAGTGTTGACCGAGATGAGTCTCAGTCCAGGCATCACGAGGGTGCTGAAGGAGCCGCGACTGAAAATCTTTCTCTATAGTTACTAAACATAGCAATAATTAACACTTCTACTGACAATCGAACGTCGCTGGAGTTAGAGATCCATGGCTCGTTCATCTCAGCGAATCGGTTGTATAGAATTGTTGGCCAGAACTCCTCCGAGACTGTGTGAGGAGCAAAACTGAAAAGAAGAAAACTCGCGGATTCAGTCTTTGAATATTCGTACTTGGCGCGTTAGGCGAAAGATCTAAAAGGAATTGCGTTGACTTGCCTGTTCACGGGGACTCCTTCGTGATTTCCAATTGCCCAGAAAGTGGGAGTGAACGGAAACAGTTCGCAAACCAAAGCAGAGAGTTTATTCAAAACTTCAAGATGCGTGTCCATGGAATACTTCCAGTCCGCGTGGTTGATTAGATCTCCCGCTATCAGAATGTAGTCCACCTTCATGAATAGGAATCAACTATGTATGTAAAGTAAAAACATGAGTTCTTGTATGGACATCCTGCTAACCCGTTGGGTTTGGTTGATATGCTGTAGCATATTCCGAACAGTTCTTAGTGGAATGTCACACTTTCCAACCGTTCCCCAATATCCAGCTGCCAGTGTTGACTTCACTAAACAACTTAATTGCACCGCGATCTCCCACGAAGATTAAAAATAGTAATCTTTAAATTTGGTAGAGTGCTTGGCTGGACGGGAATCCGGTCTGCAACAGACGGGGCTGCTGCATTCTGCCTCCGAGCCAGACGAGTACAGCATGTCCACGTGGATGTCAGTCAACTGCAGCACTTTCAGCAGAGGGGCTCCCTCCTTTCTCTTCTTCTTCCCCTTCTTCTGCCTTCTCTCTGCTGGCAGCGGTGGTAGAGGAATCTGAGATAATTTTCCTCATCTCTTTCAGATAAGGGACTCAGTTCTCAATCTGACCTGCCAGCCCTCCCCAATGGGATCAAGAGGGTCTCCGCAGTGAGGAAGAACTGCTCCGCACACTCGAGTTGGCTCGTCAGCCAGCTGTCGAAAGACATAAAAGAACTCACCCTGAAAGGTGCTCTCTCTGCCTGTCGCTCTCTCTCTTCTCTCTCTCTCTGTCTCTCTCTCGCTCTATCCCTGACTTCCTCTTCAGCTCTCTCATCCTTAACTTGTTCTAACCCTGAACTGATCAGTGATTCCATCGCAGATACTCCAACTCTGTCGTGCGAACATAGCACAAATCACCTTTGCAAACTGCAAGACTGCCCATTCTGTCGGTCGGATCTTCACGATTTGTCTGAAGAAGTAATTAGAAAAATGAATATAATGAATGGCTGATGGTGAGAATGGAGAAAGGGAAGAAAGATGCGAAACCCCGCGACAGCAGCTGCGGCGATGCATGCGAGGCATTCCGGAGATTGCTCCACTTCTTGCTCTGCTTCTTAGTCATTGTTTATTAACCCTTCCAGTCATCATTATTACCCTTTCATTATCAATCAGACCCTGCGAAAGGAAGACCCATTGAGAAAACTAGAGATATGTATGTACATAGCTATGGCATTTGTTTGATAAGACATCGAGAGTAAAAGAGAGAGAGAGAGATATGAGAGAGAAGGAGAGAGAAGGAGAGAAAGAGAGAGAGAAGGAGAGAAAGAGAATAAGAGTGCGACAAGAGAAAAGAGAGACTGACAGAGAGAGAGAGAGAGAGAGAGAGAGAGACAAAAATAAAGAGAGAGAGATTGAAAAAGAGAGTAAGATAAATGTTTCTGTGTGTACATGTCGCATGAGTGGAAAGAGAGTGATGAGAAGCAGAGCAAAGAGAGAGAGAGACTTACGGCGATGGCTGACCACGAAAGAAGAGAGTAAGAGTAGGAAGAGAAGCTTCATCCCCGCCACTCTTGCACTGACCAATCCGTGCCTCCCTCCACTCTCCTCAGGCTGCCTCTAAGAAACAGCTGTTCACACTCTTTCTTCTGCTATCTCGTACTCTCTCTCAATTTCTTTCTCTCTCTCTCTCTCTCTCTCTCTCTCTCTCTCTCTTTCTCTCTGTCTCTCTGTCTCTCTCTGCTTTCTTCCATCTCCTTAACCCTTCTGCCTCACCCCAAAAAGTGAGCGGAGTGGACACAACTTTCCTCGCAACATAACAGAGAGGGCCACTTCGAACTCTGTTTGGTAAAGACAAAAGTGTAACGATTGGGAGGCGATCACTGAAGAATGGCGCGTGCTCGTCTGTTTTCCCTTTTCATCTCTGCTTTCTACTCTCGGCTCCTTCTCCTTCTACTCTTTTCCCTCCTTCTCCCTCTCTCCTCTCTCTTTCTCACTCACACTTCCTTCTCTCTCCTCCCCCTTCACCCTCTCTCCTCTCTCTCTCTCTCTCTCACACACTCACACTTGCTTCTCTCATTTGTCATGCGCCTTCATTCTTCCGTTCTTCTTCACCCCCTCTCGTCCTTCTCCATCTCTGCATCTCCTTGCTCTTCTCCTACTAATTTGCTCCACCCCATTTCACGGTCTCACCTACTGGAGTTCTCATTTGTAATCATCAGCCATGTCTACGTCTCCTCACTTCATTATTTCGAGTTTTACCTTCGGTGGCATTATTTCCTTAATTATACCTGCGAGGTTTTAGCAAATCGTTAGAAAGTCAGAATTCAAGCCGCATATTTTTCATCATGTATTTTCATTAAAAAAGACGAAAAGGCTGGTAAAGTCAAATAGTTAAAAAAAGGTTTGCATACGTAGTACATACAGATGTATGTATGTATGTACATGCACAGATACATTATATTTTTCTTATACTTTTCTTTCTATTAATGAAGCGGTGTTTTTTCCTTGCCATGTCCTTGGAAACCACTTTGCGTTGTCCCTAGCAGCAAGGGCCGCTGCTGCAGGTCCGATGGAAACGCTTTTCTTCACTTTTCACCTTTCACTGAACCCTTCATATTTCTTCTCTTGAAAATCTGAAATGCTTTTAGTTCCTCTTAATTTATTTCTTTTTATGCCTACTTTGTTTTTCGTGTGCTCGATGTATGTACATATAGAGATAATAGCATGCTTGCAGTGCAAAAGCGTTGAAATTGACATCCGAAGCACCTTGCCTGACAACGCTTCCCTCGTTGCTTGAGAAGGGAATCCAAACACTCCGTCACCCTTCCCGTCCTCTCAAATGAATTGATTCAAATGAAGGTATTCCAATCTACCAAACCCAATTCTTGGCTCTCAATTCTCTCACTCATTCAGTTTCAGAGAATTTCTCGATAACACATGGAGAGCGAAAAAAAGAGCGGTGAACCGGGCGAATTAGAGAGTGAGAAAGAGAAAGATGGAAGTGGAGAAGAAGCCATAGCCGAGTCTCCGTTGCTGAGAGCAGAGAAGGAGAGGAAATCGCTACATGGCAACTCTTCTCCCGAGCATCTACTTAATCACATTGGTTTGCCCTTTTCTGGTTCAATTAATATATAATGCCGCTTGTTCAATTCTGCCCCACAAAAGAACACAAAATGAGCTCATTCTCACTGACCCATGCATTCTGTAAGATTATCATGCGAAATGTAGTGGAAGATAAAAGAAGAATCTAAGGGAAGGAGAGCACTCTTCTGCTGCAATTTGTGTCGTGCGCGAGTCTTGCCTGGGCATCTGGTGCTTTTCTTTGTATGACAGCGTCTTTCTATGACACTAAACCCGCCAACTCAACCTTTGTCACCCTCTCCGAAGAGGTTAGAATACATATTCCCTATATACTCTTTTCGATTCATTCATATTGTGCATGGAGCACGTAATGAACAGTCCTCAGGGACAGAGAATAAGTTCTCCTCTCCCCGTTCCCCCCAGTTTGCCTGAAGATGCTTCTCTGGTGCGAGAGCTGGCGGCGTCATCGTTCATGGTGGGTAACATGGTAGGCGGCTCAGCCGTCTCCCCCCTGGCCGATGCCTTTGGCCGACGTCCCGTTCTGGTGGCCGCGTCAGCTGCATGCCTTCTCGCCACTCTTGGAGCCGCCTTCGCTCCTTCCATCGAGTTCTTCATCGCTTTCCGCACTCTTCAGGGTGTTTTCTACACTGTCAGCTTCTTTCCTCTTTTACCACATCCTATCTCTCTCTCTGTCTGTCTCTCTCTCAATCTCTCTCACAGTCTGTCTGTCTCTCTGTTTCTCTCTCTCTTTCGATTTATTTCTTTCTCTCTCTCAATCGCTCTCATTCTCTCTGTCTTTCTCTCTATCTCTCTTCCTGCCTCTCTCTTCCTGCTCTCTCTTCCTTCTCTCTCTTCCTTCTTTCTCTCTACCTTCTATCTCTCTCTTCCTTCTCTCTCTCTCTCTCTCTCTCTCTCTATCTCTCTCTCTGCAGGGAATGTGCCAGTCATCATGGGTGCTAGGCTACGAGCACTGCTCTCCCTCCCTGCGTCCTACGGCGACGCTCCTGTTCGGCCTGGCCTGGGTCTTCGGTTACTGTCTCCTCTCCCCCGTGGCTGCCCTTGTCTCTTCCTGGCGTCATCTCCTTCTCGTCTCTGCCATTCCACTTCTGTTGCTGCTTCTCGCTGCCATCTTGTCAGCTTCTCTCTCCCTCTCTCTTTCTCTCTCTCTCTCTCTCTCTCTCTCTCTCTCTCTCTCTCTCTCTCTGTAGCTCGCTCTCTCTCGCGTTCTCTCTCTCCCTTTTCTTGCTCTTGCTCCCTCGCTCGCTCTCCTACTCTGTCTTATACTCTCATGTTGTTTCTCTCACACATATTTATTGTTTATTTTATCGTTATCTTATCATTGCAGCTTCATCCCAGAGAGTATCTACTTCCTGATATCAAAGGGTCAGTCTAAGAAGATTGACAAATGGCTTCATCGGTTGAGTAAGGAGACGAGTGAGGATGTCGAGGAACTGAAGGAGTCGCTTGTTGAGAAAAAAGAGAATACTGAAGAGAATGGCGATGAGAGGAAGTCCAAGTCAGTTGAGGATGCGATTGCAAGGGGTGAATGGTGTTTTATCTTATGGAGACTTAGATTGGATGTCTTCAAAGCGATCTGGCGACACAAGAAGATCTTCCTCTACCTCTGCATTATGTGCTGCATTTGGTAAGAACTGAGACTGAATACAAACTTGAACTTCCCCTGAATAAACAGGGTCTGTGATACATTCATCTACTTCGGCCTTTCCTTTTATTCGACATCTCTTGCCGGGAATATTTATCTCAACTACCTTTTAATCGGAATCATCGAAGTCCCGTCTTCTATCCTTACTCCAAAAGTCATGATATGGTGTGTTATTCGCTACTATCTCATCAAGTTGATATGAAATAATTAAATTAGAGAAGAGTTGCAGGTTCAAGCGTAAGACAGTGGTGATTAGCTGTCATCTCATGTTCACTCTTTCATTTATCGCTCTTATCTTCTTGCCGGGTAGTTTTCCTCATATGCGTGATACTTCCAATCCTTGTTTGTCAACGTTTTGCTTTAGAAAATTCATGGTTCACGATTGCTGGTTGGGTTTTCGGAAAATTTGCGATTTCGATAGCCTTTATGGCAGTCTACGTTCTTGGAAGCGAGGTTAGTGAGAGAGAGAATGAGAAAGAGAGAGTGAGAGAGAATGAGATGAGAAGGAAAGGTGGTGAAGGAAGAGGGGACTGGGGAGGGAGAGGAGAACCGCGATGGCGTAGGGGTTATCAGCGAAGACCGAATCTGACCTTTCAGGTGTTCTCCACTGAGATTCGCATCACTGCTTTGGCCATCTGCTCAGTACTCTCTCGATTCGATGGCATTCTTTCCCCTTATGTTACTGCATTGGTTAGTTCAATTCTGATTATTGTACAACTCCGTGTCTTCAGAATTTGTTTATGTGTGAGTGAGATTGCATCTCGTTCACTTAGACGGTAATGTTTTGTGTAGGTATGTATAATAACTAGTGAGACATAAATTGAAGAATCGACTGGGAGACTGGGTTCCTCTGGCGACGTTTGCCGGAGTTGGATGTCTCGCGGCAGTTGTAATGCTCCCTCTTCCAGAGACGAAGGATCAGCCTTTGCCTGCAACCATAGCTAATTCTGTCAAAAAGAGAAATAAACAACCAAGTGTTCTTTCATAGCTTTCGAATGCGTTTTTTTTAAGTTAATTCATCTCAGTGAAACTACCGCGGTAATGAAATTGTGCCCAATGGCAACGGGTTAAACTTACTAATAGAATGATATTATAAAAGTTTACGTTTTATTTATCACGGTTATTTGTTAACATAATCACAACTTCTTAACGGGAATTGTTATCTGTCAAAGGAATAAATTAATGATAAGAACTAGTTTCATATGTCATGTAATAATATACATACATATGTATGCATGTACATATGTGAATATGTAGATCCCAATGCATTGAAAGATGTTATCATTTTGGGCTATTCTTACAAAGCAACAAGGTAAATTGAGGCACTATGGATATAAAACGTGTATGTGAAGGACTTGGCTGAAGTTCTGCAAGTTGTGAGAGATGTTTGGAAGGATGTGAAACAACCGATTGCTTGTGACAGAGTATTCGTTTAAACCTTTTATGCGACTTTATGGCGGATAACGTTTTGGATTATCTCCTCTTTCTTTCTTTCTCTCTCTTTTTCTCTCTTTCTATCTCTCCCTCTCTCTCTTTCTCTCTTTCTATCTCTCCCTCTCTCTCTTTCTCTCTTTCTATCTCTCCCTCTCTCTCTTTCTCTCTTTCTATCTCTCCCTCTCTCTTTCTATCTCTCTCTCTCGCTTTTACTTGTACGCGTTTATTGTGCACTGTCAAAATGATGGTAATACATAAACTGGAAAATTTAAAGTACTCGATGTATTCATAAAAATGACGGTTTATCATGTGAAATGAAGAGAAGAGGAAAGGAGGGAAAATATTGAGGAATCGGAGGATTTGACATGAAGAGGATGAAGAACAGCCAGCCGGGCATTGAAAGTACCATGAATTGAAAAGAGAAGCGAAGAAAGAACTCTCTCTTTTTCTGAATCATTCTCACTCATCCCCTCTATCTCTCTCTTTCTCCCTCTCTGCCACTTTTCTACGTCTTCTTCCATTCATGCCTTCTCGATCCGCTACAGCAAACCGTCTTGAGCCTCGATGACACCAACTCCTACTTTTCTCACACACACTCTCTCTCCACTATCTCTGTTCACTCTCTCTCCCCTCTCTTTCTCTCTCCGCTCTCTCTCTCTCTCAGCACACTCTCTCCCATTCTCTCTATCCGCTCTCTCTCTCTCTCTTCCTCGCTGTCTCATCTCTTTCATAATTTGTCATCTCTCCTTTGTTGTGTATAGGCATCCTCTAAGTGATGGTTACTCCTCGCACCTTCAATTCTCAATCTGTCGTAGATGGCATTTCGTACGTCAAGAATAAATAAGTTTCTATTTTCTTTTGTTTTGCAAGTTTCTTCTTGGTTCAATGCAGAATCATATACGCCGAGGCCGAATTAATTGGCGCTTCCTACTTTTCACACTATAAATGTATGGAAAATACCAAAATTTTTCTCTTTTCTGATTATGAGAGAGAGAGGGAGAGAGGTAGCGACGAGATATATCTTACAAAAATCAGAGGGAAAGCTAGGGAAAGTGAGAGAAAGTGAGTGAAGAAGATGTATCTAGAGGTAGAAAGAAAGGAAAAAGTGTGAATGTTTGGGACCATTTGGACGAATGAATTCGTTTCATTCAAAGAATGCTGCACTACAGATAATAAAGTGATGAGTAAAGCATTGGCGTGGCACGTCACAACCATTCTACTCTTCTTCACTTTCCACTTCTCCCTTCATCTTCCTGTCTCTCTTTCTCTTCCCGCTCTCTTAACACAACTTCATCTTCCTCGTTGAATATTTCTCTCTTTATCTCCTTTACCGTTTAATGTCCTGCATGGGTTATGATGTATGCAATCACTTAGTACCATAGTCGTATCTAACCTGAATGCCTTTTACTCGATCTCCTCTTCCTTTCATAATTCTTCCTCGATGAAATATGATTCCGTGGGTGAAAGAGCCGCGCCATTCACTTCTTCCTCTCACTTATTTCCACTTACAAAACTTTTGATTGCTTTATTACTTTCCTTGTTTCTGTCTCTCATCTTTCTTTCTCTCTTTCTATCTCTCTATCTCTCTTTCTATCTTTATATCTCTCTCCCTCTCTCCCTCGCTCTATCTCTTTCTTTCATGGTCAGTTCTCAAGTAATGTCAATTAAAAAAGCAAGTTTATTGTTTTATATGAATTCGCTTACAGTATGTACTTCAACGATTCCCATCCTTCTCATTTGTGAATCCGCTCTCTCAAATAGACATACATACATATGTATGTATGTATGTCTATTTGAAAGAGCGGATTCGTGTATCTGCCGTTCCCAGCCGCAGGGGTTCTTTGGAACTACTCTTGATTTACAGGGTACTTCCATGCTAGCCACCTGATTTTTCCTGTCAATTTCTCCGTCTTCGTTTATTTCTCTCTCTGTAACTCTCTCCATCTTTTCTCTGTTTCTTTAACTATTTCAGTGTCATTTCCTGCTTGCTTCTTTTTTGATGAACAAAGAAAGTCTTGTTGTGGTGGTTGATGGGCCCCATTTGAGTCGTTTCACTGATCTCTCTGAGCACTTTCATTCATGGCCTTCTTATTCATTTTACAGTATGAAGAAGTCAGTTTCCGGTTATCGAAGAGATGTGCGGAGAGAACCGGCATGCTGTCTTAACCATTTAGGCATGCTCTCTCTTTATTCTCTCTCTTTCAATTCTCTCTCTCTCCCTCTCTCTTTCTCTCTCTCACTCTGTTTCTCTCCATCTCTCTTTCTCTCTCTCTCTCTCTCAATTCTCTCTCTCTCTTTCTCTCGCTCTCTTTCACTCTCTCTCTCTATTCTCTCTCTCTCTCTCTCTATCATTCAAACTCTTCTTTGTCTTGACTAATGGTAAACTAAACTAATCGAGGTCGTCCACTCTCTTTTTCTCGTACAGTTCTGCCAACTTTGCCTGCTCCTCTCCTCCTTCCTTGGCGTAATCCTTAGTTGTACACGCGACCACGTCAAAAAAAAGCAGAAGAAGAATGATGTGAGAGAGTGAGTGAGAAGGAGAGAGAAGAAGTGAGAAGGAAAGAAGAATAAGACAGGAGTAAATGAAGCGTTGGATCGTAGCCTCTATTGGCCATTCAGAAATGAATAGATAGTGTCCAACTTCAAGCTTTACTCTTCCTCAACACTCTTCCACAAACATCCTAAGAGAAGCACCATTCTTTTCTCTCCGGGGTTCATTCCTCGTCTTTCTCTTGATTGTCTTCCCTTTCCTCTTCTCACCGTTAACTCTACTCTCCCATCAAGTTCCCATCGGAAACACATATGTTTTCGTTTCAAATAAACTTTTTTTTTCTTTGTGACCGTTTGAAGAAGCCGCCAGGTCAATGCGCACAGCGGGAAACCACTGGCAAAGTCGGAAGCAACTTGGAAAAAGGGAGTGAGGGGGAGAGCGAGAGAGAGAGAGAGAGAGGGTTTTGAGAGAGAGAGGGTGCTGAGAGAGAGAGGGTTTTGAGAGAGAGAGGGTGCTGAGAGAGAGAGAGGGTTTTGAGAGTGAGAGGGTGCTGAGAGAGAGAGGGTGCTGAGAGAAAGTGTTCGAAAGAGAGAAAATGAGTTTAAGAGAGCGAGAGAGAGAGAGAGAGGTAGAGAAAGAGAGAGAGAGAGAGAGAGAGAGAGAGAGAGAGAGAGACAACGGACACAGAATGGGGATTCAGAAAGAATGCGAGAGAGAAGATATGTATGAATGTATCAATGGCAATTTCCTTTGATTTTGACTGCCGCCTTTCCAAGCAAAGGAATAGGCAATTTGGCGTTCTTTTGTACCCTCTGATGGTTCATTCTCTAATCGCTTCCTAATTAACTTGCATGATTCACATTAATGCGATTCATAGTGATTCACTAGGGCTTCCCATTTCGCCTTTCATAAATTGTTGCGAGAATGTCTAAAGTACTAGATCAATTAACCATACGAATTACAGTAGCATCATCTTCTTCTCGGTTTCTGGTCAGAATATTATCGCCAGTTTAGCAAATTTAGTGAAGAGTATTTTCGGCTTGATTTTCTCACTGTGGTATTCTCTTTTTCGTTCAATTCTTTTATCTGACGTAGAGCCTCATCTATTCCAACTGTATCTTAATTTCCTTCCGTTTCTCTCAAGTGCTCTTCTTTCCTCTGCTTTCCTTTCTCTTTCTCTTCAGTCTTTATCCCTTTCCTTCTCTCCAACTCTTTCCCTTGTCCTTCCACTTCGTACGTCGTCCTCAGCTTCTTCGATTCAATAATCGTCCGCATGGTTTGAATCATCAGATTCTCTACCTACTCCACAGCTCTCTTTGCAATTCATTCTTCGTCTAGCTCTCTGCTTCTCCATCCAAATTCCGCTCTACATCGTTCGCTCGCTCTGCTTCTCATTTCAATAGGAATCCTTATGCCGTAGTTGTAGAGATGTGAGTCTTTCTCCATTCACGTCAAAAGAAGTGTAGCTGGTTGCAGAAAGGGAGGTGGAGATAGAAACAAGAAAGAAAGAGAAAGAAGTGAGGCTGGAGTGAGTGAGAGAGGTTAGAGAGAGAGAGAGAGAGAGAGAGAGAGAGAGAGAATAGGCTGGAGGGAGTGAGAGAGGTTAGAGAGAGAGAGAGAGAGAGAATAGGCTGGAGGGAGTGAGAGAGGTTAGAGAGAGAGAGAGAGAGAGAGAATAGGCTGGAGGGAGTGAGAGAGGTTAGAGAGAGAGAGAGAGAATAGGCTGGAGGGAGTGAGAGAGGTTAGAGAGAGAGAGAGAGAGAGAGAGAGAGAGAGAGAGAATAGGCTGGAGGGAGTGAGAGAGGTTAGAGAGAGAGAGAGAGAATAGGCTGGAGGGAGTGAGAGAGGTTAGAGAGAGAGAGAGAGAGAGAGAGAGAGAGAGAGAGAATAGGCTGGAGGGAGTGAGAGAGGTTAGAGAGAGAGAGAGAATAGGCTGGAGGGAGTGAGAGAGGTTAGAGAGAGAGAGAGAGAGAGAGAGAGAGAGAGAGAGAGAATAGGCTGGAGGGAGTGAGAGAGGTTAGAGAGAGAGAGAGAGAGAGAGAGAGAGAGAGAGAGAGAGAGAGAATAGGCTGGAGGGAGTGAGAGAGGTTAGAGAGAGAGAGAGAATAGGCTGGAGTGAGTGAGAGAGGTTAGAGAGAGAGAGAGAGAGAGAGAGAGAGAGAGAGAGAGAGAGAGAATAGGCTGGAGGGAGTGAGAGAGGTTAGAGAGAGAGAGAGAATAGGCTGGAGGGAGTGAGAGAGGTTAGAGAGAGAGAGAGAGGGAGAGAATAGGCTGGAGGGAGTGAGAGAGGTTAGAGGGAGAGAGAGAGAGAGAGAGAGAGAGAATAGGCTGGAGGGAGTGAGAGAGGTTAGAGAGAGAGAGAGAATAGGCTGGAGGGAGTGAGAGAGGTTAGAGAGAGAGAGAGAATAGGCTGGAGGGAGTGAGAGAGGTTAGAGAGAGAGAGAGAGAGAGAGAGAGAGAGAGAATAGGCTGGAGGGAGTGAGAGAGGTTAGAGAGAGAGAGAGAGAGAGAGAGAGAGAATAGGCTGGAGGGAGTGAGAGAGGTTAGAGAGAGAGAGAGAGAGAGAGAGAGAGAGAGAGAATAGGCTGGAGGGAGTGAGAGAGGTTAGAGAGAGAGAGAGAATAGGCTGGAGGGAGTGAGAGAGGTTAGAGAGAGAGAGAGAGAATAGGCTGGAGTGAGTGAGAGAGGTTAGAGAGAGAGACTAGATTTTGACCATCTCGACAACAGAGTGGATGGAGACTTTCCCTCTGACAAATGCATCTTCAACACTAATTTAGACTCCCCTTCGGATAATGGAAAGCGGAAAACGAGAATAGAAGTGGAAGAGCATCACTCATTCCATTTCACTCTTCCAATTCTCATTTCTCACTACTCTTCTTCCTCTTCCTAATTTTCTCCACATACCGTCTCCATCTCATCCGATTGTGCTTGAATTGATTCAATTTGGAAATTACACTCCACAATTGCTGATTTTTGAAGTTGATGCAATTCTATCGGAATTCATGATTGAAGACTTCCTGATACAGCAGATGTGAGGGTAGAAGAGAGGGAGGGAGAGAGAGCGAGAGAGCGCAAAGGAATTTATTCAAGCAGACAGCGAAAAGAAAGTGAGGTGATCTAAAGAAAAGATAAGTAGTATTAGAAATTACTTTTTTTTGTATTTTGATAACATTCGTTAATTCACCGAATCTCTCACAGTCGTCCCTCTTTATCTATCTCTATATTTCTTTGTCTTTGTCTGTCTTACTCTCTCTCTCTCTCTCTCTCTCTCTCTCTCTCTCTTTCTCTTCACCATCTTGAGTAATGCTCTCTCAAGATGTGATGGCACGCGCCTCATCCTTCATCTACGGTGAATTCTTCCCTCCTCTCTTCTTCTCAATCACTTTTTTCTTTTCCTTGCAGTTTCCTCCTCTCTCGTTTCTTTTTCCCAGTTTCATGACCATGGATCTGCCCTGTTGGGTCTGCCCATTCGTTTTGTCATGCTCATAGTCGTTCTCTCTCTCTCTCTCTCGCTCTCTCTCTCTCTCGCTCTCTGTCTCTCTCTATCTCTATCAAGCACAGAAACACTATCTCTCGATAACTCTCTCACTCTCTTTCTCACACACACTTTCTCTCTCAAGTTCTCACTCACTCTCTCATTCCCTCTCTCAAGTTCTCACTCTCTCTCACTCTCTCTTATTCCATCCCTCCCTCTCTCTCTTTCCCTCTCTCTCATGTTTTCGTAGCCTTTCGCTCTTCGACTCTCTTTATCTTCCTTTATTCTCTCTCCAGTCCAGTCTATCTTTCTCTCATACATTCTAAAAAGCTGATTACGGTACCCACTTCTCTGGTTTGGTCCACTTCCTTCGTATATGAATGAATGAAATAACTTCTTTGGGAGATTCATTGTCAATTACCAATAAGCGATATCCAATTCTGTAGAGGAGAGAAAGAGAGGCATGATGTTAGGGACAGGAGATAGTGAAACGAGAGTCTTCAACAAGCATTCCAGAGATACAATTAAGAATTTAGATTTTCTCTCTCATGGTGACGCAGCATTCACAGATACATACATGACTATTTATACATAAATATTTAATATCGAATTGTTGAAAACATGGGATTACGAAAATGGGATATTGAGAAGGTAGAGAACTTTGCTAAAATCTTCCATTTTAACAAAGAGATTAGTTTCACATCGTTGAATTCTTCATGAAATTTAGCTAGTAAGTGGGCGGCCAGCCCTCGCTGCGTGTCCATGATTTACGAGGAAGAGAACTGGCTTCCCAATATCCTCTTAAGTGGTTTCGTAATTTCAAAGGTTGTTCCCTCACATCAACACTATCGAATACGAACTCCTTCCGTTTCTTCCTTCATCTTTTTACTTCAAATGGTGCTTTAAACAGCCTTTCGGATCCAACAATATTATCACATATAAGTACATACATACACTTATTTGAGCAGTTAAGGTTGAGATTCGAGGAGAAAGATATGGCAGTTCTGGGTTAATGTGAGAGGGCGAGGGAATGAGAGTGAGAGAGTGAGTGCAAGAGAGAACAAGAGTGAGAGCGAGAGAGAAAGAGGGTGATGGAAAGAGAGTGAGAGAGTGAGCGCAAGAGAGAAGGAGGGTAAGAGCGAGAGAGGGAAAGAGAGAAGGAGGGTAAGAGCGAGAGAGGGAAAGAGAGATGGAGGGTAAGAGCGAGAGAGGGAAAGAGAGCGAGAAGATGAGTATTCTTGTGCTGACCCTGCCTGCTTGGTTGATGGCGCGACTAATAGGCGCCGCTTCTATTCATTAGCGCCTCAATAAAAAGCGGTGCTTGCTAGGAATGGCCCGATGTCTGAATTGGCTATCCATTCACGACATCCAGCTATCATCCTCCTTCCATTCTGCTCTTCCTTATCCAGATAGCCTTAACCCACTGAACAACATATGAATCGGCTCGTTCTGCCTTGTGAGCAATGTTAGCTTGAAGATAGAACCAGTGATTGCAGATCAGCTTTCTCGGTCTGGGTGCTCATATAATCACAAGACTGAAAACAAAGTAATACAAATTGCAACAGACAAAATGAGAGATAAAGAGAGAAGATGAGAAAAGAGTGTGAAGTTGTTGTCTATTCTCTGCCAATTGGTATTTCCGCTATAAACCGAGTTGGCAGCAAGGATGCATCCAGATGTTGAGTGAAGAGAGCAGATGTCTCCACTCTACTCGATAGCTACTTCTCACTCTCTTTATCACTTTTCATCTCATTTTCCCTTAGTATCTTCCCTCTCTTGCTCTTCTTCTCTTTCTTCTCGTTCTCTATCTCACTCTGTTTCTCTCTCTCTATCTCGTTCTCTCTCACTGTCTCTCTTTCTCTAACATCCGATCATCTCGATTGCCGCTGCTCTTGTAAAAAGAAGGCTCTCCTCAAAGAGCAAACTCGGATCTCTTCACTCGTCTATGCAATCATTTACGAGTACGAAAAAGAGAAATAATGGAAAGTCAACAAAAGTGCCTATCTGTTCACATTCAATGAGGGCCACTCAGAGATATCTTCCATCCAGCTACCGTACTCTCTCAAGGCTAAAGGAAAACTTTTTGAAAGTAAGAAGGAAGTCATATTATATATATTCTACAAAGAAAAATATGAAAACTTAATAATAGATTAGCACTCTATGAAGAAGTGTCTTGGACATTCCTTGGCGGTTCTCTCTTTTTTATTGTACAATTCTTCTCCTTCTCCTGTTATCTGCATTGAATGAATAGGAAGTTGAGTCTCTTCTTCAGAAAGAAGTCATCATTATTCGTTTTGAGCGAATCATCCATCGACTTGCATTGCATGGGTTCTTTGATTGCACGCATTGTTGCCCTCTCCGCCGCCTTTCTTTGCCCGAGAAAGAAGACGAGGAGAAGTGTAAAAGATGACTGAAGAGAGTTCAAAAGGAATGAGAGAAACTGAGGCAGTAAAAAAGATGGGCCAGAGAAAGAGAGAGAGAGAGAGAGAGAGGGAGAGAGGGAAAGAGAGAGAAGCGGATTGAATGAGATCGAAATGGAAATGTAAAGGTCCGTTTAGATTGGCAGCTCGTTCCTCTCACTTCATCTCTTCATCGAAGATGCATGGATGATGTTCTTTTTATTTTCATATCTTCCTTATGATTTCCCATTCCTTGATTATTTGTTTCAGCGCGGAAGCTTTCAACTCGCAAAAACAACCGTTCCATTGCTTTGGCTCTCTCTCTGTCATCTCGACCCATTCTCTCTCATTCTCAATATCTCTCTTGTTGAACCCCTTGGAGAGTTGGCTCTCTCTCTCTCCTCTCTCTCTCCCTCACTCACTCTCACTCTCTTTCTCTCTCTCTCTGTCTCTCTTCTCTCTCACCCCTTGGAGAGTTGGCTCTCTCTCTCTCTCCCTCTCTCTCCCTCACTCTCTCTTTCTCCTCTCTCTCTCTCTGCTCTCCCCACCCATTATCTCTAACCCCTTGGAGAGTTGGCTCTCTCTCTTCTCTCTATCTTCTCTCTCTCTTTCCCTCTCTCTCCCTCACTCTCTCTCTTTCTCTTCTCTCTCTTTTCTCTCTCGACCCATTCTCTCTCACCCCTTGGAGAGTTGTACTCAGCAGGTCGTGCTGTTCACCTCCGTATAATCCATTCTTTCATTTCATCTTCTCCTTTGCTAATCCCCGCACGCTAATCGTTCATTATCCAATCTACAAGGCGACAAGAAGGTTTACGCAGAGACCGATCTCTTCTTTGAAAGTACCGGAGCCCGCATCCTCATCTCCATCGGATCATGGCCGTATCTCTCTTTCTCTCTTACAGTTCTCCCCCTCTCAATCGCTTCCTTCTTCCATTTGCATCATCTACCTTCTCTTCTTCATTTCAAATGTGGAAGCGACTTCTGCTCTTTACTTTTCTCCCTATTCCATTAGCCTTCTAGCAACGAGTAGATTGATTGTTATGAGAAGGGGAATTAGCAAAAAGTGAAGGTGGGGAGGAGAGAAGGAGAGAGAAGGAGAGACAGAAGAATGAAAGAGAGAAAGAGAATGGATGTGGCTTCTTCCTTCTGTCTTTCAATAGCTCTCACCCGCTAAGGAGGAAGAGTGTCCTCTCTGAAATGAATCTGACTCGATTGCAGACGACACCCAGCATGCACGAGTTGCAGAGAGACTGGCAGTTATTGAAAATGAAAGGGTGTGGAGAGAGAGAGAGAAGGAGAGTGATGGAGAGAGAGAAAGAGACCAAGGGAGAGAGCGGGAGAGATGGTGAGCGGGAGGGAGGGAGGGAGGGAGGGAGGGAAGAGGGAGACAGAAAGAGAGAGAGAGAGAGGGAGAGAGAGAGAGAGAGTGAAGAAAAGGTCAGACGGAGACGGTGCTAAAGGCCAGGGAAAGGTGTTCCCGTGGACAGAGCGGATCTGAGATTTGCATGTCAATTGATCCTTTTGCTTGCTCATCATTATCATTCGCGTGCCTTTGCTATTCCCAGCCAAGCAATCAACAACAGCGAGGACACAATCGTGACAGGAAGCGTGCGAATCGGTGAGAGAGAGAGAAAGAGGGAGAAGGAGAGAGAAAGAAGAAAAGAGGAGAGGCAGAGAGAGAGAGAAGATGGAACACCGACTTGTAGAATGGGAAGACATCTAAGTAAAAGAGAATGGAGCGAAATGATACGCCGCATCCCCACGTTTGCTACACAGTTGCAGTTAATTTGGCTGTTCACTTTTTCACCGAAAGGAAGGGGTTGAGCCAATCACGTTGTACTCACACCAGCTAATTGAAGCATTTCTCATTCGCTCTTCTATTCTAAACTCCACTCAATCTGCTTTTTCGTTCTAACTCTCTTTCGCTGTCTTTCTATCCCTCGCGATCTTCCACTCTCTTTCTCTTTCTCTCACTCTCTTATAATCTCTCGTTCTCACTTTCACCCCCTCACTTTTATCCCTCGTGCTCTCCCACTCTCTTTCTCTTTCTCTCACTCTCTCGTTCTCACTCTCACCCTCTCCCTTCCCCCAAATTGCCCGTTTGGCTACGGTAAATGGAGAAAGATTTCATTTGATAGAGCACGCGAATGAGCCAGGGTTCTGTGGGGAAGCGAGTGATGGGCGTGTGTATCAAGAGACCAAGGAAACCGGGACGGATCGGCAATTCCTCTCTTCCTTTTCTCTTCTTTTCTCTTCCCACTTACATTCACTTTCAACTCTCGCTCTTCCTCCTCTCTTTCTCTCTCTCTCTCTCTCTCTCTCTCTCTCTTTCTCTCTCTCTTTCTCTCTCTCTTCTGTCTCTTTCCTAACTCGATCTCTTGCCGCTGTCCAATCGTTCTGTGCTGCAGCTCCGTCATTGGTCCGCTGCCTGTCAGTGAGCATTGTGGGCATCGCCCCGCCCACATCATCTCATCTTTTCTTCACTTTTCTCATCTCGCTCTCTCATTCTCCTTATTCTCTCCCTCTCTTTCCTTCTCTTTCTCCCTCTCTTTCCTTCTCTTTCTCCCTCTCTTTCCTTCTCTTTCTCCCTCTCTCATACTCGTCATCTCATCCTTTCTTCTATTGCGTACAACTGCTTCACTTTCTCATGTTCATTCACCAACTCATTCACTATTCGAAGGATCACCTTACCGTTTCATTCATTCTCTAGCTCTTACTTCTCCACACTATATCAATTCTTTTAAATCTATTGTGATATAATTCTAAAGCATAGTACAGTTTAAGAAGCGCTATTTTTATTTGTTACTTGAGAGCGTTTGAACATTTTACTTACTAGTCCGAATACTCATGTCAATCAGTACTATTTCTTTAGGAAGGCATCCTCGGGGGGGGGGGGGGGGTTGGAGAGGGGAAGGGCTTCTCTGTCATCTTCTATATAATCCTATATAAAAGGTTAAGCTCACAAAGACAGTCACTTCCTAGCCTCTCGTCTCCCTCTGTGATATTCCTGTAACCACCACCCCTTGAAAAGGTGTTCATGAGATTGCTGTCAGTTGCATCATTCCTTGTCTAAATACCTGCTGCTTGCCTCCTCTATTTTCGTCTAATAAAATTGCTCTCATCTCTCGTCTCTCTCGCCTCTCTCTCACACTCTCTCTCTATCTCTCTCTCTCTCTCTTTCCGTGTCGCTTTCTCCATTTGCCAGGTTTGTCTCGATTGCTCAATTCCCTGTTATTCGCGATGGGAAGAAGTTGGAGGGGGGAAATTGGCTGTAATGATGAGAAGGAGGCAAGAAGAGCCCAAGGCTGTCATTACCAGATTGTGAAAATAAGCGAGCTAGCTAGTGAAATCTCCAGCAATTTCCTCAAGAATAGTAAAAGCATAATTTCTGTTTGTTTGAGGAGGGAGATTGATTATTTGATAGAAGCGCAATCTTTATTACATTTCTGTGGAGAGACTTGAGTTAACCTTGAAATGGGAAGATGATTAGCTCTTTCACTATTCCTTCTGGAAGAATCTGCAGAGCGAAGCCCTTCCCTCGTTTTGCTTCCTCGAATTTTCACAATCATCACTCCTGCTTGGCAACTTTCTCCTTCTTCCCACATCCCTACTTATCAGTATTCTTGCTTCATTCAAGCTTTCATAATTTGCCACAAGATCATGAAAAGCATTTCCCCCCTGCCCAACACAATCATGGCCTGGCAGCCATGCGAGTAATTGTACTTTTATGTATGGTGTATCATTGCTCCCAACCTCTCTGTCACTCTCACGCGCCATCTCTCTCTCGCACTCTCTCTCTCTCTCTTGGTCTCTCTCTCCACCCACTCTTTCTTCGTCTCGTAATCTCTCTACATCTCTGCCTTCTCTGATATGCCCTATAGCAGTCTCCGAATGTCTCATTCAACGTGGCAACTTTGCATATCACCTGGTACCCTAAGGGGTAATAAATATCATTGCCGCCGGCCGGAGCCTTCTCTCCTTGTTCAGGCAACTTGCCCGTCACCATCCCTCTGCCACTCCATATTTACACTTTCCTGTCCTCGTCAACGTGCCAATTAGACTACTATTATTATGAAGCTGCGCGCAGTAGCCGACCCCCCCCCCTAGCCATCCCAGCCTATGCGGCTCCACTCTTAATCATAATCGTCATTTCATCCCTCTCTGTCTTGCTGCTTCTCTTTTTCTCACTCGCCTTATCCTTCTCTCTTTCTCTCCCTATCTTTGTCACTCTCCCTCTCCTTCTCTCTCTCTCTCTCTCTCTCTTTGTCACTCTCCCTCTCCTTCTCCTTCTCCTTCTCCTTCTCCCTCTCTTTCTCTCTCTCTCTCTCTTTATCTTACGACCATTGGTCAGCAGGCATCCATGACAGGAATGATAGCTTCTCGTGTCTGAGTAGAAGTCCTTGATTGTTGAGTGGAGTGATCATTCTGGCTTCTGCTTTGGAATGTCCCTTGGTTGAGGAGCATGAGCACAGCTCTGTCGTTGTGCATTGCGGAAGGAGGCGCCAGAGGAGCTAGCGAAGGCGGACGAGCAAGGACAGCATCTCCAGTGGTCCGTTTCTTCTTCTTTCTTTTCCTTATTAATTCTCCGTGTCGGTGTTCTCTGTCTTTATCTGTTTCTCTGGTTCTCTCTCTGTGTTTCTCTGCCTCTCTGTAGTCTAACAACAGCCCGGATCCCTTCTCAGGATTCCTCAGCTGTGAAGGAATCTCGTCGTGCGAGTAGCTCTTCTGCCTCTTCCTCTGCTGCCGCCAGAACGACCTCAGCCTACTCCATCTCGCACATTCTTGACAAGAAAGAAAACAATCCCAGCCCTTCCAGGTTGCTTACTAGCAAACAAATGGAAAATGATGTAAGTTTTTTTCAGTTGTGGAGAAGCAAGTGAAGACGACGCAGGTTCTGGCTGCGATTCAGATGAGAAGTCAGCACCATTTTTCTCTCTTTCCCTGCCTATCTCGACCCCCGTTACCATTCTGTCTAAATCTATCTTCCCCTTCTGTCTACATATGTCTGTCTTCCCTTCTGTCGTCCCCAAAACTAAAATCGTGAGTGCAGAAACACCACTCTACTCGATCCTTCACTCCTTCTGGCTGACGGAGTTTCTTTCTCTGCCTCTTCCTCTGCTGATCTTCATCCTCAGCTTTCTGCCATGGATTTTAGTCAAGCTCAGCAGCTTCAGGTCTGTTCTGCCTTGACTGCTAATATGGTTTAGTGAGTCCCTTGCAGAACGCTTACCTTTCTCTCCTACTCGGTCAGCATCTCAATCAAGCAACTTCTCCTCTCGGACTCCTTGCTGCCAGAGCGAGTGCTGCCGCGGGGGGAAGTCAAGATACTTCTGGTTAGCATTTAGAAAGAAGGATGCTAAGGGATAGAGAGACTGGTTTGTGGGCCGCTAAGATTAGTGACAATCTTATTGTTAAACAATCTAAAAAAAATAGAACGACAAGTATTTAGTGCTTAAAAAAGGGTGAGTGCCGAACCATTCCAATGATTAAAGAATCTTCGATTAGAGGACACAGGAAAACGTTTTATATGCACTTCCTTCATCGATTAGTCAATATTCTGCCTTAAGTTTCTTCCACTTCATTAACACATTCATGATAAAACTGGCTCACATCTGCTTCTTAATACATAATATTCCAGCTAAAGACTCTTTCGTACCATCCTCTCCATCTCTCTCTCTCTCTCTCTCCCTCTCTCTCTCGCTCTTTCTCACTCTCTGTCTTTCTCTTTCTTTCTGTCTCTATCACCAGTCTCTCTTTCTCTCCGTCTCTCCCTCATCAGTCCTGTTCTCTTCATCTTGTGCAGATGCAGCTGTCGCCTGAAACCATACCATTATGATGTGCGTGCATTGCACATCTCAGCTTGCTTCATCACTATTTGTCTCTTACAATCTCTGTCTCTTCTCTCTTTCTCCTTCTTCGCCTCTCCCTGTCTTTCGCGATCTCTTTGCCTCTCGTTCTCTCTCCCCCTATCATTCTCTTTTTCCTCATTCTCTTTCTCTCTCTCTCTCCCTCTCTGTCTTTCTCTTTCTTGCTTTCTCTCACTTCCTTCTCTCTGTTGCTTTCTGCTCAGATGAGTATATGTGTATGATGGAGAAGCTCGTCTGAGTTTGATTGTGATGAAATGTATGGTAGAGAATATTTCTTGTATTATGTGTAAAAGCGAATGGAATGTCCTTCTAGATTCTTCAATTGATACCATTCTAACTCATTGCTATCTCTACTGTAATTCCGTTTCCCCTTGCTGCAGTAGCTAAATATTGCCGAAGGGGCTTTTCGGTTTGATTAATTGGTTAGTAGGTCGGCGCACGGTTATATTACCTGCTTAATGGATGGGTGCCTCCAGCTAGGAAAGATTCAGAGACAGAGAGAGAGGCAGAGACGACAGAGATACACAGAGAGAGAGAGAGAGAGAGAGAGAGAAAGAGAGAGAGTGATTGAGAGGCATAGGACAAAGAGAGGCAGAGACGACGGAGATACAGAGAGAGTGATTGAGAGAGAACTAGGCAATCAGGGGCAGTCTGCGCGGGCAATCACTCCCTCGCAGCCTCGGCACTCGTTCGTCGCACTCCACGTCGTTCTAATCATATCAATAACACCCACCTTAAATGACACGACAACTTCACATTATTCGATGCGCTTGGCACAACTAACTACCGTATTACATAACAAACTGGGAACCGGGCAATGGCAGGTAAAGACACCACGAAGTGAAATTAAGAGCGAGAGAGAGAGAGAGAGAGAGAGCCAAAGGAAAAAAAAGAATAAAGTAGAGGAAGCTATTTACGAGGAACGTCTTGGCTATAAAATCAATGATTTTTGTTTAAGAAGAGTGTGAAAGTGGCCGGCATCAGATGAAAACTGCCTGGCGTCATACAAAAGCAGAAAGGGAGAAGATTGGAAATACAGGGCACTATGATATTATTTCTTAATAAAAAAGAGCGAGTGAAGAAAGTTGTGTGAAGCAGTGGCGCTGAGGATCGCTTTTGCTCCGCATAAATGGCCAATGGGGAAGAAGAGAGCAATCAATTAAAGAGTGAACGACTTCTTTGTAGTTAATATCCACAGCAGCCTTTTATGTCTCTTCTTTCGAAACTCTTTCTTCCTGGCGGCCAGTCACTGACCGAGAGGTCGCTGAGTCCCATGGCATGACATTACAGTAGTCTACGAGAGACAGAGAGAGAGCGAGATAGCGTGTAAGGGAGAGATAAGCAGACAAGTAGCCTGGCCATTTAACTTATGATTTTGGGTTAGAAAAGGCGGCGTACGCTGGAAGAGTGTGACTGGCAGCCCTGGTCGCCCCTCTCTAAAGAGCATGGGAATTGGAAGGGAAACAAAGGAAGGGAAGGAAAGTAATCGGATGCAGAATTATACTGAGAAGAAGTGAAGACCGAGAAAAGAAAGGAGCTGACATTGAATGGCTAGAAATGGTTGCGCAATGCAAGAGAGGATCCTTCTCCATCCAGCCGGCCTCTCACTTTCTTCCTTCTCCATCCAGCCCGACTCTCACTTTCTTCCTTCCAGCCAGCTGCAATCTTTCTGCACAATATATTGGGCAATTACAAGATAACAAATCTACCAATCTCTGTGCAAAAGTAGCATTCATATCTAATGAGAGCAATTTGTATCTTATATCTTGCAGCAGGCAGTGCTCTGTCTGCCTTCTCCCTCCTGACGGATCTTCCATCTCGAATGGCTCCACTCAACTGCTCTCTCCGTCTCTCTCCCAATTCGATTGCCATTAACAAGAAGCAAAGTCGTCCCACATTCACAGGACATCAGGTCGGTTCATTTTAACACTTGCAATCAAGATAAAAATTCTTTCAGATTTATATGTTGGAGAAGAAATTTGAGCAGACGAAGTACCTGGCGGGCACTGACCGCGCACAACTCGCGCAGGAATTGAACATGAGTGAAAGCCAAGTCAAGGTGACTAGTCTTACTTTTAGCTTCTCTCCATTACTCTTTCTCTTCCTTCGGAAATGTCTATTCAAATGATAAATTGAGAGTGAAAGTGACAGTAATTCATTGACGGAGTGATCATTTCAATTGGACTTGACAGTCCACTTCTCTGAGATGAGCTCTTCATCTTCTCTTTATCCTTCTCAATTTGTACAATCGTCTGGAGGAGGGAGAAAGAGAAGAGAGAAAGAAGAGAGAGAGAGGATGGGAGAGAGAGAAAAGAGCGGAAGTGAGATTGAATGAAGCGAAAGGGAGAGTCAGAAGAGACATTATGAGACCTATCCTGGGGCACAGAGAGGCAACAGCTGCCTGCACCCTCACCATCATCTCACATTTGCATACGTTTCTTTCTTTCAACGAGCGCCGTTCCCTCTTTTCCCATAGTTCTCTGCTCCCTCTCCATCTTTCCCCCTCTTCTCTATCTCTCTCCCCTCTTTCTCTTTTTCTGTTCCCTCTCGATTTCTCTCTCTGTCTCTGTCTTTCTCTGTCATTATTTCAATATACCCTCTTCTCTCCATATCATACTCATCCCCGCTTTTCCCATCAAATGGAGCAAGCTTGCCGTCTTCTTTTCCATCGTCAACACCAACGATTCTCGAGGGACAAATTGCATTTTAAATTTGCCGCCACGGCAGAGAAGAATGATGGCAAATAGCTTAGAGAGGCGTAGAAGGTGCTTGAATGGCACGGTGAAATGAAAGATGAGGGAAGGGAGGCATACGGTGGTGGAATGGGATGAGGGAAAGAGGGTCATTGAAGAGATCTCATTGCAGGTCTGGTTCCAGAATCGGAGAACGAAATGGAGGAAGAAGGAGGCAGCTGACAATGCTCTGATAAAGAGGACTGGAGTGGAAGAGGGGAAGGGGGAAGTGACCGAAGGGAGGGATAGGGAGACAGCCTTGGGCTCCTCCGAGTCGGCCTCTGCCATGCTTTCCGCTTCTCTGGACCAGATGAATGCCCTCCGGGCTCTCCACCAGCCATTCCTGCACGCTGCCAATGACTGATTCCCTCAGTCTACTGTCTTCTTTTCTCTTGCTCTCTCAGTCTCTCTCTTCCTTCTATCTCTCGTCGATCGGGTGATTAGCTGTCTCCTCCTGTAGAAACCTTCTTCCATCCTTCTTAGCTAGACAGTCTTGGATCGACTGCTTCCTTCAGTCTTATTCAACTATCCCTTCTTTTCTAGTCGAATTCCTCCCCTAACTTTCTTTGTGCTCTCTTATCCCGTATTCTTGCAATTCGGCAACTCACAAATATTTCTATGCAAATGATGACCAGTGAGTTGACAACTCTTTGTAAGGACTAATGGAATGTCCTTGATGAGTAGAAAGGCTTAACTCGTCTCATCAAGAAGTTCAGAGTAGCTCGCGTATTCATCAATTTTTTTCTGTTGAAAATAATAAGAGATACATAGAACACAAAAGAATGATCTCGTCTCTTAATTTACTTCGGTCTTTTCTAACCGATTTGATTTTCTTCTTTGATCATGCCTTCATGTTGTTCCTATACAAAAACAGATACAAAAAATGTGAGATATTGGGTGATTCCTCTTTGAGTGCAATCTCTTGTCAATTTGTGCACTCCTTTTTTTGTGGATGCTCGTCGGTGTGTTTATAAACTACACTCTTTCACTTGGAATTCCACAAAATGTGTTCATAGAAGACTTGGATGGTCATTATTGTTTCATTAATTACACATTACACATACACAAAATATCTGCCAGTTCATGTATCATGCAAGCCCGGCATTTATTGAATTGAGCCAGAAATGAGAGGAATGAAAATGTTCAGTTGAAGCAGTCGCGGCTCTCTCCTGGGAGCGTCCCGCCCAGATTGAGTGTCCCCACACTGAATGTCTTCTCTGCCTTGTTTCCTTCTGCGATGAAATCATCCGGTATCCGGATCTCGATTTTTCTCCAGCATTCCTAAAATCAGAACGGTGATAAAACTTTGGGAAATAATATTTTCTGCGGATGGAACTTCATGCAAGATGTGAGGGGGTTAGAAAGGATTAACGGTACCTTGTTCTCGTCATTGCAGTTGTGGTAAATGTTGACTTTCGGATCGATCTTGGTCCACTCGGTCTCTGATCCCTCCACGCGGAATGTTCCATCCACCTTCGAGCGGCCCTCGCCCATCAGATCATCCGGAAGACCTCAACTCATTCTTCATTACAAATACATTTCCCTTTTTATTTGTATTTTATGTTGTTCTAAAGCCTTAAATGATACCAAAACTTAGCTATTAACATAAATGAATTGTAATTGTTGGGAGAAGCGGGAAAACGGAAGGTCTCAGTTTGTTATCTCGTGTGTTTCGAAAGACATAACCGAAGCTGTTTTCAAGTTCTCATTATAAGTAAGAAGTTCGTAAGAGAAGCATGAAGAAACCAACCGAAATCCACGTCATACAACTTCAGACGCGCGTGCTCGTATGGCTTGTCGTTGCAGAGGAGCTTCCCCTCCACGGCAACCGACTGTAGCTTCCCAATGCTCGGGAAGAGAGCGGAGATCGGAGAGAAGAGAAGACACAACAGAGGAAGGCAACGAGACATCGAAGAGAACGAATCAAGAACGCAAGCTTTGAGTCAAACTGGCTCTCTTCCACTAGAGGAGAGAACTAGGCGGGTGACACTTCTTGCACACTATTTGATATGAAGGGTGGGTTGAAAGAGAGGAGAAGAGTAGAAATCAAAGGGGATGACAGTGAAAGTAAGAGATGAGATAGAGAGTTAGACAAAGAGAGAAGGAAGAGGGGGGGGGAGAGGAAAGAGACTGAGTAGTTTGTACATACATGTCTCTGAAGCTTTCTCACATTCATTTTCTGATGACTGGTCATCATTGCTTATTTTAGAAGTAATAATTGAGAGGAAACAATTGTGTGATTTTCACCAAAAGACTAAAGTTCAAGGTGTAATTAAAGAAGAAACCTATGTGTGTAGTAATAGCTGATTTCAATCGCAACGCGCGCCTTCTCTCAGCGAGCGTGCAAGGTGTACCGTTTTGGCAGGAAACTTGCATTAAAATATAGTTCCCTATTAGGTATCAGTCGAAGTAAGGAGATGACATTTTCAGTGTTAAAATAAAGCTCAAAGATCGGAGATCGGTTAAAACAAAAATTTGAATATCATGTTATGCCATTCTAACTCATGGTTGTCATGAAATAATTCTTGTACTGCATGTGGAACCTCATTTAATCTGAAAAAAAATTAATAAGATGCTTGGAATAAGAGAATGAGCCATTTAGAACATATCGGCCATTTTGAAGGAAAATTGGAGGATTGCTTCTTCATTAGAATTCTTTGGAAGTGACTTCAATTAATTACATCCCTTATCACTTTCGTTCCTCACTTCTTTATCCTTTCCGTTTTTAACATACATATATTTAGAGGAACAACCTCAACCCTTTGTGAATACATGTTGAGTAGCACGTTTTATTTCAACAATTATGGAATAAAATTACATACATACACAGAAATTTGAAGTGAGAGTTTAAAAAAATTGAATTAAGTAAAGAATTTAAGAATTCTCAAGGCAGCTTCTCAGGTTTGTACAAAGTGTTCTATCGCAGAGCAGATTGATTCATATTTGTATCAGACAAAAGACAAAGAATTATTAGTTGATGCAATCGATACTTTCCCCAGAGAAGCTTCCAGCAAGATTGATCTCGCCAATGTCGAAAGTCTGAAAAAAGTTAGATAAAATGCCTGGACATTATGAAAAAGATATGTAAATATATGAACCCTTTCGGCGCGCTCTCCCTCCGATACGTAGTCCTTTGGTATGACAATTGCGATCTTCTTCAGGCAAATCTGCAACATATCATTACAACTCATTCAAGGATGAGACGGATTCTATTCTTAAAAGATTAAAAAGGTGGCAAAAGAGTTGACCCCCTTGTGGTTGCATTTGTGGTAGATGTTGATCTTCGGGTCGATCTTCGTCTGCTCCTTCTCAGAGCCAGAAAGCGCAAAAGTTCCATCTGCCTTCGAGACGCCTTCGGCCATAAGATCATCAGGTGTCACTGGAGCATCATGTGTATCATTTGATCTACACTAAGATGCCCTTGATCTACAAGGAAGATGCTAACGAGTGTCGACGTCGTAGAGCTTGACCTTGACGTCGGCTGCGGGCTCTCCGTTGCATGTCAACTTGCCCCTGACGGAAGCAGACTGGACAGAGCCAAGGAGAGAGCCGGCCAGGCAGTGCTCACTCAGAAGGGAGACCACCACCAACATAGCCAAGGTCAGTTTCTCCATCCCTCTTTCGTTTGCTGCAATATCAGATGAACACAATTCTTCAGCCAAATATCGGAAAGAACAGAAGATCAACAGCCACTTCGGATGACGCGCAATTTCGTTGGAAAGAAATCTCTCTAGAAATGGAAGAAGGTATCATTGTGACGCTCACAATCAAAGAAAACGAGATCGATTGGGAGAGCAGCCGGGATAGGGAATATAATATGAGTGATAGAGAGGGAGAGAGGAGAAAGAGGGAGAAAGAGAAAGTGAGAGGGAGAGAGAAGAGAAAGAGGGAGTAAGAGGGAGTGAGATGGCACGACACAGTGAAAGACTAGAGAGCAGGCTGATTTATAAGTTTTTCTAAACAGTGCAAGAATTAGTCTTGATTCTATTCTATTCGAACGGTGAAAGGATTGTGGCTGAAACTGATTGTGAGGAATAGGGAAAAGATGAGATATAGAAAAAAAGAGAGCTATCGAGAATGAAAGAGAGAAATAATTTAAAAAAGGAATGAAAGACAGATTTTGGGAACGAAAGAAGGAAAAGGATAGGAAAATGCAATGATAGAGAGAGAGAAAGAGAGAGAGAGAGAGAGAGAGAGAGAGAGAGAGAAAGAGAGAGAGAGAGAGAGTGATAAGTGTGGCGGTGGAAAATGCGGCAATGATGCGCGCGAGCAATTCGCCGATTAGAATGGAGTGAAACCGGACGGCCAAACAATTATCTCGTCATCGCTTATTTGTGTGAATGGAAAAGATAATAGAACGGCTAGTAAAATGATTCATTCTCTTGTTGAATCATCTGATTCTATGACGTCAGCTACCAATTTGATTTTATATTTCAGAAAGATTCGCTTACTTGTAATTCTAAATTAAGGATCTTGAAGATAGTAGGCTTATTAGTACATATGTATATTTCATAGGCTTTTCCTGAAATATTCATCCCGTAGGTATTCGTGTGTTTGTTAGTAATTAAGTTAACCACAAGCTTATGGTTAGGAAAATGAGGCAGCTTGGGAGGAAGATTATATAGATAAACAGGGCAATCAAGGATTGTAAGATGAACAATTCCAGGCTCTCCGTGATCGGCCACTAAACACCAACATTCATTTCTAATCACAAGCGAGCGGAGAAAGATCTTCATCACTTCCTGATTGGAAGGAAGCCTCCTTTGATTACACTTCCTCATCAAATTCCATTTTCGCCCCCTCCAGCAGAGGCTGAAATGTTCTCGACAGAAGAAGTTTCATCGACTTCCCCTTTTTCCTCTCCTCTTTTCTCTTCTCACGGTCGGCTTACTTCTAAGGGTTCAGTCTAAGAAAATGGGAGAGAAAGTGAAAGAATGAGCAGAGAAATGTTCGCATGATCGTGTGAATTGTACTGCTCCGAAGAGGTTGCGAGGGAGCACATGTCCTCTCTTTCTCTCTCTCTCTCTCTCTCTCTCTCTCTCTCTCTCTCTGGTCTCTCTAATTCCCTCTCTGTCTCGCTCTCTCTCTTTCTCTCTCCAACCATTCCCTTACGCTCTATCCCTCCCTCAAATCTCTCCCCTTTCTATATATGTATCTCTCCATCACTTACTCTCTTCTCTAGTTATCCCTACCCTCTCTGCTTTTCTTTGATTTTCGCTGCCATTCTGTGATCAGTTGTTTAATTAAGACATTTGATGAAATGGCCTCGGGATGGAAATCCAGAGCGGGGGAGATGTTGTTGGCCGGAATAGAAAACTATGGCAAGAGGCCAGAAAATGGATCTAAATGAGAATGAGGATGTGTTGGCAGAAGCAGAAGTGGATGACACGCCCTCCCTCATTTCGTGATCCTTTCTCATCTTCCAACCTCATCGCTTTTTCCGCTTACGATCTCCCACTGCATCCTTCCCTCCTCTTTATCTTTCTCTCTCTCTCTCTTTCTTCTCTTTCTCTCTCTCTCTCTGTCTTTCTCTCTCTCTCTTCATGCACATTACAAACTATTCGGACAGACTATTGGATATTTGAAACTAAAAGGAAACAATATCCAAAATATGTATGGTAACAACATGTGCTTAGAGTGAAGCAAATTCTTCCTCTTTCTCCCTTTCTCACTCTTATTCATGTTGTGAATTGTAGATGACTGCTTCTCCAGAACTGCTGTATCCGTAACAGTTCCGACTCGGGAGTGCTTAATACCAGGCTCATTTTCTTGATTGCATGGAACACCGCATAACGAAGGAGTTGTGGATTGAGAGGGTGAAGACAGCAGAGAGAGAAAGAGAGAAAGAGAGGGAGAGAGTGGAAGTGGGAGAGTTAGGAAGATATGGAGAGAGTGAGAGAATGAGTGTCTCGCTACTTCTAACCTCGTCTCTTCAACATCTCCTGTAATATTCTTTCTCTGCTCTTTTCACTTCCCTCTTCTCATCTCCGTTCATTCATCTTCATTCTGTCTTCTCCTTCCAATTCCACATTCGCCCTCAGTACAGCTCCATTATTATGGATCCATCCCAGCTGCGCAGTGACGTCATTAGGCTTTTCTTTCAAGAACATTCTCTTCGCCAAATACCTAAGTTACCTCCTATTTCGTTACTGAGAGGCCTTTACTTACAAGCTTTTGTTCTCTAGATCTCCCACAGCCCGTCAGATCCTTGTTCCCTGATTCAGCATCTCTTTCTCATAGCATCTCTTTCTCTCTCTCCAATCTGCTTTCAGCGGGGGAGAACAGCTTAAGAGTGACGAGGAAGGGAGAATCGCAAAGCCGCTGGCATTGCTGCAGTTTCCGCTCTCCCAGGCGGGGCTCGAAATGCCGCCAGCGGGAAGTTCATTCTTTTCGCGTGCCATTTCCTTCGCTGCGCGGTGTTCACAAGTGCGCGATGACTTTCTCCCCCCGCCTCCCCCTCTACAGTGGAGGGCCTTCCAACCCTTCGGGTCATTCCTCTCTTGCTTCAGGGGTACCTCTGAGATGCACTCCACTCTCCTGCTCGTGCTTCTTCTTCTTGTTCCGCTGGCCGGGGCAGGCACTTGGCTCTCCTTCAGTCAGTTTCAGATAGCATGTCCTGCTTCCATTCGAGGGGATATTGTAAGTGAGATTCTGGGAGAGAGGAAAAGAGGAAGAGAGAGAGAGAGAGAAAGAGAGAGGAAGAGAAAGAGCGGATGAATACAGTGCCACCGAATGAGTTGGAAGCAGCGGCGGGAGGGTCTGGCTTGGCCGGCGGTCTCTCTCCTCTTCTCCGCCGCACTCGAAGCTTCCAACAGATTGCTGATGCTTGCGCGGAACATGTTAGTCAGCAAGGTTCCTCTCATTCTCTCACTCTTCTGCCTTTAATTTCTGAGGGAGAAAACATTTTCTTCTTTTGTTTCTCGTGAGATGTGAACTGGTAAATGTAGATGGAATTGTTGATTTTTACGGCTGTAGACGTCCAGGTTTGAAAGTGGAAACTGAAGTGGAATGATTGGCATGGAGTGTCAACATTGCGGCTTCTGCCAAATGAGATGAGATGTCTCCCCTGGGTTTCTAAATTAGAGTGGTGTGGACGACTCGGTGGAGTCGCACTGGCAATGCAAACATTCGTTGGAATCTGTCTTTTTTTTACAATAGCCAAAAGATGAAATTATCTCAATTCGTATTTCAGCAACGGCGGTTTTCTAAACGGGCGGCAGCGGGCCTATTGTCTGATAAAGAAGCACATACAAGTGACGTCTGCAACTACCTTCTCAGTGTCAGGATCTCTCTCTCTCTCTCTCTCTGTCTGTTTGTCCGTCTCTGTCTCTCTCTCTCTCTGCCTGTGTCACTCTCCATATCTCTCTCTCTCTCTCGCAGTCCTCTTCTTTCAACTAGATCTATTTTCTAATCAAATTTACTCTCATTTTCTTTCACTTCTCACTATCACTTATCAGTTAATGACTTGATGATTCAGGGAAATCGTCGGTGATTGGGAGACAGAAGATCTGCCGAGCTCTCTCCATGCAGACAAGAGGAGGCTTCATGGAGTACATCACTCCGATACTGTCTGCTCTCTCTCCATCGTCCTTACTATTTCGCACATTCATCTCAATTCTCCTCTCTCTTCTGTGATCTCAGATCAAGCTACCAAACTAGACGCTTTCAGTTAAACAGAACCGAAGTCGCAATTTTTTAACAATAATAAATGTTACTAAATTTTTACATCTAAATATGAGATTTTGTTTTTCCAACGACAGGTTTCAATAAATTAGCAGAATTTGTCTAAATTTACGCTATCTGTCTTCCTTTAATGGCAATTTGGCAGCTTGTTCTTGTGTCTCGTGCAAGTTCTCAGGATAACATGAGTATAAAAGGGCTTCAGCATTGTTATCCACAATATAATCAAAACAGAGACGAAGAATTCAGGAGAGTTTCTGCTGCTCAGCGAGAGCTGCGTACTTTCCTTGTTTGCGAAGCAATTCCGAGTGGCTCCCGCACTCCACAACTCTGCCAAGAATACCCTTCAGGTCAAAATGAATTTGTAACCTTCATTATGAATATTAATAAGATAATTTTGAAAAGAAAAGAGATGAAGAAGAAAAAAAGAAAAGAAGAAGAAACCGGCCGCCGTCGATGAAACAGATCTTATCAAAGTGTTCAATGGAAGCGAGTCGGTGAGCGATGCTGATTGTTGTTCTTTCCTTCGAAGTCGCTTCCAAGGCCTTTCTCACACTCTCAAAACAGATCATCCAACTGGGAAACTATTCTTATAGCATGAAAGATAAAAGAAATACACGAACAATTAGGATGAAATAATTAGCAAAATAATATGAAGATGAAGCGAGCCTGCTCAGAATAAGAGTCCAGAGCAGCGGTGGCCTCATCGAGAAGAAGCAAGCGTGGCTTCCTCAAGATGGCCCTGGCCAGAGCCAGTCGCTGTCTCTGCCCTCCCGACAACTGCTTCGCCCCGTCTCCAACTGTCGTGTCGTAACCCTAAGGGGAGGAATTGATAGAAACCTTGCTGAGAAGAAGAGCAAACCAGTGGAAGTGCGAGAATGAAGGACTCGGCATCCGCCACTCGGCAGGCCTCTCGGATGTCTTCCATGGACACTGCTTCCTCCACTCCCAGTCGGAGATTGTCGATAATGGTTCCGCGAAAGAGAACGGGCTCTTGTCCGACCAGGGCAATTGAGTGACGAAGATGATACTTTGATATGGAAAACAACGACACTCCATCCATTTCCTATTCCAATGAACAAGATTATTTTAGCTAAAACAAAGAATACAATTTAAACGAAAAACGGCGAACAATATTTCCAGAACTCGGTTGATAGAATCGCTCAAGAAGCGAGACCAAAGTACTCTTCCCGCCACCTCAAATTATTAACTTATTTGCTTTTATTGGAGAGAGTGCACTATAATTAACAAGAGAATGTAACCATACCTGAAGGGCCTACGAGTGCAAGGGAAGACCCTGCGGGGACACTCAAAGAAAGACCATTAGAGGCTAGGTGCTGGGGACGAGAAGGGTAGCTGAACACAACACGAGAGACAGACACCTCTCCGCTAAGAGACTGCAGAGAAAGGAGTGGGATAGATTACAGTACTTGATGAGAGAAGGACCAACGGGTTTCTCTCCCTTTGTCATGTCTTCCTCGTTCGGGTCGAAAAGACGGAAGAGTTGGCGAGCTGAGGAAGAGGCGCCCAGAAGGTCGTTGAAGGACGTCGACATCATCATCACTGAATAACCCATGCAAGAAACGCACACCTGGAGAGAGGAAGATGCAGAGAGAGAGGGGAAGAGAGAGAGAGAGAGCAGCGAGAGAGAGAGAGAAGGAGGGGGAGAAAGAGAAACAAGAATGAGATGACCTCTGAGAGATAGAGTGCGTCGACATTGACAACTCTGTGGTAGACAGCATAAACTCCAACGGCAGTGGCAGCGGCGTCAACGAAGTATATGAAGGCCTGCGAGAGACCATGAAGGGCTCCCCGGAGGATGCAGGCCTGGGAAGGATCGTGGAGGAGATGGAGGGAAGGGGCTGAGCCTACTTGGAAGTCAAGCAAGGAGACTTGCTGTTGAAGAGACTGGAAGCGGTGGATGAAGAAGTACTCCACCCCCAGCAGCTGAATCGTCCGCGTGTTCTCCATCATCTCCAGTGCCAGCTGGTGTAGATCCATTCATTATTGACAAACTCTGGCAGAGTTCAACTCACTTCGGATGTTGTGTTCAACATTTCGATTCTTTTGGAGACTTTCTGCAGGAAGTAGTTGAGGATGATGAAGAAAGCCGTAAAGACGACAGCGAAGAAGACACACGTCAAACCGTTTGGCCAGCAAACCACGAAGCAAACGATCTTCAAATTTCTCACATTTACTGTGTGCTTATCGATCGATAATGTTACCGTCAGGACAAATGATGAAAAGGCGTTCTCGAATACCAGGGATGCACGATAGTCAACTGGCTAAATGAAGAGAGAATGAGAAAGCAGAGAGATGCAGAGAGATGGTTGCCGAGTGAGAGACAGAGAAACAGATGCAAAGAAATATATATATATATATATATAGAGAGAGAGAGAGAGAGAGAGAGAGAGAAGAGGGAGTTGACAGAGCCACAGAAAGTGGCAAACCGCGGCAGCAGCACCCGCGTGCTGAGAAAGAGCGACAGCAGAGGAAGCGGGAGAAGAGGAAGAACGGTCGAAGTAAGCAGCCGGACGGTGGAGGAGGGACGAGAGACTGCGCACTCGCACTCCAAGCAGCACTCGCTCACTCAACCACGCTGCTATCGTACGCTGCAGAGAGAGAGAGAGAGAGAGAGAGAGAAAGAGAGAGAGTGAGAGTGAGAGAGAGACAGAGAGAGATAGAGTGAGAGTGAGAGAGACAGAGAGAGAGATAGAGAGAGAGAGACAGAGAGAGAGATGAGGAGAGATGGTGAAGAGGGAAAGAGAGAGAGAGGTAAAACGTAAAGGCAAGCAGTCACTCTCACAGCGTTGATGAGAGCTAGCCATGTGAGGATTCCGCTCATAAATTCAGCGAAGAGAGTCCAAAAGAGAATTGATTCGTAGTCTTTCTGGAAGGATTTTATTTAGAGAGTGGAGAAACCGATACATGATTAGAAGAGAACCTTCCAGAGAGAATGAAAGACGAAGACTTGCATGACGGAGATGGCCGGCAGTTCAAAGCCACGGAAACAACTGAGAAGAGTGGCAATGTTACAGGAATGGCAAAGAAGTGATGGAAGAGACTGACGCCGCGGCGACCAAGCAGAAGTATCTCCAGCGAGAGAAAGAAATCATTCGGAGAAGACCGCCGTTCTCTTCTCCGAAGGATTCTGAGTTTGTCGCGGAAGTAGAAGAAGGCATCTCCAACATTGAACTCTTCGTTCCTGTCCGTGCCATTTCGCCCTTCCTAACAGTTTCCTGTCTGCCTGAACTCCTCCAGCTGATCTGTCTGGTCGGAGCAGATCTATCAGCTGGAGCTACTCTGTTGCCGACTACACCACCGACCGAGAAAGGAGGGAGACACTCCCACTCGCTTTTCGTCCTTAATGTGTCATCTCTCTCATCTCAATCTGTTTTCACAAACATTTTCTTCCATTTTATCGCCTCTCACAGATATGTTGTTCTCATGTATTTATTCCCCTCCCTGTCTCTCTCTCTCTCTCTCTCTCTCTCTCTCTCTTTCTCTCTCTCCCTCTCCCTTCATTCTCGTTCTTTCTCTCACCTTGCGTTCCCGATGGGGAATCCGTTGCTGTCTTCGTCGACCTTCTCATTCCAGTCTCCTTCGCTGTCTGCCTTTGTCTTCTCTTCAATTCTCTGAAGAGCAACCATGGCTGCGAACTTGCCATCTTCTTTGGCGCAAAGTTCATTGTAGCCTAAGGGGAGAAGAGGATGATTGGAAGTGGCTGAATGGGTTCCCCATCAAAGGACCACTCACTTCCCTCTTCCGCAACTTGTCCGTCTTCGATCACAAAGATGCGTGTGACATTTCGAATGGAGGCAAGTCGGTGGGCAACAACTACCGTAGTCCGGCCGGCTGCCGCTCTCATGAGAGCATCCTGGGTTGGACGGGTCAGGGAAAGTTGAGAGGGGAGTAGAACCTGGACAATCCTCTCTGAGTGAGAGTCGAGAGCGGAAGTCGCCTCGTCGAGAAGAAGAATTCTAGGCTCGGTTGCCACTGCACGGGCTATTGCTATTCGTTGCTTCTGGCCTCCAGAAAGGGACACTCCCCCTGCACCCAGCAGAGTGTCATAGCCCTGAGAGAGAGAGAGAGAGAGAGAGAGAGAGAGTCGGAGAGATAGGGAACGAGGAGAGCGAGAAAGAAAGAGAGTGACTTTGGGATGGCTCATGATGAAGTCATGAGCATTGGCGAGAGTGGCTGCCCTGACGATGGCCTGGTCGTCGATTCCCTCTCTGCCGAGTCGGATGTTCTCTCTGATGGTTCCATTGAAGAGAACTGGCTCTTGCGAGACAACTCCAATCATCTGAGAGGGTCTCTTCATTCAATCCCCTTCTTCTCAGTGCCAACCTTCCTAAGCTTGGCGACATCATAACATCGAATGCCCACTCCTCCCAGCTGCACGCTTCCACTACTCGCATCGAAGAGACGGGTTAGCAGCCCGATCTTGAAGCAGAAGAATAGAATGGAAGAATAAGGAAGAAAGACTTGCCGAAGTGCTCTTTCCACATCCACTTCTTCCAACCAAGGCAACCGTTTCTCCTTCTGAGACTCTCCAAGTCAGTCCTTTCAGCACTTTTGGCCGACCAGCGTAGCCGAATTGAACCGACTCAAATCGGATGTCAGAAGGAAGGGTTGAGGGATCGAGTGGAGAGAAGCCTGGCATAGAAGATGTCGCTCTCTTCTGAAGAGAGTGACTAGAGATGGAAAATAATCATGACTAACTCGATCAATAGTCCTGTAGACCACAGCCGCCCCCACTCTGGCCTTCAAGAGGGCCGTCATATGAGGGCCAAGCAAACCTGTTCAGGTATCGGTCTACACTCAAAGATATTTAGCAGATCAAAAATGGGCACCTAAGAAGTAGGCAGAGAACATTGTGATATTGACCACAATGAAGACGTTGCCGGCCTCTTTGATTACTCCTTCGTGATAAGCTTCGATACCGTACCTTCGAATTCATGGCGTTAATTAGAATGATCTACTAATGAGAGCTACCAGAGGCCCGCAATAAAAAAGATGTAGAATTGCATAAAGAAGAAGCCCTCGAAGAAGCCGTTGAAGAAGCCGAGTTTCAACTGCGGAATCAGGCCTCGTCGAATGATTTCTGAATACTTCTGTAAAGAGAATTCATTTGTGGTGACTTGAGAAAAGGGAAGAAAGAGGAAACCTGAACGATGCTCTTTTGTGCATTGAGACTGGCCACAGTCTTGAAATTGAGAATGGCCTCCTCGGCAACGGAATTCGCTTCTTCCGTTACGTCAAGCGATTGCTTCATTGGGCCAGCAGAAAACTGCAGAAGATGCGAGACTACGGATTCTGTTGATGGCTCTCTTTATGCTGACTCTTGGCATGATTCCCATGGTGATGGCACAAAGAGGACCTGTCCACAACATAATCAGAGCGATTCGCCATTCTGTGTAAATGGCAATGCAAGTGGCGGAGATGAAGATAGTCAGGCTACGGGAGATCAAAGCAACCTTGTCTCCCAGACCATCACGGATTCGTTCGATGTTACTGCAAAAGGGGAGAGAGTCATAGGGGAAGAGAGCACAGAGAAAGAAAGATGACTTATTCAGTTGACTGGAGAGGGCTCCAACGGAAGTGGAGTCAAGCCAAGCCGCGTCCTGGCGGAGTACGGCAGACACGAACTCTGCTCGGATTCTCTCCACGATTCGAGAGGTCACCCATCGAAGCAGACAACACTCAATTCATGAATAAGGAGAGGGCACATGATTTTGAGAGCGCTAGAATGAGAGCGAGAAAAAAGAGATTGGTAGAGAAGGGAACAGAGAGAGAGAGAGAGAGAGAGAGAGAGAAAGGGACTGAATATATGATTAAGAAAAGATAGCGGAACAAAAAATAGATAAGGTCTACGAAGCAAACGGACCTCGAGAGATGCAACGATGAAGACAACAACTCCTCCCACGAAATAAATAACAGCGAAGACTATGACTCTACTCAAAAAGTCGTCGTTTCCAATTGGCTGAAAATCGTGCGGAGCTATCAGCACCGATATTTAATTTATGAACAATAAAATACATTTGGGATATATCTTTTGAGTTTAAACTTCACACATCTGGGAAGAAAATATGTAGATGACTTACATTGGCTACTTCGATATAAATATTGGCGATTTTCCCGTTGATAAGAGAAACAAGCGGAAGCAGACTTCCCTCGATAACAGAAAAGATAACAGCGATGAAGACGATAATCATTTCGCCTCTCGTTGCATAGCGAAACTAAAGACAAGGATTGTTCCATGACAACTCTATAATTCATAGAATTAACCAGCTCGCGGAAGGAGATTGGAACAGCCTCGATCTTATCTTCCTCCAAATTTCCTCTGCAAGATGTAATTGACTGTTTCGAATCTTTTCGAAACTGTATTTTATTGAAGACCTGCAGAGAATAAAATTGAGAGCGCGCTCGAAGAGAGGAATTCGAATGGCATCGTCTTCTTCTCTTGTCTTTTCCTCAGGCGAGTTGTGGTGATCTCCGTTCTGATCATCCTTCAGAAGGATCGTACCGTTTCTCTTCCCTTAGAAGACCAACCCGCCAACCTTGCTCGTCATTTCTCGTGGTTTCATGGTCATTCCTGGTCGTTCGAGACTGAAAAAGAGGCCAAGTCATAAATGACTTCCCAGGAAGCTAGAACGTAATAAAATGGCTAAGTAGGCGGAGCAAACCACAATTGCAGAATGCGATTGCACAACTTCAACCGTTCCTTCTATTCTCTCCCTCATTTCCAATCTATAATCTTTTCTTTTTTCGATTTCTCCATCTTTCGTCTCCTTTCTATCTTGCGGAAGTTTTTTTGACTTCTCAAATGTGAAGTGCCCTTGGTCATTCCTCGCACAAAAGACACTTAAATGTATTTTCGATGATTTGTTTTTGGCAAATTTGTTCAATAAGTGGAACTCCTTTCATGCAATGCACAGTTTGCCCACACTTCACTACACTTGCCACTCAACCGTTCTGGATTACTTGCATAATCAATCTCCTCTGCTGTTTCCTCCCATAAGCCACGACACACACTTCTTTCCCTCGCTTATATTTTGATCAGCAGTTACTAGCCAAGGCATTTATGCCCTCGCTGCTCTTATTCACACACTCTTTTATTCACTCTTTCTCTCTCGCTCTCTCTCTCCTTTCTATTATGCTCTTCCTCTCTCTCTCTCTCTCTCTCTCTCTCTCTTCCTCCTGTCAGCAGTGGCAATTCATGCTACAAAAAAGTACTCATCCTATCATAATGGCAGATGTACTTTCCTCTCAACTTGGGTTCAATCATAAAGAACTAACGAAAAGTAGGCAAATAAAGATCAAAGAATGGTGATTCGATGGTGAAAAAGAAGAGAGAAAAAGACAAAGAGAGAAATAGAAAAAAAACGGTAAGAGTGAGCCGAGAGAGGAGGTATCCAAAATAGTCAGGAAAAACGTCTAATTTCTACCAGGAAGGAAAGCAGGGTGAAGCTCCAAGATAAGGAAAATGATGGTATTCGATCCATGAATCGTTGAATGGAATCCCCGCAGTTGAGAGAGATCTTACATTGGAACCGCGCTGAGAGAAAGCAGCAAAGACGCCCGCTTAAGTCTGCTTAAGATTGAGATGTCTGCGTGGTGAAGAGAATCAGCCACTGATAAGAAGGTGATGGGCAATGACTAAAAAGGTGAGAAGATGAAAAAGAGATTGGAGTGAGGAAAGAGAGCAGAAAGAGAGGAGAGAGAGAGGAAGGATCTCAGCCGGCCCTTCTTTCGGCTGGTTGCTGCTAGGAAGTGGAATGCGCTCCCTCTCTCTGTTCCTTCTGCTTCTCCTCCTCATCGTCTGTCCTACTCTCGCATTCTCCCAACTTGATGAGGCTGAACAGTCTTCCACAGTGGCAGTAGTGCAACTACAAACAGACTCGACTATCAAAACAAAAGCAACTCGGCGACATCATAAACATGGCGAGAAGAAGAACGCAACTCACCCCGTGGCCCTTTCCTTATCTCCCATTCCCTATCACAACGATGCCACTTCCGTCCTTGCGAAATCAACCATGAAAGTGCCTATTCTCTCCTCGACTGCTCTCCAAGTGGATGGGTTTGACCAGCCAAGAGAACTCCAGTTTACTTCAACTCTTGAAACGCCCCAGCCTCTACCGTAACTCTTCAATTTTTTGTTTGAGCAGACTTTGTTTCTATCTTGGCTAACACACAAGGAGAAAAAAATCGACAGGTCATGCATGAGAGATGCGACATTAACTTCGATGACGACGAAGATTGTACATGAAGAAGAGAGCAGCAACGAAGAGACCAGCCGAATGGAGCACGACCAGGCTGACGGCTCTTCCTCCATCAACCGCTGTAATGGTCAGAGAGTGTCTGGGGCGACCCAACTAACTACTGTAGAAGCACTTTCAGTTGGACAAGGGAATGATTATTGTGGCTCATGGACAATCAATGTTGTCATCGCACTAAGCAAGACTCTCACGACTTCCTCTCAATTCAACTCAATCCTCCTCTTTATTAAAGATGTCAGTCATTCAAATGAAAAAAAAACTAGAATACGTTTGGTGTAATATAGCCATTCCATGGAAAATGTAGACTTCAAAAAAAATTTTTTAATTTTTATTTTGTATTGCTTTTATTCGATTCAAATGTTATTTAAGATATCAAGCTCGTGCACAAGCGCCTCAAAGATTGCATTTTTCAAGCCTAGTAATATGAACTACAACTGCTCCGCCATTCCGGTTTGTAAATATGTACACAATCATCGATGCGTTCATTAGCTGTGCTTTTGATTCAACGCCAAATAGTTATATGAAGTAGCGAGAATAGTCGATGTCTGTGTCATAAAAGTACTGAGTAGATAGACACGAACAACGATGATTTTCTTGGGACTCTGAAACTTGAAGACGTCATCATCACTAATCCATCGGAAACATACGACACAATTCGTAATCTCTACGATGTCCAGGTAGGGTGTTCTTTTAGAAGAGGAAAGACAGAACTGCGGAGATTCCAGGCGAATTGCACACACGTCGATACTGTCAGCGTGCTAATTCTCGTCTTCACTGATTCTAACTTCACTGATTTCTGCAACACGACAGAACTGTCCTTCCTTTCTTTCATTCCCTCCTGGGTCACTCGAATCTATTACAGAGAAGACTGGAGTGAGTTCCTTTTTCAGATGTTTGTCTGTCTAATCAGTGATTGATTGAAGATGAGGCAGACGCACAACGCGCATTCCACTTCGCGAATTGTGGGACGAAGAAGGAGGACAGATGCCAGCTGGTCAAGTCTTCTCTTGACAATCTACACACTCTTGTCAAGGAAACGAGAACTTGTCCAGTTACTGAAAACATCCAAAGTCAGGAAGACTTTCTTAACTCGCTTAAATGAATCAATGAATTCTAGTATATCTGATAATCTTCGGTGTCCTCTGCTTCTGCATGAGTGTAGTCGCACTTGGCTGTACTTATTTCTGCTACAAGGTAAGAATTCCTCGTTTCAACCTTCTGCAACACAAACATTTTATTCCATCCAATTATTATTCTTGAACTCCTTAAAGAAATCTAACATTCGTTGGCGTAAGTTCTTCCTCCGCGAACAACTCCAAAAACAAAACTACACAATCGAAGAGATCAAGTTAGCCTGAATTTCGTACTTCATTCACAACTGAATCCGTGATCTTTCTTAGGGCGATGGGCCTCTCCCCTGGAAACTCTCTGAAAAAGAAACAAGGCAGTCGGAAGTTATATTCAGCACAGCCAAACCATTACTCCGAACACAGAGTTGAGGCTGAAGAGGAGTAAGTACAATATATGTACATACATACATATACTTTTTATTTTTTGAACTTTTTCCTTCACTTTATAATATAAAATCCACTTTTCGCAAAAAGCTACCAAAATTTGCTTACACAAGCAGTCAATTCCTTTATAAATATGTAGTTATACACATTGGAAAGATTATACATACATATGTATTTATATCCAACTAAAAAGTCCTATTTTTTGCCTTCTGAACCTATTTTGTGAGATTTGTGCACACCCTCATACTATATGCTCATATGTAATACGTATGTATGTACATACATACGTAGGTACATAGCGTGCATACATTAATATGATTATACTCCTTGACGAGCTTCTCTTCTCTTCTCAGATTTGATGAGTGGGAAATCGCCGCCGGCAATCTTCTTGTGTTGGAGAATAAGGTCTCCTCATAATTCTTGTTGTCCGATACTAATGTGTACATAGAATGTCACTGCAGATTCTTGGTCACGGCGCCTTTGCAACGGTTTGCAAGGGGATCTTGAAAGGCCGCGCCCCTCTCCTGGATGTCCATCCTTCTCTTAAACTCGATTTCTGCCACGACCCAAATGATCAGGCCGAAGTCTCTCTTTTTCCAACCATAAAAGAGATTGCGTATCATCTGATTTTCAGGTCGCAGTCAAGAAGTTGCCTCCTCACGCGGATGTTCTTAGTCGAAGGGATTTCCAACAAGAAATACACTTCATGAAAAATCTTGGGTAGATCATTTTAATAATTCTGAATGTGACGTTAATTTATCTTTTCAAATGAGAGTGCTGATTTGTTGATGTAAATGTGCGAGATTCAGCTACCACCGCCACATAACCTCCCTTCTGGGCTGCGTCACTCGCCCGCATGAATCTCTCTTGGTCGTGGAGTTCTGCCACCACGGCGATCTCCTCAACTTCCTGCGTGCGCAGAAGAAACACGTCTTAGTGGTGCGTCCCTTTCTTCCCTCTTCATGAATATCTCCCATTGATTGCAAGGATGAGATGGGCGAGTGTCCTTTGGATGCCGAGCTTTGTCTTCGCATCAAGGACCTGGTTTCCATTGCATGGCAGATCAGCGATGGAATGGTTAGATTATCGCCCGTTCCGCCTTTCCTCTTCTTTCTCTTTTCAGACTTACTTGAGTTCCCTGAACTTCATTCATCGTGACTTGGCTGCTCGGAATGTTCTTCTGACCAAGTCACTCGTAGCCAAGGTTGGATCCTTTTTCGCTCTCCTTCTTTCGTTCTCTCTCTCTCTCTCTACTTCTCAATCTTTCTTTCTTGTCAGATCAGCGACTTTGGCTTGGGCCGTCACGTGGATTCAAGTTTGTACATGGCAAAGGGGGGTCGCCTCCCCATTAAATGGATGCCTCCGGAGGCACTCAAATACAACGAATTTTCTCAGAAATCTGACGTGTCAGTGTTGAGTTTTGTTAATTACTGTAACTTGTACTATATGTAAATAATGTTCTAGCTGGTCGTTCGGAGTGTTGCTCTACGAAGTCTTCTCTCTCGGAAAGACGCCCTTCCCAACAGTTCAGCCATTCGAGATGATTCAGCATTTGGAGAACGGCGGCCGTCTCCCCCAGACTCCGCTCTGCCCTAACCAAATGTACTGTAGTCACTATTTCAAAGAGTTTATTTGACAGTTACTCTCTGATGTCTGCACTCACAGCTACAATCTCATCACAGCTACCATCTCATCTCAAATACTCTCTCATCTCAGATACTCTCTCATCTCAGATACTCTCTCATCTCAGATACTCTCTCATCTCAGATACTCTCTCATCTCAGATACTCTCTCACCTCAGATACTCTCTCATCTCAGATACTCTCTCATCTCAGATACTCTCTCATCTCAGATACTCTCTCATCTCAGATACTCTCTCATCTCAGATACTCTCTCATCACTTCCTGCGGCGCGCTGAGCCCCGACAAGCGGCCAACCTTCGAGGAAATCAAGAGTCACTTGTCCATTTTACTCAACACCAATGATGAGAAATATGGATATTTGGATCTGACGAAGTTCGGAGGAGAATTGAGTGGAGCGGACGTTCTGGACACGAGACTCGATGAACTTGAAGCCAGTCACGGAGAAGACGAAAATGCTGTTAGAGATATAGAATAGCGTCTGATAAGAGAGTCCATGAGAGAATTGCAGGATTCCAATCTCCCTCCGAACGAAGAAGTTGATTGGATGTACCTAAAAGAAGACGAGAGCAGCCAAATCAACCGTTCTCGGCAAGTCATCTCCAATACTTCATTACTAAGGTTTGCTCCTGAATATGAATTGAAATGGTGTGTCTTAGATCTGCTTCCGAAGGAGGCGCCTCTCTTCAGACTGCAGCGCTTAGAGCCGGCCAAAGAGCATCATCAATGACTCTCGATAACACTAAGGAGACATCAAATCCGGACAAATCAGATCAAAATGAGATTCGCAGTGAAAGGCTCTAAATAGAAAGAAAATACGTAAACACTTGCGTACGCTCACCCAGCCCGATTTTGGTAAATGTTATTCCTTTTTAAAAGTCGGGTTCTGAGCTTCGTATTTCAATATTTTAACGTTCCTAAAGAAGGACGATCACCGAAAAAATCGCATGTAGGAATTACCGCCTCCCTGGGATAAATAACATTCATTCTCACATGCTATTTCGCAGGCCACAGAAATCTGCTGCGTGGAAATAGCACGCGTGAATGAGAGTGCGGAGGGTGGACCCAAATTGGAGTTTTTCTCATTCGTCTCGGTGTTTGCCCTTCTTCAAATATTATTTGGAGAAGTTCGGCTTCTGATATCTGTGTGTACAATTTATTTGTCTTCTTTGCGAAGATAATGTACAGCCGGTTATTCCTTTAAAAAAAATATCAGTGCCAACGAATAGATTCCTTCTTTACGTTGAATTTGGTTGTTATTCTCGTGATAATTCTCTAGATTTCGGCGAATACTGGCTTTCAAAACCTGGAATCTTTTACATATATTTTAAAAGGTTTTCATACATTGATTAAAAGAGTTCTACGTCATTATCTGCTACACAAATACACATAATGGAATGCAAATGGGCAAGGGAAAATGTCAACAGAAAAGAATCCGTATTGATGATGTGAAAAAGATCAGTGACATGAGATCGTGAAAATATCCTTTTTTTAAATGTTTTTTTTTGTTGTTGGAAAGATTCAAAGTGATACTTTGGTGAGACCCCTTTAGAAGCTTGAAGAAAATAGTGAAATACTCATAGAATATGCTGACTTGTCAATGTCTCAGTTTGTTGTAGAATGCTGAGAAGTGTCTCTTCAAAGAGGCAAAACAAGGAGAGGGCCATTCCAAGTGATTGGAGAGAAGATGAGAGGGCGGCGCATCTCTCTCCAGGAATGGCAGAAGTCGAAGCCAGAGGAACGATGACAACGGACTCTTCTCGAATTGTCCTTCGTGGAAGGACAAAGCCAGGCAGTGGTATTCGGAGAACACTCGCGACGCCACCAGATAACTCAAGTCTCTTCTATCACACCATTTCACTAAAACAAATCTTCAGAATTCATAATTGAACCAACCCAAGTAAGACATCGATAGAGTAGTGCTTTCGAGCTAGAAGAATACTGAAGAGGGCTATGCCAGCGAGGATCGAGTAGAATAAGGAGAGCATCTGCAATTGTTAAGAAGTGAGTGAGGAAATCTAAAGAGATGTAGAGAGAGAGCAAGAGTTAGTTTAGAGAGCAGCAGGGAGCTAGTGTGAGAATGAAAGAGGTGGAGAGAGAGAGAGGGAGAGAGAAGGAGAAAGCATTCGAGAGGGTAAAGAGAAAGAGAGATGAGATGACCTGCAGCTTGCGAGGCGCGTAGTGGCGGAATGCGAGAGTGGCAGTGATGATGGAGAGAGTGTGGCCAGAGACGACGAGGTCGCCGCAGAGTTGACGGGGCCGGAACTCCTCGATGCCCGCGGACCAGGCCATGGATGCCACTCGGGAGACCACGACGGACACTCCCGAAGGGGCCGCGGCTGGGGCACAGAACGTCTTCGTCGACGGCACTGGCATCTGCATTCTCTTCTTTCATCCTTCATTCTATTCAAAAGGCTAAGAGATCCTTACTTACATCAAATTAGCCATCATCTTAAGCCAACGTTTCTCGAAAAGGACTCAATTGCTCTGCAAGGATTTCACTTGTCAGCAAGAGCTGTGCCTTTCTAGCAGCGATATTGATGTTGGTGTTTCAATGGGGAGAGCGATCCGGGTGGACTTTGCCATAAATTACTTATGTTCGCTAGTGTGTCTATATGTACATATGTACACATGTACATAGCCTTGTAGTCGTTCCTCTCACACCTCGTTCTCTCTCACTCACTTCATCTCTCCCACTCTAGTGAGTTCCCTACACTTCTCTTTCTATCTCCATCTCTCTGTCTTTCCATTCTATTCTTTCCTCGTTCTCCTTCACTACGCTGTGACTTCTGCTAACATCTCGAACATTGCTCTGAAAGACATCAAGACCACAAGCACAGAATACATTTTTTGAAAGCCTTGTTTTACACGGATTTTCTTATTAATGCAATAAGGCCATACGCAGTACGCGCACATCTACTGCCTCTTTTTCTTTTGCAAGGTTTTTTTTCATATAAGTACATTAAAAATGCGTTTTAATATTTTTTTCCACAGAGTAAATGCCTGCTTTCAGTCATGTTAAATGTACATACATGGAAAAAAATTTTTTTAAGTGTTGCAGATCTGTCTTAAAAAGTTAATGTTGATTATGTTTCTTTTTGTAAAATTAACGTATTCATCTTAATCGTGTATTGCGCCTTTCATTTAACCACATAAATTTTGTATGGACTGAAACACGATACACGAGTGGTTGAACCTGAATGATAGAGATGGCGAAAGCACGGAAAAGATAGCAGACGGAGGCGCAGAAGAAGACTCTCCTGGCAACGTGCACGCGATGTTTGTGGAGAAGAAGGAGCAGGAAGACACTGAGAGTCAGGCAGAGCATGATCCATTCTGCCACGCGAATCGCCTCCGGCAACTGACATCTCAGCATCTTTCTTCCCATTCCATCATTTCTAATAATTCCGTTAATATTCCTCATTTTGCTTCAATTTTAAATGGTCTTCTAATATTGACTGTGTTACGATGTTGAATAGAAATAGAATAAGAAAAAGGAGGTGACCTCGGGGAGTAGTGAAAAGAAGAAGTCAGGAAGAGGCGGAGTGTTGCGGGGGACTCTGTCGTGAATCCAAGCAAGTGCCACTTCGTTCGCCAGCCAACCGATCATCTATCAACCACTCTCTTTTTACTCCTTTCTCTTCGCACTGCCTTTCATCTTGCCAAGAATAAAAATCCATCTTCTATGGCAATATCAACATCCGGTTATATATAATAAACCAGTGATGTATTACATGGAATACCACAAGAACATACAAGAAGCAAGAATGCGATGATCGTCGGGGTAGTGGAGACTGGGAATTGCTTGATTCCAAGAGGAAGAGGCAGTTCATCAGCAGCGAGGGGCTTCCCGCTCATGACTCCGCTTGCAATCTGGCACAAGTAGACATGGTAGCCGCTTGCCATTTCCCCTCCCCGTCTCTCCATCTCTCGCAATCTCTCTCTATCTTCATCATCTCATACATCTCTCTCTCTCTCTCTCTTTTTCTCTCTTTCTCTCTCTCTCTTTCTCTCTCTCTGTTTCTTTCTCTTGCATGGGTTTCCCTAGAAACCTTTTCTGCTTTCTTCTCATAGTCTGTGTTTTCTCTCTGCTTAATAAAGAGTAGAACATCTTTGAATGACATACACATATAATTTCCCTACCCGTTATTGAATGAAATCTTAAAAGAATCAACTAATTTTGGGCTATGCCACGCACTCTATGTTATTTATAATGAGCTCTTTCATGAGAAACAAATAAACGAGCAAGGAATCAACCAAGCAATCTCGCATTCACATCACGAAAAGGTAATAAGTCAGAACGGAGCCAGCAAGAAAACAAGAGGAAGGAGGTATGTTGCCAACGCTTTCTCCTGGCATAACACCATGGTTGCATCGGGGAAGGTGGGTGGAATCGTGGAGAAGGAGGTTAGACAGGAGAGAGAGATAAAGAGAGAGAGAGAGGGAGATAGAGAGAAAGGGCTAGAACAAAAGAGATGAGAGCAAATGAGAAATAGTGGCAGCTGAGAGAAAGGAATAAAGGCTGCTACATGCATTGTTTGGCAAAGGGTTCGGATGTCAAGAGAGGAAGAAAGCAGCTTCGATCCTTTTAGGAGAGCCGCTTCCTTCTCTTCACATCTCCAATGCCTTTCACTGCAGATCACATCTTCCAGATGATTCGAGAAGTTCGCGATTGTTTCTAAAGTTGCAACACAACACAATGAGAGTACTGCTAATCCTTCAAAAGACAGGAAACTGATCTGAGTGAGACTTGGAAAGTTAGAACTGCCCGATGTCTCATTCTCTAGCATATGATATCATACGATTCCTTACTCTTTTCTCTGCTCTCTTTTCTCTTCGAGTTGTTTACGAAACGGCTTAAAGTAAGCAGTCAGTAAAAGTGGATGTTGCGTGTCGGAGTACAAGTGATGAGGAATGATTTGATCTCTTGCAAGAGAAACACTGCCCAAATGTCCGATGTTTTAAAGACATTCATACTTGTGATCGGCACAAGCAATGAACGAAGCTGTGGAAACACGTGAAGCGCGGGGATCAACCACGTGCTCCTTCTCGTTTACAAGCTCTATCTTCCACCAACAAACATGTTGTCTTTTCATTTGATGTTCACTCTTTTTAATTTACAATGGTTCTGAAATTACATTTTGAAAAGTTGTTCAGAATAAAGAAGAAAGAGAGCATGAGAAGATAAATATTCATACCACCATCTTCCCATCAAAAGAAGCAGAATATAAGAACAGAAATGGATGGAAGATTTCTTTAAGAATGACCGTCACTGTATTTTCAAAGAATAACTGAATGAAGTTGAGAACGATGATGAATCTCTGTTGATATTCTCGGTGACACAAGGGAGATCAGACGGAGAGAGAGAATGGAAATGTAAGAGAGAAAGAGAATAAGAGCGATGATAGGTACCGGCAACCAAAACTATCGTCGTGCTACGTCAGTGTCAAGCGCACTTCTGAACTCTATTGGTTGCTAGAGAGAGAGAGAGAGAGAGAGAGAGAGAGAGAGAGAGAGAGCGAGAGAGAGAGAGTGTAAGAGGGAGAAAGACTCTCATGGATTAACCCTTCGATGGCCTGCAGATCAAACGCCAGAAGGCATTGCAAGCCTACCAGTCATCGGCTATATAAGTCACATCTATAACTATTATGATCTACCCGTCGGCCACATCGTCACAACTTTTCATCTTTTTCCTCTTTTAGTACGTATGTATGTAGACTAATACAAATGTTGTTGTGATTATTCAGTGTAAATGTTGAAATTCCGGGATGAGTAATTGAACTCGGTGCTTTTGAAGTTGGGAAATGATGGCACAAAAAATATATGGAAAAAATAGCCTATGTTCGGGAACAGGGAACCGAAAAAATAAGAAACCGATAATAAAACTATGGTCCAAATATAATGCAAGGGACGGCTAAACAATATATATATATATATATATATATATATATATGTATATATATATATATATATATATGTATATATATATATATATATATATATATATATACCAAAGGTAATTTCTTTCATTTATTTGCAGTTGCATGATGTATTGTTGATTTTAACACTCATTAAACTACCTTTATGTATGTTAGTCTGCAATATAGCATTTTAACGAATGTTCAAGGCACTGCCGATTGTTCGCAATCATGGAATACAATGCAGTTGTTCTCACCTGTCCCATATTAAACCCCTTGTTTCTTTTTGAGAACCTCGTTTCGGAATAGAGAAATAAACCTAGGTAAAAGGAAATAATAATATAACGATGAATATTCCGGGCATTATTTCAACTTCTTTTGCTACTTCTATTGTGTATTCTGGGCACATTCCAATTTCTTTTATAAATCGGTGCTAAGCAAAATCAAAAAGTTCATAGGAAATCACTTCTTGATCCTGTGCCAAGCATGAAAGGGAAAGGAGCATTGACTGGCCTGCACTTTAATTCCTTAATCTCCCGCCCCTGGCAGATCGAGGAACGGTCGTTGAACCTGATATGATAATATGCGAATTGGAGAGTCATTGTGAACTCTTCTCTCCCTATGGTGTTCTCTCACCCTCTCCGTTTCTCTCTCTTTCTCTCTCTCTCTCTCTAGTTGTTCACTTATCGCCGGCGTCTTCCTCCTTGATATCGCTGTTTTCCCTCTTCCTTCCGCACTCTCTCCCCTCGCTGTCTTACTCCTCTTTTCTCTCTAGCTCTAACTCCCTTTCTCACTCTCTCTTTCTCTCTGCACTTCAATTTCCCATTCATGCCCCCTCCCATCTTGTCAAACAGTTATCAAATTCATCGGTTCAGAGTGCTCGCTCCGGTGTAACTCTCAGTATCACCCTTCTCTTCTCCTCATCGGCCTCTGGTCTTTGGGACAAATTCCCTCTTCCCTTTCCTTTCTTACCTGACTGTTCCTTCCTTCATCAATGTTTTGCTTGTTATCTACAGCTTCTTCGATCGCTTCTTCATCATTCCATTCTGTCGTCATTCCTCCTTGTTCCTGTCTTCCTGGTATGGTTGTCATCTCTGGATTGCTCTGCCGAGTTCCTCTCCTTGCCAACTTGTCTCTCTTTCGTCGTCAAACGTCATCCACCTGTCAATTTATCAAATGTTTTGACTGCAGCAGTCCCATTCATCACTAATTTCGTTCTGTTTCTCTCCGTGCCCTTTTCATGAATTGGTGATTGGCGGTCATCATTGTCATTTTGGGTGAACAAACATTCACTTTCTTCTCTTTCGTGGATATCGCTCCATTCTTACCTAATTATCTCGCTGCGGTTTTGATCTTTGCAACCTCTTTTCTCTGCTAAAGCCATTCTGATCAGTTGCGCTCTCTATTACCCTATTTCTCTCTCTTCTCTCTTCTCTCTCTCTTTCTAGCTTTCCCTCTTCCCCTCTCTTTCTCTCGTGCCATCTGTCACGATCTCGTTCTCTCTCTCTCTCTTTCTCTCTCTCTCTTTCTCTCTCTGTCCCTCTCTCTCTCCCTCTCTCTCTCTCTCTCTCTCTCTCTCTCTCCAAGTGTCTCTTTTTCTCACCCACCTACTTTCTCCTTGCTTTGCGATTCATCTCTCACTCTGTTTTACTCTATCTCGCTCTCTGTATGTCTTTCTGTCCTTTATGCTCTCGCTTCCAATCACCTTCTCTCAATTTCCTTGTCTTTATCAGTCGATTCTTCCCACGCTTCTCGCTTCATAAATTGAACGCCCTTACGATGACGTCATGACTAAGTAACATTTATGTTCATTAAGTCAAATATGACACAGAAATATAAAGATAGATGATCTTGGTGTCAAAGTTATACGGTATTTAAAATAGATATTTGCTTTCCGTCCAAGATATGTTTTGATTTTTTGTTCCATTTGGTATGGAAAAGGACTAAAAGTCGTTAGTTTTGGCTGTTATTTCTCTCTTTCTTCGGAAGTTTCGCTTCCGGCCTGCGCTCTCTTCAAGAGACACGCTCTCTCATCTCAATGAAGTGATCGCATTGCCCACCTTGGATTCACTCATTTAGCCAACTCAGATAAGCCCGGCCACTGCGCCGCTTGTTCTGTGGTCGTCCACGAAGCCGACATGGGCTTCATCCTCTCCAGACGGGTTTTCTTCTTTTACCATACTTATGAAATTTTCTCCCCATCTCTCGTACTCTCTCTCTCTCACTCGCTTTGTCTCTCTCTCCCTCTCCCTTTCTCTCTTTTCTCTCTCTCTCTCTCGCTATCTCTCTCTCTCTCTCTCTCTCACTCGTTCGCTCTCCCCTTTCAGGCTACTCTTTTATGCCAACTAATTTGAGCTTATTTAGTGTTAATAACTGTAAACGATATGTAGTTTAGATGAACCGAATTGTCGATGCTTCTTCATTCGACGACAACGACAAAATAATTGAAATGAAGGGCAAGAAGTCGATTTCTTTTGGTGAGCAAAAGAGTTTTGATGCATTCTGGTAATGTGAAACGCTGTTGGTTGTGAAAATGGTTGTTTGAGGGAGTAGATTGACGAGAGTGAAGAGTGTGGCTGAAGACTGGCTCTACCTCGCCCTCCTTGGCACAATCATGGCTCTCTTCTCCCTCCTCATCGATAATGGAATTGATCGGCTGAATGAGCGTAAGCTTCTGCATTATCAGTGGTGAATGAGTGTTTTTTTTTCCTTTCCATCTCATTCTTTCTAGTCCATCTTCTCGCGTACGAATGGGCTGAGACCCTCGACTCTGCCAAAATCATCGCAACTTTTTGTGTGTGGACTGTCTTCACTGTTGCACTCGTGGTTGCGTCAACTCTCTTCACTCACTACGCTGCGCCGCAAGCCATCGGTTTGCATCTCTCCTTCTCTCTCTCTCACTCTCTCTCTCTCTCTCTCTCTTCCCTAACTCTCGTCTTCATCTGTAACTTATGTTATCAATTGAATGGTTTCTGTATGGTAGCAGAGGAATGAAACTCCTCTCCAACCCGCTGTCAGTGGAATACTTTGCATATCGAAGTCACTCCGCAAAACAAATGATGACATGACAGTTCAAAAAGTGGCGGTCTCTTCGGATTCCTCCATTTTCTCGTTGTCCTAGAATTATTTTTTTGCAGCCAAGCTCTCTACATATGTGCTGGAAATGGGCATGGAGGAAGGGAGAAAGAGAGAGAGCAAGAGAGAGGGAGTGAGAGAGAGTCTGAGAGTGAGAAATAAAGAGAGAGAGAGAGAGTGCGTGAGTGTAAGAGATAAATAAAGAGATAGACAGAGAGTACCGACGGACGGGGGAAATCGAAAAAGTAGTATGATTAGATTAGGATGGCAGCAGATAATATATTATGATAAAAAGTATGGAAACTGTATGGTTTTATCTAGAGAATACATACTGCAAAGGAGTTCCTCTCTAATGGCAAGAATTGGTGCGAGAGGAAGGTTGAACAACATGGTCGCAAAGAATCCTTTTCATCTTCTCCCCCTTGCAGGCTCTGGAATCCCTGAGATGAAGACGATTCTGCGCGGCGTGGTGCTGAAGGAATACCTGACGTTCCGCACCCTGATCTCCAAGGTCGTTGGGTTGACCCTCGCTCTCGGCAGTGGAATTCCCGTGGGCAAGGAAGTCAGATATCAAGTCTAACTCTATTTTTATCATCTTACAATTTATTCTAAGTACTATCTTTATCTTGCTGAATTAGACACGCGTGTGTACTCGGGCATACTCACATCTGAACAACTGTTATATGACATTTGTATGTGCATTGAGGGTCCCTTCGTGCACATCGCCTCCGTTGTTGCATCACAACTTTCTCGACTTGTCCATGGATTCAGCGGAATCTACGAGAACGAGTCCAGGTATCTGAGGATATCGAGTGGAAGAGAGTTCTCTCTTGCTCGGCAGGTCCTCCGAGATGCTTGCGGCAGGCTGCGCCGTCGGAGTTGCGTGCACCTTCAGTGCGCCCATCGGAGGTTTCCTCTTCTTCTCTTATCAAGACTGTCATTAACCATTTATTTCATCTTATCTTTGTATTGCTTTTATTCCGTTTTATGCCCTTCATCCTGTTTACGCAGACCATTGTATTCAACTGACCATGCAGGAAGAGATGTTTCAGATGATGATCACAAGTACTCTCGTGAAATACTGGTGTAAATTGAGGTGTTCTGTTTTCGATCGAAGTAACTTCGGTGTTTTTCGCTGTTCGCAACTACTGGCGTGGCTTCTTCGCAGCGGCCTGCTCTGCCACTCTCCTCCGCATTCTGCAGACCTTTGTCAAGGACCCCGAGACAAGTCTCCCATCCCCCTTTCACATTTCTCTCCAACTTCCTCTTCTTTCAGTGAAAATGAATGCCTTCTACCAAACTCACTTCCCTCCAGGCACTGCATTTGTTCCACATGAACTGCCTGTTTTCGCTCTCATTGGGTTGGTCCATCCGATTGTATATCAATTGGCAACAATCCTGGGATGAATTGAGGATCCGTTCTTGAAAATAAACTATTATTGTTTGTTAAGTTTTGCATGTGGTATCGCGGGTGCTCTCTTCATTCTTCTCCATCGAAAAGTCGTCCTCTTCTTGAGACACAACCCTTTTGCTAAGATGTACCTTCAACGATAGTCAGCCATCTCGAAACTCCCATTTCTTTCTCATTATTTCATCATTCAAAGCAACATAAACATTTCTTTTGAGCTGGCTGATCTATCCGATTCTTGTAACTCTTCTTCTCTCTTCGATCACGTACCCGGAGGGTCTCGGCCAGTTCATGGCAGGCAAGGTAAGGAATGCATGCGAAGGGGAGAGAGAGCACATCAACCATTGTTGCTTATGACGTGGGATAGTGAAGAGAAAGAGAAAGAGAGAGAGAGAGAGAGAGAGAGAGAGGTAGAGAAATAGAGAGGGTGAGAGAGATGATTTGGAGAAGAAAGAACATGTTACAGTGAAAGTGAAGATTAGAATATTTGTTCACTTCTGAACTTTCAGCAAAAATTTTCGAAGACTGTGATGGATCTTTTCGTGAACTGCACGTGGACTGCGCCGAGCGGAACTTTCGACGCCTGCCCACAGAACTTCACGAGGCACTGGACTGGCCACAATGGAGACTACTCCGTCTTCGCTTCTCTCTCTTCCTTCTTCTGTGTCTACGTCTGTCTAGCTTCTCTTCCTCTCTCTTCTATCTCTCTCCCTCTCTCTCTTTCTCTCTCTCTCAGTCTCTTTCCAGTTCGTTCTCTCCGTTCTTTGTGGAACACTTCCGATCCCTTCGGGAGTCTTCATGCCAGTCTTCATTCTGGGTGCTACCTTCGGCCGTGCAGTGGGGGAAGTGATGGCCACTCTCTTTCCCCATGGAATCACCGAGCACTCCAATGTCTACCCTGGTGTCTACGCAGTTGTTGGTGTGTCTGCCCTCCAACTTATCTCAGTCAACAGTTCTTACTATTTTCCCTTACCCTTTCTTCTCTCTTTCTCTCTCTCTCTTTCTCTTTGTCTCTATCTGTCTGTCTCTCCCTTTCTCTCTCTCTCCATTTCTCTCTCCCTTCCTCTCTCTCCCTTCTCTCTCTTTCTCTTTCTCTCTCTCTTTCTTTCTCTCTCTCTCCCTAGGAGCTGCTGCACTGGCGGGTGCGGTGACTCATACAGTGTCGGTGGCTGTGATAATCTTCGAAGTGACTGGCCAGTTGCTGTACTTGTTGCCCGTGATGGTATGCATTTCAGTGTGCCGTCTTTGCAATGACTTCCTCTGTGTTTCATTGAATGTTCCTTGTAGATTGCAGTGATGCTTGCGAATGCGGTTTGTTCTCACTTCCAGCCGTCGATCTATGACTCGATCATTCGAATAAAACATCTGCCGTATCTGCCAGACATTCGTCACTCAACTTCTATGTACGCGTATAACTCTCTCTCCCTTCCCTCTCTGTATATTTCTTTCTCCCTTTCCTCTTCATCTTTCCCTCTCTCTTCCTACCCTTCCCTCTTCCTTTTCCTTATCTCTATCATTTCTGTTCTTCTCCTCAGCTTCCACCAGACAACAATCGACAAAGTGATGCTTGGCGCAGTGGCCTTCGTGTCGCGAGACTTTACTTACGGAGACGTGCAAGAGCTTTTGCTGCGGATGCCGCACGTCCGCGCATTCCCCGTCGTCAGCGGCCGCGGTCTCTCTTCTTTTCCCTCTCACTCTCCAGTCTCTCTCCATTCTCTCTCTCTCACTCTGTCGTTTTCCTTCTTCAGATTCGATGCTCTTGGTTGGCTCAATTGGCCGATCCGTCTTGATGAGAATTCTCGATGAGCAGGTTATAAATGATCTCCTTTTCTCTCTTTCCCTATCTCTCCCTCCTTATCTTGATCTCTCTCCCTATCTCTCTCCCCATTTCTCTCTCTCCCCATCTCCCTCTCTCTCCCCATCTCTCTCTTTCTCTCTCTCTCTCCATCTCTCTCTCTCCTCATCTCTCTCGTTCCCCATCTCTCTCTCTCCCCATCTCCCTCTTTCTCCCCATCTCTCTCTTTCTCTCTCCCCATCTCTCTCTTTCTCTCTCTCTCTCCCCCATCTCTCTCTCCCCATCTCTCTCTCTCCCCATCTCTCTCTCTCCCCATCTCCCTCTCTCTCCAAATCTCTCTCTCTCCCCATCTCTCTCTCTCCCCATCTCTCCCTCTCCCTCTCTCTCTCTCTCTCTCTCTCTCTCTCTCCCGCTCTTCCAGGTGGGATTGGCAGCTCGCCAAGTGGAAGCTGCGAGCCGAGTGCGATCGGCGATAGCTCGTGCTTCAGACTCTACGACAGCGAAGACTCGCTCCTCCTCTGCCTCTGCCCCGAGCAAGAACCGAGCACGGAATCGGTTATTCAGCATTCATTCCTTCTCTCAGCTCATTCTTCATTTGCAGCTTCACAATCGTGCCAGTGTCCAGTGATGAAGAAGAGAGTGGAGGAGAAGAGGAACCGAGGTTGGTTGAGGGAGGAGAAGGACTGAAGAGAATCACTTTCTCTTCAGAGAGAAGAATCTCTGGTCCTCCTTCGCTGCTCAGCAACTCGCCTCTTCTCGTCCTCGGGCGAAGACCGATCTGCCCTTCCCTTCTCATCCTTCTCTTCCTACTTTACAAACAATCGAACACTTCTACTCTGCCAACAACTCTTCCGTTAACACTGTTCAATCAGCTATTGGAGGTACATACAAAAGTAATAGGATGAGCAGCTCAATTGGAAATGATGTGTTATTGAGAAAGTTAAGAGTACATTCTTCACTATGAAGAAGCAGCGGGGTTAACAGAGTGTTCATCTCTTATCATGCAATACCAAGCAAGGCCAAAGCAATTGAAATCATTCAATTGGTCCAAGATCATCTCCAAACTCAATGATAGAAAAATGGACGAGTCTATCATCTCTGGTCTTTGGGCCTCTCTTCCCTTGCCACAATCTTTTCATTCGCTCAAATGAATACTTTACTTTTAAGGAATCTTCCGAACACTGAGTCGTATCAGTTTTCATCGAAGAAGAGACGATGAAGAGTCGAAAGAATTCGATTTATATGGAGAAGAGGTTCACTTTTTGATGAATCGAAAAGAATATTACTTGGCGAGCAATACTATAACTTTTCTATTTGCCTGCATGTTAATTGAATATAATTAAGAGGGAAGACTGGGAGGCCATTCGGCTGGCAGCTTCAGTTGATTTCGCTGCTGTCAATGTAGATCAGGCACCTTTCCAACTCGTCGCGCACACCAGTCTATTTAAGGTGATTTATTATTCATTTATCTAATTTAATAATTGATAGTTTAAAGATAGATGAATAAATGAGAGCCCAGGCACACTCGTTGTTTTCTCTTCTCGGCCTCAGCCGAGCATACATCACTCGGTCCGGAATGCTTGTCGGAGTCGTCGGAGTCAAGGAGGTTATTTCTTTCTTTTCTCTCTTATACACATTGCATCTTCTTGTATATTTACTTTTAGCTCCGAATTGCTTTGGAACGAGCTCAAGATGGAGAACTTGACAATTTGCATGAAGAAGAGAGTACAGCGACTGCTGAGAGTGGAAAGATGGAGAGTGAGTTGAGAGAACGAAGAAAGATGGAGAGTGAGTTGAGAGAAAGAATAGAAAACGACTGTTTGAAGAGGCGGATGCTGTCTCGATCCACTCGCGAAGGGACACTGGATTGTCAGTGAAGTACAACGAAGATTCCTCGGATTACGAGGATAACCTCCAGGTAGTAAAACATATTTGGGCCTTTTTCATTACGCACGATTTCTTAAACTCACGAAATATTATATTAAGCCGAAGCTCGAAGTGGTTTCTCGAACGACAAGCATCCTCGATGTGGAAAGAGCAAAGGAAGACGACGAAGCCGTGGACCCAGCCATTGCTTCCGGACGGTCACTTCGCTCTCTTCCTGTCAAAGAAATAAATTACTCTACTGTTCAAGTCTTTCAGGTTACTCATATAAAACCTATCGTTTGATAAGATTGTAGAAGAGAAAGTGAAAGACTCCGTCGGCTGGAAGCGAGAAGAGAAAGCTTGTTCATGGAAGAAATGACGACAACACGGAGACCAGCCAAGATGTCAGTCCATTCTTCCCTCCTTTCACAGATCGTAATTGTCATCTCTTTGCTGTTCAGTCAATCGGAGTCCCGGAAGGAGAGAGAATCAGATGAGAAGAGAGACCAGAATGCTAGGAAGAATCCGTCAAACTCCTCACCTTCAATTCTTCTCACTTTCACTCCTGTCTCGGACGACGAAGATTCTGTTCCAGGTCATTGCTGGCCACCATTTGTTCACCATATGTATGCACACGAGTAGAAGACTCTGCAACCTTTGCGTATCGAAATATGCTTTGTGATTTATTTTTGCTAACAATTTGGGCTGCACCATTAAAGAATGTTTTGGATTGATCGGTCTACCATTAGTATATTTTTCCCATTGATTTAGGAGAGCTGGACGCTGTGAAACTCGAGGAGAAAAGAAGAGAAAGGGAGAAGAAGGAGAAGAAATCGAAGAAGGAGTGCACAGGAGAGTCAGGTGAGCCGAGTCCTCCTTGAGAGATGATTCTTGTGTCTCTTCAGATGGTTCTCCGCTCTCTCCGATTGGCTCTTCCTCTTCTCTTTCTTCAGCTGACGGAACTCGCTCTCCGGACGGAATTCTCGTGAATCTTCCAAGAGCTCTCAGGTTTATCCATGCTCTCTCTCTCTCCCTCTCTCTCTCTCTTGCATAAGACGTTCCTTGTTCAGCAATAGGAGAAGTCGGCACGTCAAGATTGTCATTCCTAGTGATGAAGACACAACAAAGGAAGAAGACTGCGAAGATAAACGGAAACCCAGCTAGTAGAAGGGCACAAAATGTAGCATCGCTTATGACATTTAGCAGACACCGCAATGGAGACTGCCGTGACGTTCCTTGACTCTTTTGGCACAATAACATGCTGAAGATATTCTTTGTGACTGACGGTTCTATTCTATTTTGTTTTACTTATTTTAGATCTGTCCCCTCTTTGTAGGCGCTGCTTTGAGAGCATTTTGTTAATATTTTAAGTTTGTGCTTCACTATTCTACGGGCTCCTCCATCCGGTAGTTTCTTTGCATTTTGACTTCTGAGATACTGCTGTTGTTATCCCGCTTTCTGCTAACATCTTGCATATCATAGTTAACCATTCACTTGAACGAGGACATAATCGAGTTTAGCAAATGTCAGCTTTATTCTTCTTTAACATCTGGTTCTGCTCATATTTTCAATATTGTAACGAATCTCGGATTTCCGAGAGAATTTGTGGAAGCCCTTGCTCTTTCTATCAAGAACTTCGAACGAACGTGTTTCTATATTGGAATAATGTAGAACGATGTTTTGTCTCTTATTCGGCTCACATCATTGTTGTGCTGTTCCTTTATGTCTTCTGTTGCAATGCTAAATACCAATTATCGCATTGAGAGTTCAAACTTCTTTTATTTCGATAAAACGGCAAACATGTGTAGCGATTTCATCACAAATGACAGTTTTCTTTTATTATTTCTCTCTCGTTTTCTCTTTCTTTTTCTCTTCTCTGTATTTCAAATTTTCCATACATATGTATCAGTCGACAAGGTCGAATATTCCGTTGCAAAATCTCAAAATTGCTATGCCTGCTAAACTAGTCTCACACAAGTCATAGGATGTAAACACAAGTCACAAAACCGTATTTTGTGAATAGAACGACCAGCGAGTCAATTCACTCGCATCACAGGTTTCTACAAGCAGCACGTTTCTATAACCAGAGCAATCAACTCATCTCTCATTCCCGCTCGCTGTCCTTTCTAAACGCACTTCTCCGTATCTTCTCTTTCTCTCACTACTCTCTCGCTTTCTCTCTCTCTCTCCTTCGCTCAACTCTCTCTCTTTTTACTCATTCTCTCTCACCCGCTTTCTAGGTCTCGCTCATATTCTCACTCACTCTCTCTCTCTCTCTCTCAACAAACATCTCTGCCATTCTCTCAGGGTTTCGTAACAACATATGTAGCTATACAGCCGTATCATTCCACTCATATCTTCCATTGACTATCAGCAGCAAAACATTTGCATGTGCTTTCTTTACTATTTCCCCGTATTTTGTTACGTTTTAAGAAGTGTAAATTGTTTGTGACTCATCATTATTTGATGTATGAATAAATAAATAAAGACTCAAGAGCTCATTGTTCGTGTTTTGCACTGCGATCAATGCATTTCACAATTCAACACGAACTGAGCGTTTGAGTCATAAACTATTTACATTTCTATATTTGGTGTAAATTCTATTTTAGGTAAATTCTGATATAGCAAGGATGGTAGTTGCATCGCCCCTGGAATATAAGGACAACGCGGGAACTCTCTTCGAAGGTGTTATCTGCTACGACGAGTCAGTGCATGCAATCGCTCTTCTGCTCTACTTGTTTCCATTTGCTTCGATCATCACCCTCTAGCGCTCTCTCTCTCTCCCTCTCTCTCTTGCTCTCTCTCTCTAGCTCTGTCTCTATCTATCTCTCTATCTCTCTCTCTCTCTTTCTCTTTCTTCTCACTCTCCCTAGAGCGTGGAAGACCAAGGATGAGAAGAGGCCAGGAGTTCTTTTGATTCACGCTTTCGGTGGCTGCACAGACTTCGAAATCGAACGAGCGAAGCGTCTTTGTGAAGTCCGTTCTCTTCAGGATTATTTCTTTTTAAATGTAGCTAATTTAACTCTGCACGAATTGCCGCCTGCTTCTGTAGTTGCAAATTTGTTGAGGAAGAGGGTTACGTGGTGCTGGCCGGAGATGTGTATGGAAAAGGAGTGCGAGGAAAGACGAAGGAGGAGAACTTCGCCTTGATGGCTCCGCTGGTGGTCGGAAGCCGTGACTCCCTCGGACTGCGACTCGCCGCTTCCCTCGACGCACTCGCACGCCAGCCATTCGTTAATCCCAATAAGGTTCTCTTCCATTATATTCCAACTAATTTATTTGTGTCTTGGCGGGGTCTTTTTTGTTGGAAAGTCGTTGTGCTCATTCCGTCCTCCTTATAGCCAAAGACGGAATAAATGAGTTAGAATGCGTTGAGCACTTCTCTCTTCTAGCGTTCAACTTCCTCACAAATAAAATAAATTGTAAAAGGACGCATGAAGGCTGAAAGAGAAAAGAAAAAAAGCTTTAAGATCGGTGTAATGGGCTACTGCTTCGGCGGACTCTGCGCAATTGACATGGCCAGGAGGAAGCTGCCAGGAGTGTTGGCTGCTGTCTCCTTCCATGGAACATTGAAGCCCATTCAGGGGGCTGCCAACCACGGAACTCCTGTCAAACTTCAGGTTTCACTCTTTGCAGCTAATCAACCTCAAATTCAATTCAACCTCTTCTTTACAGATTCACCATGGCGATGCGGACATTCACATTCCACAAGAACAAGTCACTTTCATTCTTTCATTTCGTCAAACTTCTTAGATTAAAGTGATACAACCAATGAGATCATGTCACTATCCTCTCCCAATTTTCCAACAGCAGAGTCAGATAGTAAATCTAACTTTTTCTTGTTATTAAGATCACTGCCTTTTATCAAGAGATGCGGGATAGGAAAGCAGATTGGCACTTCGTCTCTCATGGAAAGGCAGAACACGGATTCACCAAACCAGGTCCACCTTCTTCTTTAGCTTTTTCGTCAAATTCCGCTTATGTTGACATTGTAAGGAAGAGTGAGAAAAAGAAGAGAATGAAGTAATTTAGATGCGGCTGAGCTGGGCGTGCCGGGAGTGTCGTACAACGAGAAGGCGGACCATCGCTCTTGGAAGATGATGAAAGACTTCTTCTCTGAGGCCTTCCACTGACTGGAAATATCAAATTGCATGTCTTTGTGATTGTTTCTCGATCTAAGGGACTTCTCCTCTCGTAGTCGAAAGGTGTTTAAAATTGTGTTCCGCTAATTCCAAGTTATAAAGTATTCACACATTATCATCTCATGAAATTGCATGTTACCCTGAGATTTGCTCCTTTCTGACTTTGCAAGTCTTGAGAGTACTATTATGATATGCTAATATACATACATATTCAAGATCATCATTTAATGTTTGTGTACCTTATAAGTAAAAAAGAAAATTATTTGAAAGCAATTGTTCGGAAAATTATTTGCAAAATCATTTGATAAATGCTAAAATGACATCCCTGGAGCATTCTGCACTTTCTGCATATCTTATCGTGGCTGTCTTCGCCAACGACTCCATTGATGAGAGGAAGATAGGGCGAGAGAGAGGATAAGAGAGAGTGTGGAGAGAGAAAGAGGGATATCAGAGAGAGGGTGAGAGAGAGAGAGAGTGTGGAAAGAGGGATAAGAGAGAGAGAGAGAGAAAGAGGCCCCGCCTCTGGCCTGTCTGCCCTCCGGGTGCTTCTCCCTGCGTCGTGTTCTGCTTGCTTCTTCTGCAATGGCCACAGCTACGTCCCCGACGAGGCGGAAGCTGAGGAAGTTGAGTGACGTGCCGAAGTTGCTGCCAGCCGCCCTGAGGGGACAGCCAGCCATTATGAGGAGGAGAGAGAAGCAAAGACTCTGGGCAACTCTGTCGTGGGACAGCGAAAGGAGGAGCAGGGCCCCTTCCAATGCATCACGGGTATCAAGGCATTCGGATGGAGAAGATGCAAGCGAAGAAGAAGAGAAGAGAGAGGAGAAAGAGAGAGAAGAGATTGAAGACGACGAGGAGAGGGATCTGGAGCAACTCTGCCGGCACTGCGCCCTCGTCGCGGAGTACAAGCGGAGTCTGCTCAGACATGAGATTGAGAATGCAGTCACTCGGCTCGCGAGGAGACTCGGCGCGGGCGGAAAGTCCGGCGCCGTGTCTGCGCCCGTTTCCGCCAGAAACGACGACAGAGATCTGAAGAGAGCCTTCGGCGCCCCAGACATTGTTGTCTCCAGCATCTCCTCCGATGAAGAGGAGAATGGAACCGACAAGTTCACCAGCAGCGCCGGCACTTCTCTCCAGACTTCCGAGAGGTCTTTTTCTCCTTTCACTTCATTGTCATTAAGTATCCACAGAGTGCTTGCACATTCCGACTCGTCATGGAATGCCTCTTTTATTCCCTCTGTCAATATTTCCGTCTTCTCTTTTGGCTGACATCTATGGGATTTAAGATTATCTTCCTCTCCACTGGCGAGTCTTCTTATTTTTCTTCTCCTTACCTTGTCCTGCGATTAGAAATGCTCATTGAATTTCGGAGCGAATATCTGCGGATTATAGCAGCTTCGTGTATGGTAAAACAGGGTAGAGAGAAGGAGAGGGCAGTAGGAGAGAAAAAGAGAGAGAGAGAGGACGAGAGATAATTTGAAAGAGAGAGAGAGAGAGAGGGAGGGAGAGAGGACGAGAGATAATTTGAAAGAGAGAGAGTGAGAGAGAGAGAGTGCGAGAGTATGAGAGGGTGGAGGAGAAGGATGGAGAGAGTTTCTAGGAATGAAGAGGATTGTGGATAGATACGGATAGCGCAGCTAGAGATATTAAAATGCCGTAGGAAGAAACTTAATCGGAAAACGTGCGTAAAGGCGAGTGAGAGTATCAAATCATGTGCAAGTGCATATTGGCAGAGATAGCGGAATGGTCGAGAACGGAGATGGGAGAGAGAGAGAGAGAGAGGGAGAGGGAGAGGGAGAGAGAGAGAGATAGAGACGGAGAGGGGAGTAATGGCAGGTGAAGCTGCTGCAGTGCGCACTGCTTGGGGATTAGGCCGTGATACCAGTCGATGCTGCCTGAGGAAGGAAAGTGCGCACGTGTTGAGAGAGACCAATGTTTCATTTGACACCTGCAAAAGTGAGAAAGTGAGAGAAGGAATGGAGACAGAGAGAGAAACGAGAGAGCGAATGGAGACAGAGAGAGAAACGAGAGAGCAAACAAAAAATCGAGGAAGAATCCCCTTCCGTTATCCATGGAGGAAATTACATGGGAAACATTGCATAAAAGGGGAAGATGAGAAAGTTGTGATGCCTTCCTTCATGATTGTCCTCTTTGAGCAGAACATCAAAGATGGTGAATGGCACAGTAGAGAGACGCTTCATTGTTCCGCACAATAGAACTACAGATTCTCCCTGGCTTACAGATGCACATACTACAGTTTGATGCATACATACCTCATCAGTATTATTCTTACCACATTCACTCCTTTATTTCCTCTATTTCTCACTTTCTCTCTCCATATCTCTATCTCTCTCTCGTTCTCTCTTTCTCTTTCTCTCTCTCGTTCTCTCTCTTGTGTTCAGTTCGGTGTGCTCGTCCAGTTCGCAACCAGCGAGTGCCGCAGCGCTCTCAGCAGAACAAGAGGAGGAGCTGTTCGGTTCTCCTTCTCATCTCCTCTGCGTCTCTTCATCGGAGAACCCTCCTCGCTCCAATTCCGTGGATTTGTCAACTCTGCAGAGAGAGTTGGAGTTGTTCTCGATCTCGTCAGCCTCAGCGGAAGACGACTCTTCCTCCCCTCCCACCCCCACCGACTCGGCCCGCACAGTCCGTAGCCGATCCCACGACCCTGCTGCGACTGCTCCTCTCAGAAGACCCTCACGCATCGAGCATCTCACAGTTCTCTTCAGGCACGCCATTTTCCCCTTCTTCTTTTTACGCTCTTTCTTCTTCTATACACCACCAGAGGTTTATGATAATTACTTATTAATATAGAAAACTAATATTACTGACTTAACAATTCAGAAGGGCACTTGCCAGAACGCCTCGTAAAGTTACAACCTGCGACAGTTCGCAGGCCGAGAAGCACCGTTTGGCATCCTATTGGGCAAACCAGAAGGCTAACAACTTTGATTTTTCACAGCTTCCACTTTTTTTTCTTGAAAAAAGAACATTGGTAGTTAAATAAATAGTGTGATGCGGGATCTTAAATGCCAAAATGTTCGATTGAATTGGATGAGAAAGAGCGGGTGAGTAAAAGTGAAATGAGTTTCAGCTTGAGTCAAGCGAGCATCTATGGACGATGTGCGGCAGTTCCTCTCATGACTCGGAGTGTTATCTGGGAGAGAGAGGAAGATGCGAGAGAGTGGGGGAGAAGCTACGCTGCTCTGCCTGCCACGTTGTCGTTCACTCCTCCTGTATGCTTCTTCTTCGCTCGGTCAGGCTTTTTCTCTCTCTTCAGTCTTTACTACACATTAATGGATTACACAGTTCTTTCATTCAGTCACTTATTTCATTATTTTTGTTTATTTTCGTGAATTATATTATTATCAGCTCAACGTGACATGCAAAACGACATTCAAGGAGGCAAACAAGGGAAAGTCGAAGGAATCTTTTGATGGTGCCGGTGGACATCATTGGGTCAGCCAATCTCTTCTTGCTTTCCTCTCTCCTAGAATATCTCTTTATCAGTCTCTATATTTGTATAGATTCATCGCTGGAAGTACGAAGGACGCTGCGCAGCTTGTTCAAAGACTTTTCACCAAAAGATCTTCTTTTCTGCCAAGGAAAAAAAGGTAAATCGAAATTTAATTTTTCCCTTGTTAGGCGTTTCTTCTCTGGCACATTTTTATATTGCAATGACGGGATTAAATTATTCCTCAGTATGACTGTATTTTTTAAACAAAGTAATTAAAATACGTCGTTGCTGCAGACGGAGCCGGTGGCAGTGACGTGCTCGTGGTGTAAGATGTCATTGCATACAAAGAAATGCTTTGCGGAGAGAAGCCTCTCCGAGAGATGTGATCGTGGTGCTCTCCGGGATCTCATTCTCCCCCCGCCATGGATTGTCAGATGCACAAAAAAGAGAAAATCTCCTTCCAGCAATTACGTTCAGAAGGTTTGCCATATCTTCTCCCTTTTTGTCTGAGCAGCTTATCTTACATTGCAGGTCAAAACCTTCGTGGTACGTCGAAACGACTCGTGGATGGGCAGTCCGAGTCTGCCCCTTTTGGTGTTTGTGAATCCAAAGTCTGGCGGGAGCAAGGCCGGGGTCAAGGCACTCCACACTCTCTGCTGGCTACTAAATCCAAGACAAGTCTTCGACATTACGGCTATGAAAGGGCCACGGTTCGGGTTCGTTTCCTCTTCTCTTTTCTCTCTTATTCTGCTTCTTTCTCTTCTCTGTCCATTTTCCACAATGAAGATGTTACCTTGTTCTCAGCCTTGAGCTGTTCCGGAAAGTGGTGACTCAACTGCGTCTGCTGGTGTGTGGAGGGGACGGGACGGTTGGTTGGGTGCTGGCCACCCTCGACAGCGTACGTCTTCCCCATCCTCATCCTCTGATCAGTACTTAGCTTGCAGCTGAACTGGCCAACTTATCCTCCTCTCGCTTTGCTTCCTCTCGGAACCGGCAACGACCTCTCCAGGTATACTACCGATTTTCCAAAATTGCTTAATTGTCACCGAACTATGCAATTCAACTCCATATTTTTCGATGCATATTTCTACTGAAAATATGACGAATAGAAAATATGAGCCAGCAAATGGATAAATTAGATGTATATAGAATGGTGGTGTTGAGTGCAGATGTCTCGGCTGGGGAGGAGCCTTCAGCGACGAGCCTCTCTCTCAACTTCTTTCTGCTATTCTCCACGAAAGCTCCGTCACTCATCTCGATCGGTTCATTTATCTTTAACATACCGATCAATAGAATTAAATTATTGTGGTAATATTATTTTTAGATGGCGCTTAGATGTGACTGGAAATGTTGAATGTGGATTGGAGGGAGAAGATGAAGAAGAAGTTCACTCTTCTCTTCCGCTGACTGTCATGAACAACTACTTCTCCATTGGCGCAGATGCCCATGTCGCTCTGCAGTTTCACCAATCGAGAAGTCATTTTCTCTCTCTCTCTCTCTCTCCCGCGATTTCTCTTAGATTTTCCAATTTGCGTAAGGTTCCCACCATGGTGGAAACAACCCGGATCAGAACATCTTATGTCCCAACTAAACTGGTTAATTGCCAGTCTATGTAGTACATAAATATGTATGTACATACATATGGGTGTTGGCTCACTTATTACTTAGTAAGGAACTCTTTTCAATTATCTGCACTTGGTCGTTCACACGTGTGAACGAATATTTGTGAAATATCAGAGAGACAACGAAAGGGGGGCAGGGATGGGCTGACCCATGCTGCCTCGAGCATTTTCTACTTTTCTTAGTTTACATGCCTCTCGCTTGCTTTGCAAGTGTTCATGAAGTGGCAAAGAAAGATCTCTCTCCCGCATTGGTGGCCAACGATTCAGACAAATCAGCTGCGGACGACTCACTCTAAACTTACCATTTCCTATTTGGCAGCTGGGACTTGTACAGAGTTGATTGGTAGCCTGCTTAACCCTTGCGAAATGGATGAGAGCTTTGCCCAGATTATAACTTGGCTGGTATTCTCTGCTCTTCTCGTTTACCACTCTGTAATTTCAGGTGCTAATCCCCAAATGTTGAACAGCCGCCTGAAGAACAGAATCGCCTACGGTGGCTTGGGCACTATCGATCTATTCAAGAGAAGCTGGCGAGATCTCTCCGACTTTCTGTCCCTTGAAGTATCCGATGGCCATGTTGAATAGCGAAGAGGATGGCCCTTGCAGTGCGACGGCGTGGATGTGAGTGGCCGGGTGAAGGAGCTGAAGTTGCACTGCATCCTCTTCCACAACATTACTTACTACGCGGGTGGCACCGTCCCCTGGGGGGTTGAGCCTGACGAAGCCTCGCGGCCCTCTTGTTGTGATGGCAAGATTGAAGTCCTCGGATTCACTTCCGCCACTCTTGTATGTTCATTCTTATTTTGTGCCATTATAGGAGACTTTTGTATCTTGATTGGATAGTAGTGTTATTAGTAATGTTTCCTTTGCCAGGCCGCCCTCCAAATGGGTGGACGTGGAGAGAGACTCGCTCAGTGTCGCCGCGCTGTCATTCGAACTACGAAAGCTATTCCAATGCAGGTAACTTCTGCCTTGGCCTTCAGCTCACTCTTCACACCCATATTAAACTGTATAAATTGAATGAATACAAAGAATTGAAGGTTGATGGAGAGCCCTGTCTCCTTGCCCCGTCTATTGTCACGCTTTCCTTTCATTCCAAGGTTATACTTCTAACATTGAATGAATTTATTACGGTATAACAAGTATCCTCATCACAAGGACAGCTTCATCGCTTATATATTTTAATCGATGGTCATAAAAGAGAAAGAGAGACAGTGAGAGAGATTATGAGCCAGAGAGAAAGAGAGAGAGAGAGAAAGAGAGAGAGAGGAAACAGTGTTCTAACTGCAGTTTCATTGAAGGTGCCAATGCTTCGGCGAGAGAAGAAGGCGGTGTGCGCACCTTCCTTGATGAGAAAGTCCCGGAGGAAAAAGAGAGATTCCCTCCCTCCGGCTACTTCTCTCATTCTACAGCTTCCCGTTCTCGTCGTTGGAAGACACGACTTCGACATCTACAAAGACTCACTCGAACGACTTCGTGACACTGGTTAGTCGAGAGAGTAAGAGAGAGAGAAAAAGAGAGAGAGAGAACAGAGAGAGATACAAGAACATATGCTGTCATTTTTATTCTAAGGATGCTTGTGAATATAAATAACTTTGGAAGTTGCAGCATTCGAGATTGGCGTAATCTCTGTGGAGGCTGAGATGGAACTGGTCCGGACTCGCTCAGTCATTCAGAAGCTACTTGCAGATCATCCCTGTCTGCCCTACGAATACACTACCGACTGGCGATTCCTCGACTGTCAGTCAGCAACTTCTCCCTTAGCATCTCTCTTTCTTGCTCTCTGTCTCTCCCTCTCTGTCTCTCTCTCTCTCTCTCTGTCTCTCTCTGTCTCTCTCTGTATCTCTCTCTGTCTCTCTGTCTCTCTCTTTCTCTTTCTCAGATGTGTCCTCAGCGGATGAGGGTGCATACCGAGTGAGTCGTCAGCAGGAGCACGTCCTCTCCGTGTCCGATGCGAGCAACTCGGAAGAGTGTCTTCTGATCGTGGATGATGCCTTCCCTTCTATCACAAGCCGCTCCGCTGCCATCTCATCCGATCTCGTTTTCAGCCCCTCCAGGCAAGACAATCATTCCCATCATTTCTCTCTTCCTTCGCATACTCTGTCTAGATCTCTCTTCCATCATTCTCTCTCTCCCCCCTTTGTCTTCTTCTCTAGCACTCTCCACCTCCTTTCTTTCTCTCTCTTCTCTCACTTTCTCTCTCACTCTCTTTCTCTCTCTTCCCTCATTCTCTCTCCCTCTGTCTTCCTCTCTAGCACTCTGCACTTCCTCTCTCTCTCTCTCTCTCTCTCTCTCTCCTCAACCTTCTCTCTGCAGTGCCCAGTACTCTTCTTTGGCTGGCGGACGTCGAATCAGCGAAACTCTTCGAATCGTGCTAAGCAGTGATGCACAAGAGACTCACCTTTGACAGTTTCTTGTCTCCTTCCTCTCTCTCTCTCTTTCTCTCCTCTCTCTCTCTCGTTCTTACTATTTCTGTTCTGTCTCCTTCTCTGTCTCCCTCCCTGTCTTCCGCGTTCTTTATTGTCTCTTCACACTGCCTCACCTAATTAGCATCTCTCCTCCCATTTCCTCCAAAGAATGTTGTACATCTTTAAGTTGCCGAATCCTATTCCTCTTGATACGGGACATAATCTGGTATCCTCTGATGGGTGAACAGAGACTCGTCCTCCCTTTCCTTCTCGATCATTCCTGTTTTCCTTCCTTGCTCGGCCCCTCAATGCCTGGCTGAATCCGCTCAACGCTCTCCGAAAGATGCGCCACTTCTTCCGATTTCCATGCCACATTCTCATTCTTTTTCCAATTTCTTTGCCATTGGAATGAGTTAAGAAATCGTGAATGAAGAACAAACGATTGAAAATGAAGAGGAAGATACAAAAAGACAATCTACAGAGGTGAGAGGAATTAAACAAACATACCAACCAGTCAAATATATGGATCGAATGGAAATGTACGAGAACTTCGATGCGTTGATGGAGTTCATATTCTAAATAGAACTGTAAAATGAGCAGGAGCAAAAGTGATTAGTGGAGAGAATTACTCGTAAGCAGAGAAAACGAAGAGGCACCGTTAGTGTGTCTGCTCTCTTCTCGTTTTGTCCAGTGGAATAAGCAGATTAGCTAGTTTAGAGAGGCAGAACATCTTACACGCTATCTGCAGACAACCGTCAGGCAGAGAACAACTTAGAAACAAGAATAGTGCAGAGAATTAGACAACATACACACGTACATATACATACCTACATGTTACAGACTGATAAAACAACCTTCATGGCGCGAATACCATTTGAAAAACTGAATATAAGGAATCAAAAATTAGTGTTCGAGAGAGGGAGAGAAAGAAGAGAGAGAGAGAGGGAGAGAGAGAGGGAGAGAGAGAGAGAGTGAGATTATGGGAGGAGAGATAGAGAAAGAGCGATTCAGACAGAGAGGAGGAGGAGTGGACTAGGCAGGGACTTGTCGAATAGCGATGGCAGAGGAGCGATGGCGTCTAGCCAGAAGGGAGGCACAGGCAGCCGGGGAGTCCTTCTCCGCCTCCTCTGCCAGTTGCATTCTCTCCAGTACTCGGCCCACTTCCTCCTTAACAACTTTCCTTATTTCTGTTTTCTCTTTCTTCAATCTCTACCTGAATGGAATGAAGGCGCGGAGCTTTGATTCCCTCCCGCAAGAACCGAACGGAGCGAGGAACGGGAATCTCGGGTGCAATGTCATCGTTCTCCTCGCTCTCCACTGCCTCCGCCGCTGCCTCGGCCTGCTCTCCCCTTATCCATCTGCTTTGCATCAACTCGTAGATCGTCAGTCTTTCTGATGGATTCGTGCGCAACAGAGACTGCAACGGCATCTTTAGAGAAAGGGATTGATTACTGGATAGATTACAACTCAGAGGGATAGAGAAAGAGAGAGAAGAGAGAGAGAGAGAGAGAGAGAGAGAGAGAGAGAGAGAGAAGCATTAGATGCTAGCTGAGCAAGCTGTGGAAACCTTGATAATGGCCTTGGTTTCATCGGATACAACATCCCACTCGGCGTGAGGAAAAGCATAGAATCCGTTGCTGATGCGAGATCTCATTCCAGGCGAGAGAGTGTGCAGCCCCTTCATGGAGTAGAATGGAGGATACCCACAAAGTCTAAACGTGTTCACTGCTTAATATCTAATAAAGAATGAAAAGTCAAATCTTAGGGTTATACAAATAATTGACTTACAGTATGTACATGGCAACTCCCAGAGACCACATATCACACGATTTGTTGTAACGCTCACGGCAGATCACTTCGGGGGGACTGAAGTCATTTCATTACTGTAGATTGGTAAAATTGAGAGAGAGAAATAGAGAGATAAAGCAAGAGAGGTAGAGAGAGGGAGATCAAGAAGAAAGAGATGCAAAGCGTACGCATAGAAGGGAGTGCAGCATGGGGATTCCATGAGAGTGTTCCTCTCCGGTCTCTTCGCGAACCCAAAGTCTGCCAGTTTGTAGATGCAGTCATCGCCCCAAGAACTGGGAAAAAAACATATTCACTTTCTTGTCATCTATGTTCTTCTTTTTTGAAGCAATATATTTTACTAATAGAACTCACTTCTCTCTCGCTCTCTCTCTCTCGCTCTCTCTCTCTCGCTCTCTCTCTCTCTCTCTCGCTCTCTCTCTCTCTCTCTCTCTCTCTCTCTCTCTTTCCTCTCTTGATTGCTGACCTGCAAAGAATGTTCTCAAGCTTAATGTCTCGATGAGCAATATTCATGTCGTGAAGATATTGAACAGCGCTTCCAATCTGTGAGATAATCTTGCCGACTTCTGAAAGAGATCATCTCTCCTCTTATTATTTTTGTCATTTGCAAACGTCCTCTGTGAAGATGCCAAATAATTTTATTTTGTTATAGATTTCTGTTTTACTTTTTGGAGAACGCAGTTAAAAAAACAGACAAGATGGTTACATGAGGGAAGTGAAAAGATGTGAGAAAAAAAACTTTTTTGCTTATGGTTAAATGAAAGAAACTGGGAGATAAAACAATTAATAAGCGTGACCATGATAGATATGTACCTAGAGAAGGAATTAAAAGGAACGAGAGAGAAATAGTGAAAGAGAGAGAGAGGGAGAATGAGAGCGGTAGAGACAGAGAGGAAGAGGGAGCTGGAAAGCGGTGAGTGAGAGCGAGAGATGTTGACGGAACGAAAGGGATATAGAGTGTTATCCGAAAACCATGGGTGAGATAACATTTGGAATGAATTAGGTACTTAAAAGGTAAAGATGTTAAAAAGTGGAGACTGGTGACTGACTCTTCTCAGGATACGGCTGACTTCCTTGTTTCTCGAACTGAGTGAGCAGATCTCCTCCCTCCATGTACTCCACGATGATCAGAAGGCATTTCGTGCCTCGGAAGGCATTTTCATACACATCCACAATGGAGACGATGTTGTCGTGGTCACTGCAATCACTGACTTCCTTCCTCTTCTTGGATAGAATCAAAAGCTCTCTTCCCCTTTACACTTCTTTCCGAGAATAGACTAGATTCTGGTTGTGTTGCATGACAGATCACGTTCTCACCCTCTTCAACTACAAGGGGTCTGTAACCAGACAGAGACCGCGAACCCACGTGGTTGACACTCTATGCTCTCTGCACTCTCTTTTCCCTTCATGCTACCTGACCTCGCTCTTCCTTTCTGCTATTAATTCTTTGTCTGTCGTCCACACTCATGAACCAGCTTTGATCTTATTCCCCCTTGCTTCTTCTCTTTCTTTCACGCTCTCTCTGTTTCATTCTTTATCTCTCTCTCTCTCTCTTTCTTTATCTTTCCCTCTGTTTCTTTCTTTTTCCTCTCTCTCTCTCTCTTTCATTCTCTCTGATTCTTTCTTTCTTGTCTCTCTTTTTCTTTCTATATGTCTCGTTCCTTCTCCTTCCAAAATGATGTACTTTGTTCCCCACGACGCTCCTACGACACAGATTGAAGAGAGAAAACTTTAAGAGCTCTACTATAACATACATATGTGGCTCAAAATCACTTTTGTTTTACTTTGCTTTCAAACAAAAATAATTAGAATCACAAGTGAATGCGCAATATATCACATACATAATGTTTTGTTGTAAATGGACTAAAAGTAAGAGAGTTGTGCGTACCTCGCAAGATAGTGAAGATCGACCTCCCTCCGGGCCTTCGGAGAGTCTCGAAGGACCTTCAGAGCAAACTTGGCACCATCGAGAAGACGATAACATGCCATGACCTTGCCAGACTCTCCCTCTCCAATGATCTGAAGGAGAGGGAGTGGGGGAGAGGAGAGAGGCCAGAGATGGAGAGAGAGAAGATACTTCTTGAGAGACGGAGTAGTCATCTGTAATGCTGCGAGTCTGGCTGGGGAAAGAAGTGACAGAAGGGGCAGATGGAGGAGGAGCTCCCAGGAGGGAGGATGTGGCCGTGGACGGGCAGCCACACGAAGAAGACTGGTCTTCCTCGTCATCCGAGATGTCTACGTGCAGATGGGACGTGGCCGACAGGCAAATGTCCTTCTGCAACATTCAGCTTCACCTTCCCTCCCTCTCTCTCTCTCTATCTGTCTGTCTCTCTCTCTCTGTCCGTCTCTATTCTCTGGTTTAGTCTTCACTGTTTCAAAGAGATATCCGAAGAAATGTTGCCGTGCACGCCTCTTGAAAGTTAAATTAACCACTGAAATTTTTTTTAGCATGAATACAACCTCACTGAAAGACTTGAAATCATGCCGTCAGCCTTTCAATACTCTCTCATTCTCTCCATAGCCTGTTTTTTCTGATCTCGCTGTCTCCAATCAGTTGTATTAAATAGGGTGCTAATTGGGAACAAGAGGCACAGATAACACTACTTCTTATCCGTTGGCACTCTTGGTTCTCATTTATGACCTCTATTACTCAATATTCTGCCGCTCTCCAAAGCACCGGAACCATTTCAACCATTTCATAGTATTGGGGTTCAGCTTGCGCATTAAAACCGATTGTTCACAGCGAAAGAATGAGATTGATGCAGAAGAAAAGAGAGTGGAAGAGAACCTGGAAGGTGGGCGAGTGTCCTTCCGCGGAGGGGAATCGGAAAGGGTTATCCTGCTCGGGGAACTTCTTCCTCTCCTCATCGACCTCCTCCAACTCTTCGTCCGTCTTGAACATCATCTTCCTTTATCTGAAAACGCAAAATAAAATTTGAACGGAGGGTGACATCCAATACAAAAACACAAATATGGGAAACAAGAAAACTTGAACCCTTTTTATAGGCTTACATAATACATTTGAATACATATAATGCTTTCGATTAGAAGTTCAAGAAAATACCATAAAACAGATTTGGCCGTTGTTAAGATAAGAAGAGGGGGACACCGAAGAAGGCGGAACCACGTGGGCTCATTTATATGGCCACTCTATCAGAAACAGACACCACCACACAAACTGAAAGGGCAATGCCAGGCGGCAGGTGAGAGAGATCATGGCAATCGGGGAGGAGGAGAGAAGAGAGAGGATGAGAGAGAAGGCAGGAAGTGAAAGTGTAAGATGCAGAGAAGAAAGGATAAAGAACGACGGCATTTAGCGAGAGGTCAAGAGCGAGCAAAAGTGGGAGAGAGCGGAGGGAGAGAGAGAGAAAGAGATAGAGGGAGAGGTAGAGAGAGAGAGAGAGAGAGAGAGAGAGAGAGACTAAGGGCACTCCGCACTCGGGTGATTCCCATCACTCTGACCCGGTCTGGCGTGTTCCAAAAGATGAGGCAAACTCGGTGAACGAACCAGTGAGACAAACAAAAGCAAAATGCTGCTTTGCTAGTGAAGATGCAGCATTTCCTTGCGTGTCTTTTTCTCTCGTCCCTTCCTTTCTCTTTACTTTATGTGCAGATCTCTCTCTCTCTCTCTCTCTTCCTTCTCTCTCTCTCTCTCTCTCTCTCTCTCTCTCTCTTCCTTCTCTCTCTCTCTCTCTCTCTCTCTTCCTTCTCTCTCTCTCTCTCTCTCTCTCTCTTCCTTATCTCTTTCTCTCTCTCTCTCTTTCTTCTCTCTCTCTCTCTCTCTTTCTCTTTCTTCTCTCTCTCTCTCTCTCTCTCTCTCTCTCTCTTTCTTCCCTCTCTCTCTCTCTCGCTCTCTCTCTCTCTTCCTTTTCTATCTTCAACATTATCTCTCTCACAAATGGTTATAAGCCCGCCAGCAACCCTGTCGACCAAGGCACAGTGACGTCGATAAACTATCGAACGATCATGATCTGGAGAGAGAGCGAGAGAGATAAAGAGAGAGCGAGAGAGCGAGAGAGCGAGAGAGAAAAAGAGAGACACACAGAGAATGAGAGAGGTGAATGAAAAAAGAGTAGAGGACAGAGAGGGAATGATACTAAATGGGTAGAAAGGCCACATTGAAAGAGTTGAAGAACGAGAATAATAAGAAAAGAATAGCAGATTCAAGTCAATGAAGAGAACGAAGAGTTCGACGGCCTTCATTTTCTCATTCTCGCCACTGTTTTATGGCAGATTGGCGGAAGGAATTACATTCAAAAATAGAATAGAGAAATGGGGTTGTGAAGGGAAAGTGAAGAGATTGGAGAGAAATGAGAAGGGAGGTAAGAGACCACCTGACTAACACGACATGGGGGCAAAGTATACTCTGGCACACGAACTTTGTTCCCTCACTTGTTGGAGAGAGAAAGAGAGATAAAGAAAGAGAGAGAGAAAGAGAGAGAGAGAGAGAGGGAAAGAGATGGAGAGAGAGAGGAAAAGAGAGAGAAATTAATGAGGAAGGAGATTGAGAACCTGATGCGATCCTTCTAGCGATCAATCTGCAATGAGTGCGTCATTTGCTACGTGTTGGCGTGGTCCGTAATGATAATTTACAAATGTAGAACAATGTAAAATTTAGAAGTTGAGACTGAAGAAGGGACAACGGAAGGATGAGAGTGCGATAGAAAAAGACCATTTTCAATCAATAACAGGTCACTGAAAGTATGTACGTCTTCCTTCTCGTTGAACTGTTGTCCGTGAAGCATGAAAGAGTGAGAGGAGAGCATTCGGGTTAGACACTCAGGAAAGAACACGCCAAGTGAGAGAGTCAACGAGTAAAACTGGAGATAAGATTTGATTGCACCAGCTTTATTTGCATTGAAACGCCGTTCTTTCTCTGCATTTCTCCCCCATTCTCTCGTCTGTCTGTTTCTCTCCTCTCTGTCTGTCTCTTTCTCCGTCTCACTCTCACTTCCTTTCCATTCCTTTTAAAACACACCATAACGGCTCAGCATTGAAATGTCAATCACCGCAATCAAAACAAAAGCTGGTCTGCAATGTTCTCTGCTTCTCTGGCATCTCTCAAAAGTCCTGGTGCCTTCTTTCCTGCTATTCATGCTCCATTTCCTCTGAATATGTTGATAGCGCGAATGAGGCAGTTGAAGGCGGGGTTGGAAAAGGAAGAAGCAAACTCTTGGAGGCCTTATCGGTGGGGTCTCATCCATCACGTCTGCCTGAAGCACGGAGTACACTCTTTCTTTTCCTCCCTCTTCCTATCTCTCTCTATGTCTCTCTCACTTTCCTTTCTTTCTCCCTCTCTCTTACTTTCCTTTCTTTCTCCCTCTCTCTCACTTTCCTTTCTTTCTCCCTCTCTCTCACTTTCCTTTCTTTCATCCTCTCTCTCACACTCCCCCTCTCTCCCTCTCTCGGTCACTTCTTTAATCCTTTCTCAATGGAGACTGCTTCAGGGCGTCTGACTTTCCCACAACTTCTCGCGCATTGTCGCAGTTGCAGTTTTCTTCCACAATACTAATGCTGGAATTAAAGACATATTCATATGTATGTGCATACATATGTATACAACCATATTTATATGCACGTATTATATATATATATATAAAGTTCTTCCTCATTATTTTAGAAAACAAAAAATTGATATGTGTCCATAGGGTTCTTCTGAAAGATATTAGCTTTTTCTTTTGTACATTGAAAACTTCAGTGGATGGCAACGGCGCTCATTTTCGAATCAGCTCCTTTCTCTTCGAAACTTCCCACCCTATCTTTCATCTTCCTCAATCTCTCCTCTCTCCCTTTCGCTCTCTTCTCTCTCTCTCTCTTTCTCTCTCTCTCTCTCTCTCTCTCTCTCTCTTTCTTTCTCTCGCTCTCTCTGCCGCGCGACAAAGCATTGATTGGCTGCTTCTTGGTGCAGTGCCTCAGAAGCAGCATTCGTCATTCATTGCGTGGTGATTGTCATTCCTGCCGCTCCTGCCCTTTTCTCCGTCTCCTTCATTCCGCAAGAGCATAGCAAGTGTGGACCGCTATGGCCATATTTTATTTTAAAAAGTATTTCTTATTATGTTGGTTGATCTGGTGGATTCTTTATATCCAGTAGAAATTTTACCAATTTGTACTTTTCCTATAATCTGCTTGAAAATCTCTGCTTTGCTCATTTTCATCGCGCTCTCTCTCCCTCTCTTTCTATTTCTTGCTTTCTCTTTATTTTCTTTGATGCAAGGTTTTCTTAATGACGCTGATTTATTACAATTCGTTGACTATATATGGAGAAAGGCATCCGAAACAAGAAGAACTGAGACATGAGCATAAATCTTCGATTCTGAAATGTCATGTTTGAGCCAAAATGGAGAGTGGACGACAGAGGAGAAGCGGCAAAGAGGGGCCAAGCGCCCGGGCCGTTGAAGGAAGCATTCTCTAGGGAGCGAATCAAGCAATGGAAGCAGAGCAAGAAAGCGCCTCCCGCTGCCCCGTCAGCTCCTTTCTCTTTCAATCCAGTCACCCCTCTTATTTTACTCCTTCCAACCCGCATACTTGGGATTCAGAATTGAGAATGAACAGAGAATGAACAAGATTGAACAGAGTTGTGTTGAGAGAGCGCGTCGTTCGGGTCTGCTCCGCTCCCTCCGCCGCTCCTTCTCTTGGAAATGCTCTCTCTGCTCTGCCATCGTCGTCGTGTGCATATCGTACTTCCTTTTCTGTCATTTTCAACACGGCGCCTACGACGCTTCTTCCAGTCTGATGTTCGTACATCTGCTTTTTGAAGATACAAATGCATATATCTATCTAAGCACTTATGCAAAAAATCCCCGAACAGCCAGGGTGAATTGTAGAGAGCGACCGTCGGAATCTGACAAGGGAACCGTCTGAAGATAAGTTGGAGAATTTTGATCTCACCTATCCAGATCGATAGTCCAAGTCGAGAAATGATGATAACCATTTTTACTTTTTCCTTAATGGCCTCTGGCGATTTTATATTGATTTTTAAATTTTGCATAAAATCGCGGATTTAGTGACCTTGCCATTGTCAATGTGTCACTTAAGCAATTAAACATGGCCTGCGCGGCGCAGTGGGATGCGCGCTCGCCTGCAGTTTTGAGCGTCGCAGGTTCGAACCCCATTCGGTTCAAATATTTTGCTGCAGTTTTGCAAGTTCAAATTTGAAGAAGTACATAAAGAGAAAATTTTTTCAATGAGAGGAGAGTGCATATACACTTTAAATTGGTGTTAAAAAATTTTTTACTTGTGTATAAGGGCATTCCGTGTTGGATGGTGTTCAATTCGCCCTTGCTTGCGAATCCACTATCAACCTATTCGGTGGGGCCTACCCCAAAAAAGTCGAGGAAAAAACTTTCCCCGAAAATCACCAGAGGGGGTAATTTGGTGCGAGGATTGCGAATATCTAGTTTATTTTTAATTCTGAAGTCATTAAAAAAAATATAGAAATTTGTTTTGATCTCCTTTTGTGGAAGAAGACTCCTTTCTGTTTTCCGAACTGTTTCCTCAACAGGAACTCGGACAGATAGTCTACATACTTCTTGTTGTTTACGCCGTACTTCTTTTTTGGAATTTATACCGCATACCTACTTACCGTAACTTTTTTTTAAATGACTTCAGAATTAAAAATAAACTAGATATTCGCAATCCTCGCACCAAATTACCCCCCTGTGGTGATTTTCGGGGAAATTTTTTTCCTCGACTTTTTTGGGGTAGGCCCCACTGAATAGGTTGATAGTGGATTCGCAAGCAAGGGCGAATTGAACACCATCCAACACGGAATGCCCTTATACACAAGTAAAAATTTTTTAACACCAATTTAAAGTGTATATGCACTCTCCTCTCATTGAAAAAATTTTCTCTTTATGTACTTCTTCAAATTTGAACTTGCAAAACTGCAGCAAAATATTTGAACCGAATGGGGTTCGAACCTGCGACGCTCAAAACTGCAGGCGAGCGCGCATCCCACTGCGCCGCGCAGGCCATGTTTAATTGCTTAAGTGACACATTGACAATGGCAAGGTCACTAAATCCGCGATTTTATGCAAAATTTAAAAATCAATATAAAATCGCCAGAGGCCATTAAGGAAAAAGTAAAAATGGTTATCATCATTTCTCGACTTGGACTATCGATCTGGATAGGTGAGATCAAAATTCTCCAACTTATCTTCAGATGGTTCCCTTGTGAGGTGAGAGAGAGAGAGAGAGGGAGAGAGAGAGGGAGAGAGAGAGAGGGAGAGAGAGAGAAAGAGAGGGAGAGAGAGAGACGGAGAGAAAGAGAGAGAGAGAGAGAGAGAGAGAGAGAGATAGAGAGAGAGAGAGTATTTATTAGAGTCAACGCAATGCCGAACTTGTCTCCTTGTAGAGTACGCTTTGAAACAAAAGATGGAAACCTGGATTATAAAGCACAAATCAAAGATACAAGATTTTTGTATTAAATAATACATGATTTAGAGTAAAAAGAACAGCCAAAGTGCGCTTGCAAAAGAATGTCATAAATGTGGCTTTAAAAATTGAGCCGTTGAAAAGAATGCACTAAATTACGCTGATTAAAATATAACCAAAATTTTTAATTTCTTTTATCGGAAAGTCAGCAATTTTCTTATACGTTTTGGAACTTTCCTAAAGCTCCTTCACTTCTGGTTGTCGGGAGAAACTATGTGTGTGTTTTTTCTCAATTATTTTCTTCATTTTGCTTACGAGACCAACATTTCAGGCTCTGTACTTCTTGCCGGTTTGTGCATATCAAAATAATATTCTTATTTCTCGTGTGCTTTCCTCTGTTCTAGTTAATATGTTAGAGTATCTGATAGAAATACATATGTGTTTTTTATATGTATTCATATAAGCAAAATGTAGAAAAGAGAAGATGAGATTAGACTGCGCGTGCTTATTTTGAAATGGCTTTTGTTGCAGTTTGTTGACACTCTTTGACATGCATGTCTACAGAGTATGAGTTGGAGTGTGGAAGATGTGCTGTTCTGCTTGAGCTTCTCCCATGGGCCGTGCTCGCAAGGATACAACCTCCTTCCAATCGTCATCGGCCTCCTTCTCTACATCGTTTACCTCGCAGAGTGCTGGCGCAGTCGGGCCAAGCTCTATCACTTGAAAAGAGTCCGATAAGTTTTGATTAACTGATCTGTACTAGTTATGAACGAGAACGAGTATATATTTATATTATATATAGTAGATATGAATATGCAAAAGTATTTTAAGAAGACTGGGTATATGAATATTGATACAATTTGAGATGAGCCTGGATGAGTCCTTGTCCTTCCTGCAACAACTGCGAGATGCTTCTCCCCAAGTGTGGTGGAAAGCAGTCTGTTATCACTACGCCAGACGAACTCGACATGTTACTAGGCACGGCATTCTTCACTCTCGCACACTTTCTATATCGTTGAAATCTGCAGATACCGCAATGGAGAGGCCATGAACGCCTCGCAAGTTTACTACGAGAGGGTCGACACTCTCAGTGCTGAAGATACCTTCTTGTACGATTCATGCGGAGTCAAGGTGAAGAGATAGAGAGAGAAAGTGAGACAGAGCGAGACAGAGGAAGGAGAGCAGAAGAGGAAATGAGAGAGAGAAAGAGAGAGAGAGAGAGAGAAGAATGTTGTGCTCAGGACATCTCTGGCTGGCCGCTTGGTCTGGCCGACTACTCCGTCTGCCGTGTCTATATCTCGCGCGCCTTCGCCTTCGCTTCTTCCCAGGCTGCGAGGGAATTCGAAGAGCAAAGGGCGCGCTTCTTTGATGAACACGAGACGGCCGATGACTACTTGGAGGTTCTCCTTTCCTCTCTCTTCCTCTTTGCCCTCTCTCTCTCTCACTCTCTCTCTCTCTCTCTCTCTCTCTCTCGTCTTTATCTCACGCTCTTTGTCTCGCTTTCTCGTTGTTTCATACGTCTCCGTCTCTCGCTCTCTACCTCTCTCTCTTAATCTCTCTTTCTCTCAGGTGAGAGAGGGCATGCAATTGGATGCCCCTGTGCAACACCTCCTGTGTATCCTCGACAAATCCCGCCGTCTGCCGTGGTTCCTTAACCCCATGGTCTTCTGGTTCTTCTCAATTTTCCTTCTCTCCTGGCCGATTCGCTTTCTTGCTGAGTGGCGCACTGCCCACCTCCACTTCCGAGTCACCAAACTCTTCGGCACCAATTATCTGAGGTACCACCCATTTTCTGCACTCAGTGATGAACCCCGAATTGAATTCAGTCCATCTTCACTGAACTACACTGGCCCCCTGACCCGGTGCTCGTCCATCACTTCTTCTCGGCTTCAAGAGGAAGTTCTCTGTCGTCCTCTGCTTCTTCCTTCGTATTCCATGGCCATGCTGGGCAGTCCTCTCTCTCCTCTCGTAAGTCGTTCTCTCTGAGTGAAGAACCAGAAAGTGTCCCTTGCAGCATCTGCAGCGTCCCTCTCTTGGCTACGGGAGTGTGGTGGAGCCGCCCCCTCCACTCCTCGCTCCTCCACGCTCTACATCCTTCAATCTGTTCAGTCGTCGACCCTCTCATGAAGTTCTCCGTCGACCTCCACGATCTCGTTCTTTTGGCTGGTCGAATCCCTGGGGAGATATCGCCGAGGAACATGAATCTCTGATTGCGAGTGACAACCCTCCCCCTTACGAAGTTAGTCTGAGAGATGGAGGGAAGTGGTGAGAGAGAGTGCTTGAGGTGGAGACTGAGAGATGGAGGGAAGTGGTGAGAGAGCGTGCTTGAGGTGGAGACTGAGAGATGGAGGGAAGTGTTGAGAGAGAGTGCTTGAGGTTGCTCTTCGCCTCTGTGCTCCCCTGTACGAGAGAATGCGAGACTCCATGGCTCGTCTTCACTCTGCTTGGCCTCTCAAGACGGTCACTGAATCCAATGCACACTGATTAATCTGCTTACAATTAGCCATTCGCTCTCTTGCCATTTACTATCTCAAATAGGCGCACAAATCCACCCTCCTCAACAAGTTGCAACGGAATGCGCCACGTTCTTACGAGTATTAAGATATCAGTGGTGCTATTAATCTAGGAAGAAAACGGGGCGAAAGTTGAGCTCAACTTTTTAACAAAAAAGATTGAGGGTGAACTCTGAAAAGAGCGGATTAGTATGGAAAAGAAGAAAGATGGGCCCAACTTATTCCAAAAAGATCCCAACTTTAAAAAGCGTGCTCAGCCAAAAAGTGGTCAACATAGTGGTCAACTCGTTTTCTAACAGCAAGAGCGTGGAAGACGAGAGAGGGAAAAGGAAGCTATAAATCATTGCTACGTTTGGTCTCTCATTTTTGTGTACTCTCTCGCCGAGAAAAAAGGTTGAGCTTGAAATGCCAGTGAAAAAGAGACATCGCTTTTCGATGCCTCCGTTTTCGTCCATTAGTCCCTTCACCCCTGCCTATGAGCGTTGAACTCAACTCTAAAAAAGCTCTATACAAAAAAGTCGAGCTCAGCTTTCTTTCTTCCTAGATTAATAGCACCACAGACTTGACAAGTTCTTGTATGTATTCGTAACCTGTGCATCTGTCTCAATTCACATGTGCTTTCTTACTAATAACCCCGGTAACGAATGATAATAAATACAAAAACTATTATATTTTCTTTCCTGTTTTCAGGGAATATTATGTGATGACAAGGCCTGTTTTACTTCGGATTTTCTTGTACCATGTAAAATATTAGACTGCAAACAAAAATGATAAAAAGTGATCCAATGAAAAAGAAAAAAATGATGATGATGAGAAAAAGGATGGGAGTAAAAGACGGATTGGAAAATGGGCAACGAGAGTATTGGCAAAATGTGAGAAAATGTGAAGTAGAAATATGTATATTGAATGGAAGAGGGGAGAGACTGTGCTTCTGAGAAATCAGCAGGTGGAAATGAGTTATCTCTCACCATCAGCTCAAAATATTAGGACGTTTCTCCTCTTTCTTTCCCTCACATCTGGATTTCTCCATACGTTTTCACACTTCTATGCTGACTCCTCATCTCATTCTGCACTCTTACTTTTCCTTATCCACTTCTCTTCTTCTCTCTCTCATTTTTTCTTTCTCTCTCCATCAAACACAACATCTTCACTCCGCTGGTCGAATCTTCAATGCAGAAACGGACGACAACTAGCCTATCATTAGAACAGTTCGCATCTATTTTCAGTCTCTCCCTGTTTCCTTTCTCTTTCTCTCCCTCTCTCTTTCTCTCTCCCTGTATCCTCACTATTTACCTCCCTCTCTCTTTTTCTCTCTTCCCTGTTCCCCCCTCTCTCTTCTTCTCCCTCTCTTTTTTAATCTCTCGTATCTCTTGCCCTGCCCTGTCATGAATCGCCTCCTTCATTTCACTAGGCTAGTCGACATGAGCTGATTCCTTCTTCCTACATTCCTTTTCACTCCTTCTTTCTCACCTGCTCTTCTTTCGATATCTCTTCTTAGTTCTTCCTTTTCTCCTATCTTTCTCTCTTTTTTTGTCTCGCTCTCTCTCTTTCTCTCTCTCTCTCTCTCTCTCTTCTCTCTCTCTCTTTTTCTCTCTCTCTCTCTCTCTTTCTCTATCTCTGTCTCGCTCACATTCTCTCTCTCTTTCTCTATGCTTGTCTCGCTCACATTCTCTCTCTCTCTCTCTCTTTCTCTCTCTCTCTATATATATATATATCTCTTTCTCTTTCCCTTCTTCTCTCCTTTCGTCCATTTCCACTTTGGCCATTTACTTCCCACGACGATAGCGATTGAATGGGAAGACGCTCGGAGTGTCTTGGAATGGAGTAAGCATGAATGGAAAGGCTGAAATGAGGCAGTAGGTGGAGAAGCTATTGTTAGGTGAGGAAACTGCAGAGGATGAGAAATACATGAAAGAATGAAGGAATTGAGAACCCTGTATTGGAGAAAGATAGGGAGAAAACAATCCAAACGTACACACAGAAAAAAATGTGACGCACAATTAATGTTCCATCCAAAATTGTGACCAAAAATGTGACACGCAAGCGGCCGCCGAAGAGAATTGTGACAACGGATGTCACATTTTGGTGGCAAGGAGGGACGAGGCGATGCGAGAACAGAAAATGTGACATTGTACCACTTTCGACCATGTTTAAAAAAATATTCGGAATCATCATTTGAACGGAACGTTTAATTTTCGGAAGAAAATCTCGGGTTAACAAACACTTAAAACTTATCCTTTTTTTATTTCATGTTTGTAATATTGAATCGCTTTTTGATATGACATTTATAACGTGTAAGCGTAGCGATTCTGCTCTTTTGTTTCAGTTAGAAAGCGAGAGTCCCCGGGCCGCGTAGTTAGCCAAGCTGCTCTTTGTGCTCTCGATCAACAACTGGAGACTCAACTTCTAATAGTAAGTAATTGAAAAGTTTAACTCATTCATCCCGCTATTGATATGAAAAAGCTGATTTGTTAATGGTTATTCTTGCAAGTTTCTATTGCAGTTTTTATTCCCTTATTGTTAGCACTTTTGTCTTCTTTTCTCACGAATGAGTGATAAAATTAACATTATTAAATATGCTGAATATGCAACGTTGTTCTTTTATTATCAGGCTAGCCCTTCTTGTCTGCGATTGCTGGAACTAGACAGCGTGTCGGCGCGCGCAGCAAGATCAAATTCTTTCGACATCCGAGCGTGGTTTGCTTTTAATTCTTTTCTTCATAAGTTGATACATCTGTTAATTGATGCTGCCATTCTTCCCAACGAATTTAAATATTTAATGTGTTTTCTCTTTATTGGTACATTAACTATCGTTTATATTTCATGTTGAAATTCGTATACTTATTTCAGCAATTTTATATTTTCAGTATTTCTCTTGCCCAATCCACCCAACAACCGCGCACCGCGCAGCTTCAACGCTTAAGCTGCTGCATTTTTGTCCAGGTACGATAACTTTTCAGACTCGTCTAACAACTTTGACTTTTAAATAAGTTTCGTTCGTTTATTGTTCTTTAAGAGTACAAAAAACTCATTTTCCCACACATTGAAAAGTTTGTTCCGAACATTTTTTTTCCTTGTTCATTTGTTATTACCTATTCCACGTTTATTATTTTTCTTAACTTTGAAAGCAGGATAATACAATTCAAAAGATTTTAAATATAAATAATGCGTTGTTTAGAAAATCGGTACGCACTCTTCCCCTGACTTCCTACCGGAGCTGGAAGACATCGCATCTCCGCGCAGACCGCGCTTCTGCCATCTGAAGCTGCCGCAGACTTGCGAAGGTTCGTTATGTTTATATACATTGTCTAGTCTTCAATTCTAGGGTAACGTGGTTAGAAATTTGTAGTTGTTATTATCAGGGAATAGAAGCCACTGTCGATGATCCTAAATATTAGCAAGGTTTGTTAGCTGTTTCTGCCCATCTGTCCCTCAGGATGATGCCCAAAATTAGGAATTATTCTGTGAAATCGACAATACCTTTTTATACCCTATCGGTTATGTAGTTAATTCAATTTCTGGGCAAGTTTCTTTTGTTTTCCAGAAAAAAAACCGTAATCAAACCAGCTCTGTATAACTTATTTAAAATAAGCGAAACTGTTCTTTTCTTGTTTCTTTCTTTTCTTTTCTAAGAAGTACCGTAACCCAACTCGATGTGTATATTTTAAAAAAAGAAAATAAATTTTGGTACGACGAATAATTAATGCTTCTTTTTTGCTCAACATTTTATACAGGATTACCATTGTATATTCTGAACTGAAATATTTCCAAATGTAAGTTTTTTCCAGGTCTCCAACAACACGCCGTCAACCACACTGATCGGAAGCCGTTCCGGTGCGACATTTGCAGCAAGGTGGGATATGATTTAACTTATTTTTTTTAAATATTTAACATACCGTACTCTCGTCCTTAAACTTATCGAGTATTGGAATACTGTTGGTGCAAGTGAAAAGTTACTTGAAACCTTGAGATGCTTTTGTAAGTGCTTTATGTGACTTACAATTACAATTATCGAAGCTGTAGTTGCTATTGATTAGCGAAGTTACGCTAAGTTTAGAGAATGTAAGCTTATATCTTTTGACTTTTAAATTATATTCAAAGGTATTTATTTTCTCCCATTTCTGGGAAACTGTTCTTGATTTTCAGGAGAGTTGCCCAGAACCGTAACCTTACGAAATTTGAGCGAATTAATTCGCGAATCCGTACCAATGATTTATTTTAAATGGAAAGTGATAAATTTCTGGACAAGTTTAATTTCTTAAAGGTACCGTATCCCAATCTGTTCTGTATGTGTCTGTGCAAGTAAATTCCTTGAAGTAATTGAGAATAAGCGATTGCGTTCCTATTCAAAAGAGTAAGTTTTTTGAGTGGATTTTTCTGGGCACCTTTATGTTTACTATAAACTACCGTAACCCAACCAGTAGTTACAACTGATTGAAAATAAGCGAATCGCTCCATTGTAAGAGTGTTATTTGAAAGTTTTTACAAAGTATTTTTTTCTGGGCAACTCTTTTGTTTACTATGAACTACTGTAACACAACCCACTGGTTACAACGAATTGAGAATTAACGAATTGCACAAATGCAAACGTGTGATTTGTATTTTTCTGTTACAAAGTTGGTTTTTAATTACGTTACAATATCCAATATTTGTTAAGCATGTTATATGCTTAAGAATATTCATACAGAAAAAAAATTCATTATTAAGAGAAAACAATATAGTTATGGAAGAAAGTTTTAGACGAAAAAAGGAATACAAGGCTGCAAGAACTATAGAAAGAAAGAGCACATAGAAAGATAACATTGAATGTTAATATCTAATGAAAAAGGAAAACAACAAATTACAGTTTAGAATCTTAACGATGCGTTGTCCAGCGGACGTCTGCGAGGAGGAGCTTCCTACATTGGCCCACTTAAAACGGCATTGTCAACAGTCACACCTTGGAGAAAATCAATATCACTGCCGCTTTTGCTCATCTGAGTTCGGACGATTTCAAGCATGGCGGGTTCACTTGAGCCAACAACGTGAGTAGTAATTTAAACAAGTAATAACAGTACCTCACTATTGAACATCGCAAGTCTTCTCTTCAGATCCTGCTCTGATGAGGGGTCTTTATTCCGACAGCAGCGATAGCGATGGTGCAATGGATGTGGATGTTGCTGACAATGGCAACATGGATGCCTCGTCTCTTCAAGAGGATGTTGAGGAGTTGGACGGCGACATATCTGCAACTGAGCTGGAGGAGGAGGACGATGAGAATGACGACTCGGAAGCGCTCGAAGCTGATGATTCGACCAACTTCTGCGAAACGATTAGAGCCGAGATCCTCACCTCCACAAGCCGAATTGGAATAACAGAGTCGGAAACGGATAAAATGGTGGATCTGATTCGCCGTATCGCTAAGAACGTTCGAGCCATGAACGACTCCCATTTCGATCAGTTTATGGCGACACTGAACACCGTTGCTACATCATACAGAAGGAAGGCTGCGCTTCGACAAGAACAGGACTACATTGAACCTTTGCCTCGACAAATGGGGACGATGACTGTCCCCGTACGCGACTTGGATGGGAAGCAGAGTCGTGTCGATCGACCGTGCAAGTTCTACATTGTCCCACTGAAGGATTCGATAGAAGCGGCCTTTCGGAACGTGGAATTTCAACAGGTTTATCGCTATTTTGTGTTACATTGAAGTATATAGAATCTGTATGCTTTTCAGGTGTTAGAAATGGAGCCATTCGGAAGGGGGAATTTCCTGTCTCCACTGGACGGGCAACGGTTTCGTGACGCTACCTCCAGAACGAAGAAACCACTACTTCCGATTGTGGTATACCTCGATGACGTTTGCCCTGGAAGTGGTCTACGAAAGGCGTCGTCTATCCACTCTCAAACCATGATGTTCTTCACTTTTTCCGGACTGAGACGGCATGCTTCGTGTCTACATAAATGGAAGTAAGTGTCAAAATGCTAAAATAAAAAAAGCAGTTCTTCAAGTAAATGCTTTAGGTTTCTCTACGCGACATCGTACGGGTCTGATCACAAGGCTTATGGCTACAAGCCTCTTCTAGAAAGCTTCAAGGTGCCGTAATATATTTGAAGTAAAATTTTTAAAAAAGCGTAAAAGTTGTAAATAAAGATCAACAATTAGTTTAACTTCTTAGGTAGAGTTGAACGTACTCTACGAAAACGGAATCATGGTGTCGTGGAGAGGGCGAAGCGTTGTCGTCTACCCTTGGCTGCACTCGGTTCTTGGTGATAACCTGGCACTAAACCAAGTCCGCCAGATGCAGACGTGCTTTTCCGGAGGTTTCCCTTGCCGTCACTGCTTGACCAACTACCGCGACTTTGGAGCCGTTCACCTAGAGAAGGACTGCCAATTACGGACTTTGGCGTGGTCGGTTCCTTTGTCGTTGATCGGAGATAGGATGAATTTAAGCGATAACTTAAGGTATCAAGCGAACGGCCCTCCTGCTTTTGGCGTGATGGGGGATTCGCCACTCAACGGCATTACGGGATACCACGTGTCGGAGGATGCCTACTGTGATATCGCCCACGACTTGTACGAGGGCGAGAGCTGCCGTCTTCTAGGAGTGGTCATTCGGGCCATCATTCGGAATGGACTTCCGCTCAAGGATATCAACGATAAGTTATGTGCCTTTGCTACTGGGCGAGTCGACAGCAGCTGCACAATCAACCCAATCCCGGCCGATGTTTCGCAAGGTGACCCTGTGTCCGGGCAAAAGGCAGCCGACACAGCATTTCTCATTCGGCTCGTCCCATTTCTCTTCCCGTTGGACGTAATGGTTGCGGAACCTGAGATCCGGCTTCTGTTCCAGCGCTTTTCCGAGTTGAGTCGCCTTCTCTGCTCATTCGAGTTGACATCTGGCGACATTGATTTGGTACGTTCTACGGCCGAGGAATACGTGTCTCTTGCTTGGCGAGTTGTCCCTCTGGACATTCCGCCCTCTCGCGCAGCTGCAGCCCATTCGTCCAGGCCCATCTACAAGACGCACGCGTTGCTGCACTATGCAGCTGCGATTCGTTCTCTAGGGCCAGTTGGACAACTGAGTACTCTGCAATTCGAGCAACTGAATGCGTACGTCAAGCGACGGTCCTACATTACAAGGAACTTCACGTGTCTGCCGTGCACGTTCGCAACTCACATCCAGCGCACTCTTTGGGCACTACGTCTTCAGAAGGAGGTGGAATTCGTTCCCGGAAAAGGAATCGAGCAACATCAAGTGTCAGCGCTCGCACGGGCAGTTCTGAAGGAACGACGGGTGAAGTGCACTCTCCTACTCCAGCATCACGGGACACTCTACAAGTCGGGAGACATCGTTTTGCTGAACAAGAGTAGCAGCTTTGTTCCTGCCCAGATCGATTGCTTCGCATTCACGGAACAAACATGGAAGATCGTTGCAAAGATCGGACATCCCGCTCGATTTGATGACAGCAGACAATGTTGCTTCTTCACCGCATCTGGAGCGATCACAACTGTCTTTTTCAAGGAACTTTTTGATCCACTGCCTCTTGACGGCTACCCCGAGGGAAATGAGACCGCTTTCATGCCAAGACACGCCCTCTGCCACTGCTAGAATATTTTCGTTATTTTCTCTTAGCAATAAACAAATACTTTGATCTGAAGATCAATATTTCAATTTATCCCGTTATTTACGACGGCTCACGAATATGTGATCATTTGCATGATTTATTTCCTAGTTAGTGTGATCTTTAGCGTTAGACCCAATGCGTCTAACCATTCTGTTGGAAGCGGGTGCTCCTGAGCCCGAGTGTTTGGGCGAAGAGGACTGCTACTTCGAGACCATTGCACAAGTCAAGCAATATGTGAGTACACGGACTGGCTCCCCTCTGACAAATGTCAGGCTGCAGCTCAACACTCCTCAGCGTATGATAGACGTTCACCCCTCTCAAGTTGTTGCGGCGCCACACGCACATTACATAGCAACAGGAAGCTTACTCGAGGTTTACCGATTGCCTATCTCTCTAAATGAGTATATTTTTACGTGGATCACTTCTCAGAGTCCGGCAACTTCGACTACGATGAACAGCCAGGAGCTATCCCTCTCGATTTCTTCCACATTCCTGGCAAAAAATGAGTCCCTTTCGCCAACCAATCCGACTGCGCTCTCGTGGGAGAAAAACGCAGTTTTTCCTGATGATACTCGAGCGGAGCAAGGTTATACTAAAATGAATGCTCATATCTTAGATTCATGAATTTTCAGTTGATGTTGAAGATGCTAACCCTTGTGAGAGAGAAGTCGACAAAGATCGCGATCTTGAAGAGCTTGGAGGTAAATCATACTCAGATTGTAAGCGCAGCTAGTAATTCATTTAATTTACTTAGCGATTTCTCATCCCTCGACACCTCAAGTTCGCTCGGAGTCACCGTTGGTCAGAACTCCCTCGGCAGTTCCAGATCGGACGATGTACACAGGCAGGCCTTTAAATTTCTGTTTAGTAAACTGCACTTTTGTCTGTTGTATCCTTTAGTATGCAAGCAAAACTCGGCGCAAGCAGATTTCTAATTAATTTTCCTTTTAAACAAGTAAACGTATGCGTTTAAGACCCCTTCTACCATCGTCTGAACCAGCGCCTTTTGAAATGCAGCTTTGAGAAGTTATTGGTTGGCAAGCAAGGAGCTCCATTCCTCAAGAGGCTACAAGATGACCCGTCGTATGACATTTCGGACGACAGGGTTGGCCGCTGCCTGCTTACGAGAAGGATCGCCGACTTTCTGCTGACATACGCTGACACGCTAGTTTTCAACTCTTGAACAACTGATATTTTACCGCACTTTTTTAGCAGAGAAAAACCATCCCCGAAAGAGACGCGGAGCTTCGTTACGCATCTATTCGCAGGATACCCCAACTGTTCTATAGTTAGCAACCTTTTTTTCTACACAACAGTTTTTAACTGAATGAAGATCATTATGAAATTTGAAAGACTCGATAACGCATTGCTAGTTACCTGAATTTTCTCTGATGTAACTACAGAAAGCATTTCAGGATGCCTTCATCGACAGCCACAAGGGACTTGTCGAATGCCGCGTTAGGCGGGTCAGATCTCTTCTTGGAAAAAGAAGCTTGCTATCACAGCCCATCAGAGAGTACAAGAAGAAAGCAGGCAGCCGAGAGTGGCTTGCTTCTTCGGATAACGAGGAGGAGAGAGAAACTGACGATCATTTAAATGTCAGTTAAAGCTCTACAAGATACTGTTATATTTTGAAAATTAAAGGCATTACAAAACCTTTTGTTTAAGCGAATTAACAACTTGATACACGGCTCTGTCGAGCACCTCGAACTCCTTAAGCAGAAGAGGTTTTTGTCTCTCGAGTCTTTAAAGTTATACAGATATTTCATTTTGTCATATATAAGAGAGTCTTTAGATTAAAATGTAAAATTCTACTACTAGTAGCAGCTCTCTCACAAATGGCGATATATAATTTTTTTTAGAAACTGTCGTATACGCTTTTGCCAGAACAATCCTCCGCGAGCAACAATGACACGTTACTCCTTCTACGCGCAGTCCCGTTACGTATGTGATTTTTTATTTGTCGGATTTTGTTTTACATTTAAATAATTTGTCTATACTTACATGAGTTATTTCTTGCTCTATGGCTTGAGTTTAGAACAAAATTTTTGGAATTCACATTAGACAAATATACTTTTGAATTTGCTTGCAGATTGTCGATGACTTCATCGCGTCAAAGTGCGCTTCCGCGGGAGACTTTCCACGGAGATTGCAAGAGAAGATTGCGCCGGCAATGTCTCAGCGTGCCCTGCGCGTAATATCCGAAGCGAAGAGAAGATCTCTTGTTGAAGCGAACGCCTTCCCGCCTGGAACAAATGGTTCGGTATTCTCAACCTTATAAAGTTTTGAGTTATCGAAAAAAATGCATCCATGTGTACTAAGTATTTATCTTTGTAACCCAGGTTCAATTGTATTTCCAAACTATTCATCGAACTGTTAAAAAGAGAATAATTGTATGCCTCAGATTTCGCTACATTCGAGTTCTTACTCAACATGCTGGCACTGTTCGAGCATACAGACAAAAAGAAGAAGCCATCTCGTGTCAAGTTCGTCTACAATCGCTTCCTGGTCCGTTATTTATTACAATTCAAATTCCCAATCAATATCTACCTATTGCTTATAAGTTAAGTGACATTAGTTTCCTGTTGCCTTTTTCTTATCTTGTGAGTGAAAAGGAGCGAGAAAGAGAGACGATACAGCGAGAGGAGTGTAAACTATGCTGCTTAGGCACATCATTCTGCGTCGTCGGCTCTTGATCAACTCAAGAATGAGGGCATCCGGCAGCCGGTGATAGTCGCATACGGTGATGTCTCTGCCAAGTTCATCATCGCTCTTGAGGGAGTCGATGTAACCGTCAGTCATGTTTTGTTTAAAAAAAAAGTTGAAATGTAATTTTAACAAATTAAAAAAATTTAATTTTAACAAATTAAAAAAAATTCTTATACTCATAGCTTTTTTATTTATTTTTTACCTGCTTTATAATACGCATGCTGCAGGTTTCTGGAGACCTTGCCCATGCGCTTCTCTCCTACCTCGCTTGCTTCTGGTTGTTCGACCTCGAGTACCCACACGAAGTGAAACAAGAGCTGTCCCTTCTTGCGAATCTGCTCGGCATTCCGGAGCCCATGTCAAGAGATGCAGGGCTCATCTACCGCAAGTTGGAGGCCATTATGGCCGAATAGAGGCCAGTCTGATCTCATTAGATCACATTTTTTTGTTGACTCTTACATCTGAAAATTTTCTTTTACTTGAGTTTATTTCACTTGAGAACATTCTTTCATCTTAGTAAAAGATTGTTTCATTTTTTAACTTGCTTTCATGCTATACGTTTCTTTCATTTTAGAACTATCGAATTTTTATTTCCAAGATTCATTCAGAAAGTAACTGGTAACATAGACATATCCTTCTAAGAAAAACAGTCTTTACAGAATGTATTAATTCTTGTCGTTTTATGACCAGTAACTCAATTTTATCATGATTAAGTAGCCCAAATTCATTTAACTCGGCGCGGTTATCTTGTAAGTGTGTTAGTTGTTACTGTTTCCTTGTGAATGTGTTGAGTTGTTACTGTAATCTTTTGAAGGTCTCACTAACTTAATGAATAATTCTTCTTGTTATTAAATGCCAGTGGCATGCATAATAGTAAATGAATCACTAATTCGAAGAATGGATGAAGGGGGAGGGAGAGCAAAAGGGGCGGAGCTAACGGTGGGAGCATGTCACAATTTATGTGCTGCCGCCTAATTGTGACATGCAATGTCACATTTTTGCTGGGATACGCTGCCCTCCACCGCTCGAAAATTGTGACATGGCGCGTCACATTTCTGTTTCACTGGAGGTCACAATTTTTTGGAACATAAATTGTGACATGGGGTGGAACACATATGTACCGAAGTAAAATCGGTACATTATTGTGACATCAAATTGTGACATCCCGTGTCACATCGTTTTCTGTGTGTAGTTACAATTTCTGACACAACGGGCACTTATGTACTTCACTGCTCCCAGTTTACTGGTTCTAAAGAATGAATACTGTCTTCTAAAGAATGAAAAGAATAAATAATGACTTAATTGCATTTTATGTAAAAATCAAAAGTTGAGATCATTAATGCAATTAGCGACTGTGAGATAAGCAAATGATGTTTTATTACGTTTGAAAAAAAAATTAGTGAGAGGTCTGAGAGCATCTGCTCATAAAATATTCTTCATATTCATTTTTCTAAGCATCCAAAGATTAACTTTCAGGGTTTCGTCCATTTCATTATTTTCATTTTTAAGTTCTTCCTTTGATCCACCATCTTCATTCCTTTTCTCCTTTTTTCTATTTATCCCACATCCTCTCTCTCTCTTTCTCTGTCTCTCTCGGTCTCTCTTTCTCTGTCTCTCTCTGTCTCTCTTTCTCTCTCTCTGTCTCTCTTTCTCTGTCTCTCTCTGTCTCTCTTTCTCTGTCTCTCTCTGTCTCTCTCGCTCTCTTTCCATGCCTCTGAGAGCTTAATTGTATTTCTGTTGTGACTGGAGACATCCTCGAAAGCCACGAAGAGTATTCCATTTAGCAGTTAAGACTTGGTTTGTTGAGTACCGTATCTCTTTCCAATCCCTTAGTTCATCTTTTCTTCCACTTTTCACTCTTAATTTTCCGTGATCTTTTCAACCTCCTTCCACATCTCCTTTGTTTCCTCTCTCTCCATCTTTTTGTCTGCCCCTCTACTTGGTCTGGCTCTCTTTCTCAGTTCACTCTCTTTACTTCATTCGAAATGTGTTGATTCTTGTGTGTGCTTAGAGAGATGCAGCCAATAGGGTGGAGTCTCCCACTTACCTTTCCTTTCAATCAAAGTATGAAGAGAGAGCGAGTCATGAAGTGAGACAGCAGAGACAGCTAACGCGTCTCTCCTAGTAAGAGAGAAAGAGAGTGAGAGAGAAAGAGAACAAGAGAGGGAGAGAGAGAGAGAGGAGAGAGCGAGTGAGAACAGCCATCTCCATCTCTCCCCTCTTCATCTCAGTGACTCTGGAGTGAGAGAGTGCTCTGCTGCACTGCGTATGCTCCTCCCTCTGAGTTGCTCTTGTCATACGGTAGAGTGACTTCTCTTCTCTTCTCCACTTAGTGATGATGAGCTCAGTCAGCACTCGTCTCTCTACTTCTATGCCAGGTGACTACCATCTTTTTCTCTTCTTTCTTTTCTCCACTTTCATTTACTACTTACAATTAGTATTGAAATTGGTCGTTGTGAAGATGAATGTCTTTTCATCTTCATCTTCATGCAGAGATGGAGAAAGAGAAGCAGCGAGCTTCGATGTCCTCTTCTTCTTCTCTCGTTCCTTTCTTGCAAGGAACAACACCCGCGACTTCCTCGGCTTCTTCTCTCTTCCCACCCCCTCCTCTTCTGCAAGGTCTTCAGAACTTCTACACCAACCTCCTTCATCATCAGCTTCTCAATCAACTCGCTGCTTCTTCACAGTCGCCTACACTTCTTACAGGTTATTTCACTTGATTGAAGTCAGACTTGTCCATGAACACAGTTGAAATCATGGGGAAAATGAAACGAAGTTACTGAGAAAGCATTCTTCTCCTAATTCTTCCTCTAAATCCAAGTTGACGGCACTTCGATCGCCGAAGTCATGAATTGAAAAGACTGAATTAATCGATCACATTCTCTCCCTTTTTTTCTCAAAAAGTCTCTTACCCCTCTCTCTCTCTCTGTCACTCTCTCACCCTCTCTCACTCTCTCACTTTCTCCCCCCCCTCTCGCTCTCTCTCTCTCTCTCTCTCTCTCTCTCTCTTTCTCTGACTTGCTGTGTTCACACAGTTCTGCATATTAGCGATGGTGGAACTGAGGAAAGTTCTACTTCAGACGAGTCCGCAGTGCACTCGGCGAAGTCACCACCTCGTGAGGATTCGCCCTGCACTAAGAGTCAGTCAGGCTCCCCTTCTACTCTCTCTCTCTCTCTCTCTCTCTCTCTCTCTCTCTCTCTCGTTATCAGTCTTTCTCTTTCTCTCTCTATTTCTCTTTTGATATTTCTCTTCCCTCTCGTCTTCATCTTCACCTGCTTTATCTGTCAGTCATGGCTGCCCTCCCAACTCTCCTTTGTAGAGCCTAGCCGCGCCTTTGATGTGTTTAGATGAGAAATGACGCGAGTCTCTCTCTCTCTTCCTCTCCCCTCTCTCTATCTCGACCACTCTCTCTCTCTCTCTCTCTCTCTCTCTCTCTTTCACTCGTTCTTATCCCTCGTTTTGTCTTCTTTCTTTCGCTACCACATGGCGGCTGACACCAAATGCAACTCTTCTTCTTTCTGTCAGCCAAGTCATCGATTCCTTCTCTTTTTGTGTGAAGACTGTCATGGGATGACTACTGATCGAATGGAAGAAGTAGCATAGAAACGAATCTCACATCTCATGTCTGTTACACTTCTCTCTCTCTCTCTCTCCCACTCTCTCTCTCACCCTCTCTCTCTCTCTTTCTATTTCTCTGCCCTTCATCTCTCTCTCTTCTTCTCTCGCTCTACCTCTCTCTCCCACATTTGCTCCCTCCCTCTCGCTGATCCATTCTCCCACTCTATGACTCTCTCTCCAATACTGGTAACTCTTCCTGTCTTGTGACACCCGTTCGTTTGCCTTTCCCAGCCATAACTTCCCTCCCTTCACTCAACTTTCATCACTTTTTATATTGCCCGCTATGAAGGAAGGAACAGCGGTGAAGAGGCGACGAGTTTGTTAACGAAGAACTGAAAGAGCTAAAACGAAACAGAAAGCGGGGAAACTGTTTGCTAACATTTTTGTTTGCATCGCGAAAAACGCATTTGCATTCTCTGGAGTTTAAGAACTCGAGTTTTCAAGATGATGGCATGGAAGATCTTGACAAGTAAAAATATATACGTAAAAGTATTATAAGTAGGAGAGAGAAGTGAGAGATTTGCAGACAATAACGAATGTGAAATGGGAAGGAGACTGACGAGTTCAGTGTTCCGCCCTGATACTCAGCGTCACTCTGAAGCGTGAAAACAATTCGTACCAGTGTTTGACACTAAGGGAAACAGAATACGAATACTGTAGCAAGGATTTATAAGTAAGAGAGTTGAGAGAAGATATGTAGGCAGAGACATAGAATAAGAAAATGGAGAAAGTAGAAGACATTTTGGGTGGAACAGAGTGAAAGACAGAATCTGTTGGATAGACATGAGACAAAGAGAGAAATAGAAAAGAGAAAGAGAGGGAGGGAGGGAGGTGTGAGAGAGAGAAAGAGAGAGAGAGAGTGAGTGGGTGAGTGAGAGAGAGAAGCGTTGAGGGAAGTATGCTCGCTTTTGCAATACGAAGTGGAATAAGATGCATCCGTGTCATCTTCCATGTTCAATCAGCCATGTATCCTATTCGAATGAAATGGGTGATAGAGAGGCATCGCACGGGGGAGCGAAAGAGGGGGAGAGAACGAGGGAAAGAGAGAGAAGGTTAGTGAAAGAGAGGGAAGGGCGAGAGGGAGAGTTAGAAGAAGTGAGGAGAACGATTTAGTCAGGACAAACGGTTGATGGGAAGGAGGTGCTACCCACTTCCGATTTGTGTCATTCCTTGCTAGCTGAACCATCTTGTCGTTCCTCTCCATCTCTCTTATCTCCTTCCCGGTCTCCTTTATTCCCTTCTCATCACAAGGCCCTATTGGTTCCAGCGATTGGAGATCTCTCTCTCTCTCTATCTCTCTCTCTCTCTCGCTCTCTCTCTCTCTGTCTTGCACTCTCTCTCTTTCAGTTTCTTCATATCTCTCCTTATCTCTCTTTCACTAACTCTCGCTCTCTCCCCCTTTCTCTTAACTGCCAGAACGGATTATACGATGCAGAAACGACAGCTGAGAGAATGGATGAGCTGAGTGTAAGGAGAGGAGGAAGTTAAATGGATCCTGAAAGGGAAACACTTACGCAATTGCCTAACAGCAGGTGTAGTTGAGAGTTCTGAAGAAGGAAGAAGCCATGTTCCTTTTGCATCTCTTGTCCACTCAGCTTCCTTTCTCTCTCATTCTAGCTCTCTCTTTCTCTGCCCCTAATCTCTCTCCCTCTCTTTCTCTGCCCCTAATCTCTCTCCCTCTCTTTCTCTGCCCCTCGTCTCTATCCCTCCCTCTCTCTTTCTCTGCCTCTCTCTCTCTTTCTCCTCGTTAGTTTTTCTAGACCTCCTGCTGTCTTCCCTCTTCTACTGACAGTAACAACGATGCGATGAAATGGGAAGAAGTCGGCTGAGAAGAGAGGCCCAGCTTGAGCATCCTTTGCTCTTCTTAGTTGGCCTTTCATGTCATAGTCTTCTGTCTTTCTTCCCTCACTCTCTCTTCATAAAATGCTATCTTCTTTTCTCTCACTTCTTTCCTATTCTCTCTCTCTCTCTCTTTCTCCCCGGGGATTTCTCAACTCATCGTTCCTTAGCGTCGGTTCACTTCAAACGATTCAACTGGAGTGGAGAGAAGCGCAACTTTCAATTAGACGCTCCCTCTGTTATCTTCTCTTTCCTCCTTTATTCATTTCTCGGCCTGGCTTTTATTTACGAGACTCCAGCACGTGTTTTATTAGTGAACTGGGAGCAGTCGGAGCAGTGGAGAACGAGAGGAAGAGTGCAAAAGAGAGAGAGAGCAGGCAGAGAAGGGGCGAAGAGACCACAAGAGAAAGCAGAGAGAACGAGAGGAAGAGTGTAAGAGAGAGCAGGCAGAGAAGTGACGAAGAGACCACATGAGAAAGCAGAGAGAACAAGAGATAGCTAAAGATGACAGAGAGACTTTTTCAGCGAAAGCCTCTTTTCGCTTTCTCTAAGATCCCGAAATTCCTTACAAAGATTGGGCAAATACGTGATAAACATTGGCCGATCTGATTAGTATTCTGCATTCACTTTCCAGACTCCCCTTTGCTCTCTTCTCTCTTTCTGTCTCTCTTTCTGTCTCTCTCTTTTTCTCTCTTTCTCTAGCTTCCTCAGTGTCTCTCTTTTCCCTAACTCGGCTAAAAATGACTAATCTCCTCATAGCATTTGCGATCACGCATGGATTTTCATCCCTCCTTTAGTATGTCTCCCTTCCATTAACCACTCTTTCGCACCCATTCGGTATTGTAAAAAGAGTTGCAAAAAGGAAGGGTAATTGCTGCAAGAAGAAAACTCTTCGCGATTCGTGCTCCTTATTTATCTTCATCTATCTCTTCGTATTTCCTAATTCATGAATGAAGCAATATTTAAAACAGATATTTTCAGTCCACTATGAATATGTCCACACATGTCGAAAAAATTTTCCCCCGAAAAAGCTCTCGCTCATAATTACACTAAAACAAGAAGGGGATTACGTAGCCGGTAGCAAAGTTTGTCCATTTTCTGCTTATCTAAATTTAACTACATACATATATTTCCATCTTATTTCTTTCGCTCTATTATTCTCACTTTCTCTCTCTCCTGTATCCTTTATCTCTCTCTCTCTCTCTCTCGTTCTCTTTTTATTTTTCTTCCTCCCTCTGTGCTGACACTTCATGGTTTCTTCGATGGTTCTCTTGACATATTCATCTGCAACGCCGAAGTCGCCAAATGAAGGTGTCGTAAATGAGAATGGGACGAAGGGAAGTGGAGAATTTGGAAGAGAAAAGGGAAAGAGAGAATGATAGGGATGCAGAGAGAGAGACATAGAAATAGTGAGTGAAGGAGAGAGAAGGGAAGTTAAATGCAGCCAGCAAGCAGGAAGATGAGAAAGAAAGGACAAGGGAACGGCATAATCGAGAGCGCCTGTAAATCTTGGTGGATGCTACGGCAAACGCATCGAAGGCCGCTCGATCTGCGGAGAGGGAGGCAGAGGGAGGATCTGAAAGGGGAAGAAAAGGGGACACAAACATCATCATGACATCTCTCACTTTTCGCTTCGTTACGGCAGAAAAGAAGAATTGAAAGAATAAAGCTAAAATCACATGAATTACAGAGTTGTGCGTGGAAGAGGATGGGACTGCTGTGTGTCCAGTGTGTGGAGAGAGACTGCTGGAGGAGTCGGGTTGGGCAGAGCATGTGGAGACAGAGAAGAAGACTCTTGTCTCTCTCATCCGATCACTCAAGACTTCCTCTGCTTCTTCCATCACTCTCTTCTCTTCCTCTAGTGGTTTGCATTCCTTTCTCCTCATAATCTCTCTCACTCTTCTCCTTCAGAAGAAAGAGCAGCTTCTCGTCACTTTCGTGGTGATTTGGATCGAATTCGGGAGAACCAGGAAAAGAGGAAAGCTCGTAAGTATCTGTTCAGTTAGTGCTCGCATTCCTATCGTTCTTTATTTCCAGTGAAAAATGCGGTCGGTCTCCTCGAGAGAAAGTCTCCTCTTACTCCTCGCAATCAGGTTTTTCATATTATTTATATACAATACAATTCTTGTTGTTAGTTCATGTTATTTCTACAGCGCTTATATTGGATGTTTTCTGCAGATCCCAGGGAGTGATGAGCAGATGAAAAAAGAAGAAGAGGACTTCCAAGCGAGTGCTTCCACTCTACAGTGCAGTCTTTGCAGAGTATCTTACCGTTCTCACTCCCTCCCCCCTCTTTCTGACTCCTTCACTCTTTCTCTCTGCCTCTATCTTCTTCTCTCTTCGCTCAGTCTCTCTGTCCCTCTCTTTCTCTCTGTCTTTATCTTCTTCTCTCTTCGCTCAGTCTCTCTGTCCCTCTCTTTCTCTCTGTCTCTATCTTCTTCTCTCTTCGCTCAGTCTCTCTGTCTCTATCTTCTTCTCTCTTCGCTCAGTCTCTCTGTCCCTCTATTTCTCCTCAGAAGAATGAACGAGTTCAGAAGAATCTGCAGCGTGGAACGGTGTCGACTGATTGGGAGGGAGTCCGTTGTGATGTCTGCTTCTCTTCACTCCCTCCTCGTCCTCCTCTTCTGGTATCCTCTTTCCTTTCTGCTTTCTCTCTTTCGATGCTAATTAAGTCAATACATCGCTATAACGGCATTTGTTATTCATACATTTATGGTACCTCTTTTATTTTGCCGACAATTTTCATGTTGCTTCCGAATTGGCAGAAGCACCAAAGAAAAAATTTAAGGTGAAAACGTTATAGGATTCAAGGAGGGATTAAATGACCAGAGAGACAGAGAGAGAGAGCGAGAGAGAGAGAGAGAGAGAGAGCAAGTGGGGAAAAAGAGAGGGAGAGCGAGAGGAAGCGAGGGAGAGAGAGAGAGTAATTGAGATAGAGAGAAAGAGAAAGCGTGAGAGAGGAATATGAAGAGAGTGAGGATGAGAATGAAGAGAGGAAGAGATAGGGAGAGAGAGAGAGAAAGGAGAGGGAAAATCGAGAAGCGATTGTCTGTCAGTTTATTGAGAGTACGATTAGTTACTTGGATGTGATTAGAAAAGATATTCAAAGGGCGGCATTTCCACTTTGAGTGCAGGCAATAAAAAGAGATTGATATGCAAGGGCAGACGAGTGAAGAAGAGGATCAGGGAGGGGAGAAGAGATGAGGAGGGTGTGAACGAAGGAGCAGATTAGGCTTGCTTACGTAATCGGCAAATGAAGTGTTAGAGAGTTAGAGAGAGAGAGGAGGAAAGAGAGAAAGACAGGGGAGAGAGAGAGGAGGAGGAGAGAAAGAAAGGCAGGGGGAGAGACGGCGGTTGCTTTGTCCATCCATCTGATGTGGCGAATGTGGAGTGGTTGTGATCTGCAGGATGGAACAGATAATGCAGAGAAGAAGACAACGGCAGATGAAGAGCTGCCTCCTTCCGAAAAGAGAATGAAGCTGGCGATGTAGCTACTCTTTGTTTCTCTTTGTCTGCTCTCTCTCTCTCTCTCTCACTTTTGTCTCGCTCTCTTTTTCTTCACTTTATCCGATCCCTATCTAAACATCGTCATTTCTACCTCTAATCCTTTTTCTGTTGTTCTTCCAAAATCCCCACAGCGGTAGTTCCATTTTTGAAAGAAAGATCTGATTTAATCTGTATAGAATCTTCAGCTTTAATGTTGAATTCGTCTGAATGTGCAATCGTTGTTTTCCCCGTTCTCTCATTAGTCAGATCGATTTGCAGCGTAAGATTTTCTATCAATACAAATTTGATTTTCAAGCATAAATTGTATAAAGTGGATGATAGTTTTTTTTTATAAATAAACACATTTTGTTCTATTTTGCACCTACATACACATAGTATGTATGTATGTATGTATGTATGTACATACGCGCTCTTTATATACATATATATCTTGATTTCCAAGGAATAAGATTATTAGACTTGGCGGGTTTCCTTCTTCATTCATCTTCCTTTGCAACGTTTGATTCGAATGAGCAGAAATCATGGGAGACACAAGGTGTGAAACTAGAAAAAAAGAAAAAAAAGAGAAGGTTTCACATGTCCAGAATGTGAGGCCGAGACGTTGGCAGAAGAAAAAGTGTTCTCATGACAAGAGAGAAATCAATAGAAGCCAGGGATGGCTAAGGAAGAAATGAGGAGCTGAGAGAGTGTGGAGAGAAAAGAGAAGGCAGAGAGGCAGATTGCAAGAAGGCGGCTGCGCACTGAAACCCCCAAGGCAGAAGAAGACTCCGAGTCTGCCCATGACTGCTTCCCTCCGTTCCCGTTCATGGAGCAACGAAGGAGAAGGTGAAGAGGGAAGGGGAAGGGGGAGGAAAGACTCGTCTTCCTCTTCTGGCTCTTCTTCTTCTACTGCCAGCAGGAAGATCTCTCGCTTACTGGATCAGCATCCGACTGCGGGAGGAAGCAACCAGAGCGAGGGGAACATGAGATCTCCAAGGATCCGCGCCGCTTCTTCCTTCGAGAGCATCACTGAGACAGACGATGAGGACACTTTTCATGTCAGCTTTCTTCCTTGCAAACTATATCTTATATAGCGATCTCCATTTGTTTGTTTTGAAAAGAATGGGCAAAGCAATTTATGATATCATATCATGTTTCAGTTCTTCTTCGCTTACTATTGTCTCTCACAATCACTCTTCCAACTTTCTCACTATGTCTCTTTCTTTTCCCTCCCAGTCTCTCTTTCTCTCCTTCCTCTGTCTCTCTCTGTGCCCTTTACTCTCTTAATCCCTCACCCATCCTCTCTCTCTGTCTCTCTTTCTTTCTCTCTCTCTCTCTCTCTCTCTCTCTCTCTCTCTCTCTCTCTGCAGATGCAAGAGTACCCTGGAGAGGGTTCTCATTCCGCTGCCTCTGCCTGCTCCTCCTCGTCCTCTCCGCATCCTCCTCTCCCTTCAACTTCTTCTCTTCGCCCTCGCCGTTCTTCATTCCGTTCCTCTTCTTCTCGCCTGCGTAAATCGTCTCTTCCTAATCTGGTGCGACTGGACAGCCTGGATGATTTGCTTCCTCCGATACCTGAGGGTCCCTCCACCTCCCCTTCTCACGCACATCCAGATTCGTCCCTCTCCCCTTCATGAACACGAAAAAGCATCTTTGCTTCCACACCGCAAGATAAATTTCACTGAGACCGCAAAATCTCAATTGAAGTGCACCATTGGGAAGGATATTTGAAGGTTTTCCATCCAAGCAGACATGTACTTCCATAAACCCAACTTTCATTTATCACTAAGCTATCCCGGTTAACATATGCTGGGTTGTAAAGCAATAAATAGAGCCTTTCATAGTTCGGCGTCTGATGGCTTCTCCTCTCTCTTTCCCTCTCTCTCTCTCTCTCTCGCTCCCTCTCTCTCTCTCTTTCTCTCTCTTTCTCTATTTATCTCTCGCTCTCCTTGCCTTGCAGACGTTGAAGCGATAGATATTCGCGTGAGCCGCTTTTTAATGGAAGAAACCAGCAGAAATGCAGCACCAGATATAAATTGCTAATTCTGAGGGAATTTTCATTTGGGTGGAATATGACAGGAAATTTCATTGCGATTCCTAATGCAATCACGCCAATAGTTTTTCTGTTTTGTACTATTCCAACGATTCGTTTTAATACAATATTTCACTTCCTAACCTCGTATTGATACGGTTTAATTTTCAATGTATATTGGCATATTCACTGACAGTACCGATTTTCGATTCTTACATTTGCCATTCTTTCATACCAGCTAACGAACTTTTATGAGAGCGAACGTTATAGAGTCTCCTACATACTACATACATACATACGTGAAAACGCTGCAGATTTTTCTCTCGGAACTTGATGAGCGATTAATAAATGTCCCGTTTCCCTTAATATCTTACACCTTTCTGCACTATTATGTACATGTCTAAACACATAATGAACGTGGGCGGGATTCTATCTTCTTGGGATCTGCCGATCACTCATTCCTCGTCTGAAAGCCTCCGCATTCGAAGACGCTCCAATGATATTTAAACCTTAAGCATAAGGTGGTTAGCATGCATTCTACGAGTTCACAGTAAACATTAATTCAGGTTTAAATTGCCGCTTTCACCCAGGTAGTATATACTCTCATTCTCGCGTGCAGAAACCAGCTGCGTAAAAATAGCTCGCGCTTTGGAGAGCGAGAAGGGCCGCGGTAAATTTTGTCTCACAAATTTATTCGATGATCGTCCTCCTTTAATGCCTCTCTTGTAATTCTCTCTTTTCATTCCCCACCTGTGTTAACGCCGACACCATCACCCATGCCAGGAAAGGGGCCGACATTCACGGAGAAGATGTTTACTCCCACCTGCAACATGCTCTTCCACCTTCTGTCACAGCAAGTGTCATTTATACCTCAAGTCCAGGCACGAACTGGTCGAGACCAATGCCGAATCCACCAGAGACACCGACGGTACCCGGAGCTGCTCCACTCCCTAATCCACCGTTGCCACTCGCGCCTCCCGTAGCACTTCCAAGACGTGGGCCGGGCAAGCGGTGGTAGTTGGGTACTTGGCAGAATGCAGAGTACTCCTAGAATTAAGTTCTAAAATTAGGCACTCTCTCTCTCTCTTTCTCTCGCTCTCTTTCTCATATGCTCTCTCGTTCTCTCTTTCCCATTCCCGCTGTCTTTCTTCTCTTCAGTTGTTATGAATGGCACCTTGCAGAACTGGACCAGGTCTATACGAAGTGACTTGGATGGCATGCATGTCCATGCGAAGTTAGATCTGAGATCACGGCAGTAGTGGGAGTCCTTGGTATGGGCCGTTGGGTATGCTCGGAAGAGGAGATACCGCTCCGATGGGCTTAAGTTTCCTCACTAAGTATTATTATTTCTACGCCTGGCATCGCGTATTTGTTTTTCATAAGCTTCGTTTAACTTTCTAAAATAAAAAAATTCTTCCTATACATAATTTTTAAAATTGTGTGTTCCTCTTTTTGTGATGCAAACCTCAATATTCCTCTGAGCAGACTGGGCCGCTCATCTCGTGATTTTATCTGCTGAGTTCAATGTCATTAATTGCATATCTCAAACAAAAAACAAACCGATTCTCCTTGATTGGAAGAGTGCTCTGAAAAAGAAAAGCGAGTGGAAATTATGCGTTGAACTGCAAGGCGAACCTTGACAAACGGAGAGATGCGGCGATGATTCGCAAAGTTCATTCTTAGGAATCGACAGGAACATCTCTTCTTTTGAAGCAAGTGATCTCCATACTAAAACATTCAATCTATTCTTTTCCAAAACAATTCTTGCCAGAAAATACTGTTCAAGTTGATTTAAATTATTCGAATATCTTATTTGACTTCTTTGCCAGTGCAAGAAAGCGTTCTCAACATGATGCAGCCAGCATTGTTCTTCACAACTGTCTCTGCCTCGAATTCGTGAAATAAATACCATTAGCTTATCGGAAGATCAACCAATACTAAAATAAATTTTAGCTTGTCTTTCATCAACTTTTAAGGAGGGTGGATTAGATGAAATGCTGAAAGCATTTCAGAACAATTTTTTGCAGAAGTAAGTTCTCAGTCTCTTAATGCAACCTTTTGAAAGCCAACTTCGCAAAAAGTAGAAACTGACTCATTCCTGAGAGAGAGAACAAAAAAATTGGCGATAGTCGAAAGTCAAGCATCTCGATTGATTGAATTGTCAAGAACTCACAAAACTCTCTTGCACATATGGAATGGCAAAAGAGTTGAGAGAGAAAGTGTTAGAAGACATGAGAGAGAGAGGGAGAGGGAGAGAGAGAAAGTGAGAGAAGGAATGAGAGAGTTAAAGAGAGAGGGGAGAGAAAGACGAGAGAGTGAGGGACGATGAAACGAGTAATGCAAGAAAGTATCCCGTGGTCAAAAGAAAATTCTGTTCATCATTTTTTTAAAAAGAATTCTGAACATTTGTATTTGTATGTTTTTTTTTAAATTGTAGACAATAAACAGAAGCAACGACCCATATTCAGGAATGATAACGACTCTAACTAATGACGAATCGATCACATTTCATTAAATGGTAAACAATTAGTAAAATTATTATTATTAATCGTATGGCGATGAAAGCAGCTATTTCTTGGCCGACATGATTCCGCTGTTGATGTCAGCGAGTGAGTTGATGGTTGAGATGCTGCTGCCAGCATCAGTGCCAGCAGAGCCAGTCTGCGAGCAGGAGACCGCAGTGACGTCAGTGCCAGCAGCTGCAGCCGTTGGCTTGTACTGCCACACTCCACGCGTCTTGTCACAAGTCAACTGAATCCTTCTCTTATCGTTAGTTACTTCAATCACAAAGATAAGAGGAGCTGACCGTCACCACGTTCTGTGTGGCATTCGTGCCAGTCTCAAGGATCTTTGTCGTTCCATTGAAGAGTTGGATGTACACTTGAGAAGGCTGAAAAGAGAAGTTGGGAAGAGGAAGGAAAAGGAAAGAAGTGGAAAGGAGAAGAGACATTTGTGTATGGAGCAGCATCGCACATGGCATAGCCATTGGTCCCGCAGGTAGAAGAGATACGACGGAGGATCGAGCACTGGGAGAGGACGACTCCCACGGCAGAAGCTGCGGTTGGCGGCGTCTTCGGCAGGGTCGAGGCAGACAGAATCGGGCAACAGAAGGCTGAGACAAAGAAGGACTACACTCAACAACTAGGATAGAGGGAGTTCCGAGTGCAAAGCTGCCAGAAACAGACATCCGCTTTGGCAAGCAACATTCAACACGCTTTAACTTCTCTCATTTGCAGAAGTCTGGCAAGAAAATAGAAAAAAAAACATATTTCAGATATCTTCTTTTTAATGTTTCGTGAAAAATGATAGTAGAAAGGAAGAGTGACTTGGAACGGCGGTTGTCGTGGTGGTCGGAGTCTGAGTGGCCATGCAAGCATCTGCATCTCTCACCATGAGCAGAGTGCAGACGAGGAGAGTGACTTCAGCAGATGATCTCATCCTTGATTCTCAGTGCCAACGTCAAGGCTGCCGTACTGCTGATTGTCGATTGGCTGTTCCTCTCTTCCTCGCAGCGCGATCATCCCACCTCCCTTCCCAACGGCATCGCTCCCTCATAGTCTCTCTCTCTCTCTCTCTCTCTCTCTCTCCCTTTCTCTCTCTCTCTTTCTCTCTCTCTCTCGCTCTTATCTCTCTCCTTCGTAGTCTCTCTTTCTCGTACTCTCTCACTCTGTCATAATCTTTCTTACCTTTTTCTCTCGTGATTTGTATACTCTTTCTCCTCCTTCTCATTTCCAAGCTTCTCTTCCCAGCCTATACCGGAATTCTTCTCGCCGGGCATCGTTCTGCGCTCCTTTTAGCTGGACTCGATTAATAGGTCAGGTGTGCTAAGGAGAGCGAGAGACTTGATAGGGATCTAGCCTGCTCTGATTGCCTCTCTAATCACTTGCACTCAACGCTTTTTCTCGCTCTCGAATCGCCATGCTTCACCTTCCTTTCTGCCCTCCACCTCTCTCTCTCTCTCTCTCTCTCTCTCTCTTTCCCTCTCTCTTTCTCTCGCTCTCTCTCTCTCTCTCTCATTTCCCAGAAATGTTCTCAGATCAACTGCTGCCACATCACCTATGATAGAATCTGCAGAACACTCCTGGATGATGACAGTTTCATAGCTGGATGACCATCTCATTTCTATGTGACTGGTTGCATAAATTAACGGATAAGGAACAGGTATTTTCGAGAGTGAAACTGGTTTAGCAGGCAGAGGGGATGGTCTTCTTTTCTTGATATGTCATCCGATGCCAAAGCCGGATGAAACCCCAATCGGGCCGACGAAGGGGGCACTCACTCCGACACCTTAGAATTACAAACAACTCTCTCTCTTTCTCTTTCTCTCTCTCTCTCTCTCAGTCTCTCCTGCTTCCCTCCTCTCTCTTTCTCTCTTCTCTCTTTATCTCCTCCCTCTTTATCTCCGCTCTCTTCATCTTCTCTCTCTTTCTCTCTCTTCTCTCTCTCTCTTCTCTTTATTGTGCAAGTCTTGCCTGATGACATGCCGAAAAGCCCGCCGCTTCCGAATCCTGGCACTCCGATCCCCATTCCACTATTCACACCGATACCGCCAACCCCGCCTCCACCAAAGCCACCTCCACCGAAACGACCTCCTTAAGGCAAGAATTGTCTATTCAACATATCTCTCTCTCTCTCTCTAACCACGGTAATTTGGAGATGGCTGGTTATTGGTGATGTGTGTGGTATGAGTTCTGGTGTCCCCACCACGACTACGACTGAGTTCATCCAACTCAGCTGAGTCGATGTCTTGTACGAGTTCAGCTGCGGTAGGCTTTTTCTTTTTCTTCGCGCTCTCCCTTGCCAGTTCTTCCAACTCCGCAGATGAGAGAATGGCGGAGAGTTGCTCTTCCTTCGGCTTCTTCTCCTTCTGATTGCTGCTTATCAGTTCATCCAACTCAGAAGATGTAGGGAGGCCTTCGACTTCCTTGAAGGATTTGCTAGTCTTCTTCGGAGTCAGACTGCCACTCCAGAGGTCTTCTTCTTCTACTGTCGAAGTCTGCTGAATGGCCTTCAAGTCTTTCCCGATCTCATCGAAATACCAACCTTTGTATGGGGTACGGGCGTCTTCGGACGAGGGGGTGGAAGGCGTAGAGAACTACTCGGAGTGGTAACGGAGACGGACTGTCCTCCCCGCTCTCTGCTCCCTTCTTCTTCTGATGAAAATGAGTAGAAAAATACAAACTTCCTCTTATGCGGACGCTCCGGTGAGAAGCCACGCGAGTTGGTTGAAGATGGAAATGAAGAGGAAGAGGGAAGAGAAGAGAAGCTGGAGCCAGACAAAGAAGAGCCTTCTCCGTAACAGCAGCTCCTATATCATCCTACCGACCTCTTCTTCTCCTCTTGATAGAGCTATTCGAGTGTACCTTGGGTAGCCACTACCGTAGTTGCTGTATGAAGAGTAAGGAGATAGGGAATTCCGTGGAGTGGCATACCCATTCTCCCATGCTAAAAGAACAGAAAATCTACGCAACGACGCAATATTTACTATTAAAAAAGACCTTGGGCAACTGCAGTTACAGCCGTAACCAGAAGTGTTGAAATGAGCGAACCTCTCCCAAGCATCTCCTTACAGAACATTACCGACCTACACTCCTTGCCAACGATAGGCAGTGTCAAGTTCTCTGAGAATCGCTTAAATGCTTCGCGCATTCAGCCAATACTCTTTTGCCATTTTAGTTCGGTGTTGTCATCTCGTTGGTTTATTCATGAAAGCTATTCTCAGACTCATATTTCAGCAAAGATACTATCAGAGATATTTTCAATTAATTGGCATGTGACAAAGTAGAAGTGGCACAAGAAGAGAAATGAAAGGAGATAATTGGAGCTTGCACCAAGCAGACTAAAACAACTGAAGATTACCCATATCGAAGCCTACCCGTTACATTAGTACGGAAGCAAGAGATTATTTTTACATGAAATTTATATCAAAAGGAGAAGATCGTCAAAGATATCTCTCTCTCACTATAAATTAAATAAGCTAGTTGTTAGAAATTGAATAGTGCAAGAAGTCAAACAAACATTAGAATACATAAAAGAAGCGAACGGGAGTAAAGAAGAGCTTAGCTACCCGCTCGATAAGTTCCCCTTTCAGATTCGGCCATATAGATCCGTTAATTGGAAGTGTAAGAGTGATATGTGATATGTCTCTACTCGTCGGGAACGGGACTGAGAGCTGCCGTGACCGTCAGATCAGTTTCCTCTGTCTCGGCAATGGAAATGGTCGACTTGCGAGAGGGGAAGGAATCGAAAAGAGCACATCTGTGAGGGGCCAAGAGAAAGGAAGAAGCGACGGAGAGAAGGAACATCTGCACCACCAACACGAAGCTGCACACAACTGCAAGGAAAAGAATTGTAGAAGACAAAGAAGGGAAGAAAGAGCTAACACTTAGCATTCGACTCGGCAGAAAGGACGGGGCCACAGGCGATGAGATCGAAGCGAAGAAGGATGTTCTCGAAGATCATCGGTTGCTGGGCGGTGAAGAAGAGAAGAGAAACATCAACCAAGCGGAAGATCGTCATGAAGCAGAATGGGGACAGGCGAGTCTACAATTTTACCTTTATATGCAGCTCGGAAATATTCTTAATTCATTGGTATTTCAAAATGTTAGTCGCGAGATTAACATTATCTCAAATAAATTCAGGGAACACTGAATTGCTAAAATAAAAATCTAGCTATTAAGTTGCGATAAAAAAAATACGATGATTAAACCAAATGGTAATAAACATTCCTCTAGCTTCATTGTCATGATGGCACCCAAACAATTCTACTGAATCTGTCGAAAGAGAAGGTTCTGAGAGATGGCTAACAGTTGTTAAGCGGGCCATTGAGTGTACTCCGAAGATGGCGAGAAGAAGAGAGGCCACTGCTCCGGTGTCCGTCCACCGAACGAAGCTGCAATTCAACGATTAGGAGTAACACAATGATGTAAAGAAAGATTACGTATGTCTAAAATTAGGTGATGGCACAAGAGTGTAACAAAAGGGGTGAAGAGAGGAACGAACCCAAGAGCGTCATCTCTCAACTCGGCAATGGCCACGGTGTCCGCAGCCACAATCAGAGCGCGCACCACCGGCGCCTGCAGCACGAGCCATTCGATGCGGCGGACATTCCGTCTAAGGCAGTTAAGTACATTCAACCCTATGCGGAATAGACAACTTAATAGTCATCTCCAATTGATACGAAGAACGAAAGTAAAGAAGAAAATAAGAAAAGAACAGACTCGGATGCCGCGGCAGTGGGGAGAATTCGGGATGGGAGAAGACAGCAGAAGGGAGGAGAGCGGAAGTCGATGAGAGTGTGCTCTCTCCGTAAGGATTCGCACATTGCATCCCGGCCACCGTAGAGATGACGACAGAGGGAGACGACTACGAAAAGACAGAGGAGGTAGTAGAGTACTCCGATCGAAGTCAGCACCACTGCTGCACGAGGCAAGCACAGTCCCACCATGCAGCACATGCATGACACCTCAAGATTTCATTCTACTTCAAGAAACATAGTTCAGTCCATCTTGGGCATATCCAACTATTCGAACTGGATTGTCTATTGCCAAGTAACGGGTATACAAAAGTGTATTTACTTTCCCAACGTCTGTCACTGCCATTTTATTCAAGGTTTCTAGCTACATCTTCTACTTTTCTTCTCTGGAATAGAGAGAAGAAAGAAGAGAAGCAAACATACAGATGACTGCAATGACAAAGACTATTCCTGCCCAGCAAGCGCAAACACACTTTGCCCTCACTTCATGTCGCCAGTACGTTAAAAAAACAAATGAGCCTTTGCCCGATAAATAACTTGAATAATCCTTTTATTTCCGCCAACCGGGAAAAGCGAAAGAAGAAAGTAGAGCTTGTTCCTCCGTTGCTCAGTAGAGACATACGACCAGACACAGAGCCAGTGAAGAAGAGAGAGAAGCAAAACAGCCAATGTGAGCAGGCCAGCAATGGAAATGAGAACAACTTGCCATGGAAGAAGACCTGCAATACTTAATAATAACTAAGTGAACGTAATAGGGTAAGATCTAACTTGAGAGAAACTCAGCAGCGGAGGGAGGGTCGGTGATGGAACAGTTGGAGTTAAGCGCTGGTCTGATGATGCTTCGCAGGATGTGGTGGATTCTCTCTGTATCCGGCCACATTGCGGAACCTTCAACTAACTTGGTAACAATTAATTGCTTTGAGAAACATGGCGACCCCGAGTTGCATGCAATCGAAAGTATATTCTTCAGGGGAAAGATGAACAAGAGCAGAGCAACAATTATAGTGGAGATGACGAAGTGAGCAAGAAGTGAGCAAACCAAAAGAATAGATTTGGTTGAAGAAGAGAAAGTGGGCGCAACATAAAAGCTACAACGAAGAAAATGCAATCACAGGATAGGGCTTCGGATAAAGTAGCAGACAAGTCTATATCTAAAATTCACGGACAATCGATTGAGGAGAATGAAGACAGACTGGATAGAATGAGAGAGAAAGAAGTGCAGAGGTGGGAGGCAGGCATGCAAACTCGGGAAGAGAGCACCGCCTCTCATACTACATCCGCGCGGTTATTAGACGCAACCTCCTCACACACATAGAAACAACGGCAAAACACAACAGCAACGAGCCTTGTCCAGGGTATCCGAGAACCTTGAGACCACTTTTGGCTTAAGACTGATATGACACACTAATCACCTGCAAATATCATTTATAAGAGACCAATTGTTCGCTCGATGACTCCGAACAGCGACGGCACCAAGGGCCAGGACAACACAAGCCGTTAATTAGAAGTATATATTGAGGTGATTTAGTAAAACACAACCTGTATTTCAATATATATTACGGTAAACATTTTCTCTGCATGAGAAAATGAGCTTGCAAGCGCGGGTTGCCTCGTCGATCGAGTTTCCTGTTTAACCTTTTCTGAGTTTAATGTCACGACGAAGAAAACGCACTAGTCAGCTTTCTATTCGTGCCTTGTTGTGGTAATAATGTCATTTCAAATTACTTTATATATGTTTATTTCCAACAAGAACGATTAAAACTTAAAATTTGAAACAAACAAAACTGCCTTTGAACTTTATTTTGGTGCGTTTACTACCGAATCCCCCGCTCTTTCGAGGTTTAACATCAGTAGCCCACACCCGAATCAACCGGGTAACGCGCTACTGTAGCTTAATGTAGAAAACTTACTGCCCATTATGTTGTAGATCCTTTTCCATGTTCACTTTATGCACAGGTAGCTGGCGAGCTAGCCAGATCATCCTTTTTTTCAGGATGGCCGACTGGGACTTACTAGATGAAGTAGACGTATTGTCGAAGCTTCCTTCTAGTTTTCAAGAGAATCTCGCTTCCAAGAAATGGACCGAGCGCAAGGATTCGCTGGAGGCGCTCTTCGATCTTCTCGACCGCCATCCTCGCCTCTGCACAAAGACAAATTATGGAGAAATCGTCAATACTTTGCAAACTGTTAGTTTTAGTATTCGATGAGTGCAACTGTTAATTTCATCATTTTGATTGAAAATATCTGATTGCAGTGCTTTGAGCTACCTTGTGTTTTGATCGAGGAAATACGGGAATTACGATCGAGTACGAAGTTTCAGTTTTTTAGGTTCTGGCAAAAGATGCGAACATTAACGTTACCGCACTTTCTGCGAAATGCCTCGGAAGATTTGCGACTGGGCTGCGAGCCAAGTTTGCTCCATTTGTTCCACAGGTGAGGAAGTGAACATCTCGAGTAGGACATCAATCACAAGGTATTATTCAGTTCTTTCCAATTATCGTGGAGCGTTTCAAGGAGAAGAAGCCGGTGTTGAAAGATCCACTCGTCGAATGTATTGATGCCTTTGCATCTATCGTTAGTTTCTTTTATAATATTCAATTTGCTTTCACAATGGCAACCAATTCAGATTCAATTGGAAACGATGACGGAGCAGATTTCCGAAGGGATGGAGAAGCCAAATCCGCAAATCAAGCAACAAATGGACAACTTTATCGCGCGCCAGATGAACAAGATCAAGCCAGACAATGCATGTTTAGCTAACATTTCATTATGATAACATTCCATTATGATAGGGTTTTTTTCTAGAATTTGTTGCTGAATTCGCTGTTTAGGCCCCGCGTAAACTGATCAAAGCGATTGTCCCGATCCTGGCGAAGCACGGGAGTGATGCGGATGGAGATGTGAGAGAGGCTGCTCTTGTCTGCATTGGAAGTGTGCAGAGACTCATCGGAGAAAAGAACATCCGCAACATGATTGGCGACTTGGAGAAGGATGAAATCAAGATGAAGAAGGTAGCGAGGGATGTCGATAGAAGTGTGGATGAAGAGGGGAGCGTATTGCAGGTGGCTGAGCACGCGGCGAAGGCATTGGCTGCGGTGCAGGCGGAGGAGGCGGCAAGAAGGGCCGTCGCCCCAGTCGGGGCTGTCTCTGCCGATGAACCCGACCCTTCCGATCCTCCTGCAGATACTTGTTCAGCGACTTCTTCTACTCCTCGAGCAGCTCAGAAGGTTCACAATTTAACACCTTGACCAATGAAGCCCTGGTATTTGTAGAAAGAGGAGGCCGATCCTTGGGACTTTCTGGAGCCTTTCGATGTGCTTGCGAAGTTGCCTGCCAATTTCCACGAGCTTGTTGAAAGTAAGAAATGGCAAGAGCGGAAGGAAGGACTTGAAGCTCTGCTCTCTCTCATCAATGACAACCCTCGTCTTTGTTCGAAGGCCAGCTATGGCGAAATTGTTTCGCTGCTCAGCAAGGTCTCTTGCCTGTCACATTTCAATTATGGAAGGTTTATTCATGAATACTCGGTCAATATTGTTTAGATGCTGGAGAAGGATGCGAACATTAACGTGAGTTCGTGCGCTGCGAAGTGTCTGAAGGGGATTGCAGCTGGATTGCGGACCAAGTTCGGGTCTTTCGCTTCGGGAGTGGCTCCCATCATATTCGAGAAGTTCAAAGAGAAGAAGCCGGTCCTCAGGGATCCCTTGATCGAGTGCATTAATGCAGTGGCAGCTTCGGTTTGTGCTGGGACATCTTGGACAGGCCAAGGAAGAATCTTTCCAGACCACACTGGAGAGTCTTCAAGAGGAAGTCCTGGCAGCTCTCGGGAAGCCGAATCCGAATATCAAGGCCCAGACCGGACTATTCCTTCGCCGTGTTCTTGCTAAACACACTCCTGCGAACATGCCGAAGAAAACTCTGAAAGCGCTTGTCCCACCTCTTATCAAGGTTTTATTTCCAGCAATCTAAAGTGTCTTCCTACTGCAGGGAAAAGACTTCTTTAATGAAGGAAGATTTAAGAACTCGAGTGAATCGGACAAAGAAGTGCGGGAAGCTGCGTTCGCTGCTCTTGGCTGCGCCATGTGCATCATTGGAGAGAAAGCCGCTCTCTCACTCTACTCAGACATTGCCGATGACAAGCTCAAGATGGACAAGGTTTCTTATTCCTTCAATCACACTTTGCAATCTCTTCACTCTATCGTTTGCTTGTCGCTTTTCTTGATTCTTTAGAAAAAAGCAGTATTTCTTTCCTTTGCAGATTCGCGAGAAGTGTGAAGAAGTGCGTGCAGAAGTGGGCGACTTGCACAATATTCCCTCCGCAGCCCCGGCCAAGCCGGCTTCGGTTGGTTTTGCCTTTCTCTCGCCTTTTCCTCCCTTCTCCATTTTTAGTTCTATTATTTCACTTCTGCTTTCTATATTGTGCCGCACTGAAGTTGCATGTAGTGACTGTGTTACTTTGCATTGTGTTGTGAAGGCTCTGGAGAATGCTCAAGTGGCTACCAAAAAGCGACAACAGCAAACCCCGCAGCAAAGAAGGAAGCCAAGGAAAATGATGAGGAGGCGAACACAACGGTTTATCGGCTTCTTCTTTTCTTTTGCGAGCTTGTCCTCTGCAATCCATTGCCATTGTAATTTATATTGTGTTGACATTTAGTTGCACTCTTATTTACCCTTTTGGCTGGGCACCTGATGGTCTATGTCAGAGTTCTTTAACTTGCAACTCGTCTTCTTAAGGAATCGAAGACGGCCAAAAAGGAAACGAAGACGACAAAGGAGGCAGCGACTGCAGTTAGTGACTGATGATTCTCTCAGTTAAGGGTGTGTTTTTATTGGTTTACGATTTAATTATAGGAAGAAAGCTCTGAGGATAAGAAGAAGAAGGATGAACTTCTTTTCATCAACGACAACAAGATGCAACGGCTGAAGGATGAACGAAGTCTCAAGGTTTAGCTTTAAATCTTGAGGTTAATGCTCTGGACAACGAATGGATTGTGTAGATTCTGAAATGGAATTTCGCAACTCCGGACGACGAACACGTGAGCCAGTTGATGCAACTTCTGGGGACAGAGGCCACGGCCTCCCTCGTCGCTCTTCTCTTCCACAAAGACTTCAAGATGCACATCAAGGCCATTGACATGATCTGCCAGGTCTGGCTTTCAGGGAGAAGACAGTCACGGGATGTTCCCTTGGTTGAGGTGGCAGAGACTGAGCCTGAAGCTGTGGTCAAGAACTCTGACTTGCTGTTGAAGTGGTGCACACTTCGCTTCTTCGAGACCAACCCGGCTGTGCTCATCAAGGTATATAAAGGGGAATGCTAATTCGTCTGTGAATATTTCCTCCAGGGAAAAATTGTACCATTTGAATGCCATTTAAAAATTCGTCAAGCTATTATGTAGCATAGTTGAGTTAGGAATATCTTTTTTTTAACTGGCTGATGTTTAAAACTTAAATTAGAACTTTTGCACTATCTTCTCACTCAGCTCAACTTTGGCTGATTGATAGCTTTAATTTAAAATATGGCGAGGCGAGCTCCTTATGGAACGTATATGAAATGCTCTGTAGGTTCTCGAGATGGCTGAAATCATCATCAGACGCTGTCGTGAAGTGAACGAAGCGGTCTCCAATGAAGAGATCAACGCCTTCGTCCCGTATCTCATCACTAAGGCCAGTCCTCTTTCAGTTCATCTTTGCTCCTCGCAGTTCTTATTTGGTTATGTTTAGATGGGAGAGCAGAAAGAGAACATGCGGATGGTGGTGAGAGACACGATGGAGGAGTTGGCCATCCTCGTCTCTCCTCTGCGTCTCTGCCCTCTGGTCATTGATGGCCTCAAAACGAAGAACTCTCGTCAACGTGCTGAGTGTCTTATTGTCCTTGAAAAGTACGTCGCCAACTCGGGCCTCGCTCAGATCAAGAATCTTGTTAGTTCCTTATCGGTCATTATTGTCTTTGTTCCTTGTCGTCAGAAGAAAAAAAGGTGGAAAAACTACAATGATGTAGTATTAATGTGGTGCGGAAGGGATTTTCCTTTAGCAGTGTCGGAGTAGTCCAATAGAAGCTGCGTTATATTTGGTTCTTTTGACGGAGATGTGTTTTCTTCTTAAAATAGATCAATTTTTGTTAGGACGTGGTGAAGGCCATGGCTTCGTGCGTTGCTGATCGGGACAACAATGTGAGGAACGCTGCAATTAATGGAATGGTTGCGTGCTATCGAGATGAAGGAGAGAAGATCTGGGCTCTGGCCGGAAGGATGCCCGACAAGGAGAAGTCCATGGTGGACGAGAGGATCAAGAGAACCAACACTGTGCCTGGCACTGCCAGACCAGGCTCTTCTACTGCGGGGGCCACTCCGGCCAGGGGAGGAGCGAGGATCATCTCTCGGCCAAGTTCGTTTCTCAGTGCAAATCCCTCTTACTCTCCCTTCTCAGATGGTTCGGTGGTTCGCCCCGCTCAGGGTGCTTCTCGTGATGGTTCTCGCACTCGTGACAGCAGTCCCGTCACGTCTCGGGACGAGCCGGGTCTCAACACCACTTTCGACATGCACAAGAATGTCAAGAGATTCACTCTTGATGATGAATTCGATGTCAGCTGGGAATGCTTTCTTGAATCTATCTTGTTCCTTCCCTTTATTCTGGTTTTGAAGGAGCCGTCGGTGTCTTCCGGAGGCGGTCGCCGCGACCAGATGACTCTGTCTCAGATGTTCGCCGAGCTAGAAGTGGCGGAGTTCCCTGACCCTTCCAAGTTCGCTTCTTCTGCTGTTCCTTCCATTCGGAGAAGCAACTCGAACACTTCAATTTCTTCTGTCGATACAATGGAACAACTTGACAAAGTCATCAACAACATATCTTCTGGGCTTCACGACGTCGCTCTTGAAGCGCTTGTGCAGGTCTCTACTTTTCATTTTGCGGACGATTACTGTAGTTGAATCCATTTAAATGCACCGTATCGATTAGCGTATCTGGCGTGAATGGAATAGAGTGTCTGTACAGGTGCAGTACCTGCTGACAGAAGCGGAGCAGCGCCCGCTCCTCAGAGAGAGAATCGACCTTCTCCTGAAGGCCTTCTCAGCCCAGCTGAGAATCCTCCGTACGAGTGTCTTCCGAGATGACCCCGAGAAGGCGAACGAGAGAGTGCGAGCTCTTCTCAACTTTCTCACTACTGTCAGATTCTTGTCTCCTCTCTCCACACCATGTAATCTCGTAGGCAGTCACAATACCCTCTCTTCTTCCTAGCTGGTGAATGATTCGGATGCCCCCGAAGTGAAGCAAGCGTCAGCTTCTTCCCTCGACGTGATCTTCACTGAGATGATTGCCTGTCTCTGTGATGAGACCACCCAGCAGCTTCGTGACCAAAATGAAGTCATTCTTTTCCCCAATTTCTGTTGCTCATTTATTTATTTTTCTTCACTTTTTCCTTTCGAAGATTTCGCGGTCGCTGAACAAAGTGATCATCCGCTTCGTGGTGAATGCTGAACCGACAGCAGTGTTCGCTGCCCTTTGCGGTGCCCTTTTGCGCAGTCTGCCGCAAGCTGGTCGTGATGCTGAGCTGTTGAATAAGGTCTCTCTCTCTCTTTGTCTCTCTCTGTCTCCTTTTTTCTTTCTCTTCATGGTCGTTGTATCTTCTTGCTAAATAGAAGAGTTGTAGTGCGTGCTGAAGTTCGCGCAAGAGACGTCGACGAATCGTTTCATGACTTCTCGTGTGGATGTAGCAATGGCGACAGCGAATGATTTCTTCCTCCGAATGGCAGGGAAGGAGTCGGAAGGGGAGTCTCTACAGACGCTCTTAAGTCGGTTCGACTGGCATTCGAAAAGATCTTCCTTGCTAATGGGGCACAGGTAATAAAATCACGTTCAATTATTTGTATTTATTATTATTTATTAATCGAAGTAATTTTTTCATAAGTATTGTAAACATAAAACATCATTTCTTTTATTATGGATAACATATTTTAGTTGATGCAGCCTCTGGTTTTGTAGTCGGTTGAAGCTGCCCGTCGTAATCCGAGACTGCACCCTCAGTTGCGCGAGTTGGCAGAGAAACTGTCATCCCGAGTGGCAATGGGTGCGGGGGGTCTCCTGCCGGGTCAGGTGGCTTCTTCTTCCTCTTTCCTTGCTCTCCATCCTCTCGTTGCCAACATCGCCAAGGACTACAAAATGGTTAGTTTCTTTCTTTTCTCGGCCATCTTATTGATAGGAGGAATGATTTGTTTAGCTCTCCCGAACCATTCCTGCCGTGGGTGACTACATGAGCAGCCATCGATCAGAGGCACCGCTTCTTGAAACGCAGATCTCAACTGTTCGTGTCCATGTTCAACAGTTGTCACCTATAGCAGAGTGAATGGTTCTTGGCTGAAGAATTGTCGCTTTCAGTTGATGGGGGGATCATATCTGGCGAAGCTGGTGCAAGGGTACATTGCCTACCGCGAGGGGAAGGCAGAAGACGCTCCGTGTTTCCCTTCTGTGCAGTATCTGGAATCGGCTGACCGCCTCAATCGACTTCTCAATCATGTGAAGGGGGGTGGCCGAGGAGGTAACCCCATGACTTCTTCAATGACGTCCTCGGTCGAGTTGCCCTCCGTGGCCTCTGGCCGCTTCCCATCTGCCGTTGCTTCCGCTCCAGTCGCGGCGCCCGCTCCGGAGGCCGCGCGTCCCAAGAGACGCACGATGAATCCGGCTGAGCTGGCTCCGCTGAAGGAACGGTTGAACCAGATCAACTGATTGCTCCTTCTCTTTGTCTCTGCTTGTATGTACCTGAGCTTGCTTGTGATCCATTCTCCTGTAACCATTGACGAGTGAAACCCTATGCCAAAATACCGGAAATGTAGTGGTAATCTTATCTGATTACTTTAATTGCACTTTCTCATTGTATTTGAGTATTAGGATGCTGTTTATTTGTCCTGTGACCTCCATATAGAAAGATTTTTATGAATAGGGGGTATGAATGCGGAATCGACGATTTTTTTAAAATTATTTTTTAAAGTTGATTGAAAGCTTTATACCCCTGCCAAGCGTGAAAAGTGCTGATCCATACTCGATGCCTTTGCATTTTAAACGATAACGTACCGTGGAATGCCTTCTAGGTACTGCCTTAGAGCTTGTCTTTTGTGTTTCATCTTGAGTATTTATCTAGTGACATTGGCGATGGATAATTGAAGGAAATCAGCAAATGTATTATTCTGTGAATTATGCTAGTAAAAAGTATCTGTTTAACTATGATTTATCAACGTAAATATCAATGACGGTAATATTATCCGCTTTTCTACTACAGCTAGATTCCCCTTATATTTAAGATATTTTTTCGCAGGAAATGGAAGGACTTGTCGAAATAGGCGATGTCGCGGCCATCCGCGCCTTGGTTGCAGAAGCAAAGGAGAAAGGGTTGGAAATGGCCGAGGGAGGAGGCAGAAGGGTCTCATTGTACACATTCAGGGAAGACGAGGAGATCCTCAGCACGTGCATGGAGAGAGCCGTGAGGGGACACGCGATCAAGCTCGCTTCTCAGCATGACCAGTCTCATCATGTTCTGGTTGCTTCTGTCCGTCAACTCTTGGACACTGCAATCACTCTCACTTCTAGCGGTACTCTACTAGATTTAAAGCCTTGGAAGGAATAATCACGGAATGGTTTGTGGTTATCCTTTCAGGTATTCTGAGTGCCAAAGCAACTCCAGTACTGCTGATGCATGATGTATTTGATATGAGCTGCATTCCCAGTTGCAAAATGCTTTTTGGTCTTCTGGAAGAGCGGATGGACTCCTTTAAGCAGGTATTGTGCTTAATTGACGAATGACCTTTTGTATCAGACATGTTCCTCAGCCCCCTCTGGCTGAAGCGTGTCAATCATTCGTGCTTCGTCTCTGTAATGACATCCTCCGGAGACTGTCGAGGAGTGTTGAGACTTCGTTCTCCGGCCGAATTCTTTTCTTTCTTTCCCGTTTCCTTCCTCTCAGCGACAAATCCGCACTCAACGTAATCGGCCAGTTCAACACTGCCAATGTCACGAAATATGAAACGGTTCGTCGGCCCAAATATATTTATTCTGAAATTTCGATAATATAGTTTTGATATTAGCTTCATTGTAGTTCCAAACCGACGCTGCAACAACATCCACAGAGTTGGTTGCCCGTGATGAAGATATGGATGTTGGTGACTCGAAGCTCAACAAGTTGGTTATTTCTCCGGATCAGGGAAGTCTTCTGGGACCAATTTCTTGATCCGTCGTAAAACCTTTGTTTTTGAGAGAGTCGAACATACCCGTTGATCATGCCCTCTACACCAAGTTCTGGCAGATGCAGCAGTTCTTCTGTAATCCGAATTCTTGTTATGAGAAAGCTAATTGGAAGCTATTACAACGGGTATGTGTGTTTTTTCGATGCGTGAAAGCGAAGAACTGAATAGACTCTTCTGTCTATGATTTCAGGATGCAACAGAAGTGCTAAATGTTTTGGCCAGCTATAAATTAGAGCGGACATCGGGGGAGGAGGGGGATGAGAATGGACGAAGTGCTAAGCGAAGAAAGGTTCGTAGTCTTCTTTCATTTTAAATTGAGATGTTGCCTAACGGAAATGTTTAAGACAAATATGTCAGCGTGGTTTTAATTTTGTTAATTTGTTCGGCCTGAATTTTTTGCATTTCGATTTGTGCTCGAACTCATCTGATAGTTAGTGGTATTGAAATTGGCTTTACTATTTTTCGTTCCTCTAGAATCCACGAATCTACTGTTTCTTATTAGCAGTATTTTTAGAATTCTACTGCTATTTCAATGCTAATGTCAAAGATATATAGTAATATGAGCGAATTGTATACTGTCGACTCTTAACAGACTGAATCGATGGAACCGAAAGACGAAGATGACTACTACTTCGCAAAGTATCTCACTAATCCAAAGGTGTGTAAAATAACGATTTAATTCAAAGGCTACAAATTTCAAAATGTCAGCTTGCAGTTACTTCATTTGCAACTGAACGATTCTCACTTTCGTCGGTACTTCTTAGTTCAGTGCCTCATCCTCTTCCAATACCTTCTGGCGGACACGAAGTTTAAGGGGAAACTACACGTTTTGGCTGAAGAAGACAAGAAGTTGATCTTGCTATCAAAGAATTGCTTAGTTAATCAAGGTATACAGTTAGAAAGATAATAATTTGAGATTTGTGCGAGATAGTAACGAGAAGGCTCTCCGCCTGTTGCGGGAGACTCATCCACGCGGGGCCCACTTTGCCGAGTCTGTCGAAGATATCCTCGAGAGGGAGAAACGCTGGTCGGAGTGGAAGAACTCGGGTTGCCCTGAACTCGCCCCAGCCACTTCCACCAATCCACTCAAGACTTTTAAAAAGTTAGAGATTCATACTCTACTTGGTGCTTAGTTAGTATTCCACTTTCAGACGAGAGCGCGGGAAATTCAACCCGGATTCTGTTGACCTGGGAAGTGCAGAGCTGACCAAGTTGTGGCAACTCCAGCCTGACATCATGGCCGCCTGCAGGGACCCGAAAAGGTCTGTACACATCAATAGTCTTTAGTTAGTGTTCAAATCATCCTGTTCGTTCTAGGAAGTTTGCTCCGTCCCTGAAGACATTCCTGCAAGGTCCACTGGAAGAAATGGATCCTGAGCAGAAAGTTGACGAGGAGTACAAGTCAGCTATTGTGCTTTTTGTGTCAAGACAGTTTAATTAATAAAAGAGAATGAGGAATGAATTGTTGAGGAGCGTGCGGTCGTCATCGTTCCAATGGCGAGCTGCGCGGCTGCTTCTCTCCGCCAATGCCCTGTACATCTCTCCGAATGGCACCTCCGTCACTCAGTCGATGGCTCCTTTCCTGGAGGCTGCCATCGTTGCCTCAGCCAAGCACATCCCCGAGCTGAAGGAATCGCTGGCCTGGATGGAGAAGGAGACCGCGGCATCTCCCGCCAAGAAGAGTCCGGTAAAAGAAGAGGTGACTGATAACTCGGCTGAGGCAGCGTCGATCACTGTTGAGCCTAAAGTTGAGGCTCAGGAGATCTAATTTATTATAGCAGTTTGTCTCACTACGGGTATTTGATAATATTGCGTTATTCTTATGTTATTGTGAGTGCGCTAAGGATTATAATAAAGACAAATTGATGTATCCACTTCTCTGGGTTTGGCGTTGTTAGCGCAAGTTGCTACCGTTCTGAGTTATTTTCATCCTGTTCAACGTTAATTTGTTTAGAGAGAGGAAGGGAGGAGGAAGGGCGCTTTAGATGTCTTCTTTCTTCCTGACCGGGGATTCGGCTCGCAAAAAGCCTGGAGGAAGGAAAAGGGTCGCTCCGTCTAGTGCCTCGGGCAGGGGAGGAGTTAGTCGCTTTACCCCCCCCCCTCGATTACAACTACGACGTTGCAGAAGAAGACCCTGACTGCCGGGGAGGAGCGTGTGAATAGAAGGCGGAAGCGGTTGGAGGCAGAAGAGATCTCATCCGACTCCGAAGGGGAGAAGTCTGGTATGAATCTTACATTTGTAGAAGTCAGATCAAAGATGACTTGTTACATTGAGAAAGATTGAGTGCCTTGCTTGTCAGGTGTCGAGTCGGATAACGAAGAATTCTTGGAAGATGTTAACCAAAGGGCATTTCGGAAGGCCTCCGAGTTGCTAAAGAAGCTCAGAGCAGACAAGGAAGGGGAGGAAGCTGAAGAAGTGGACGATAGCAAGGTTCTGTTGTTCTTTGAATTGCAATAACAGAGGGATATGTTTGCCTGGCAGATTGCGCACGCCCTTCGAGAGGATGCCGATGCACGAGCTGGGCGACTGCACAGAAAAGTAGCAGACTCAATCGAACTGGACGATGATGACGAGTTCAGGCATCGGGGACATCGGTGAGGTCTTTTATGCCTCCGTCTTTATTTATTGCGAAAATATTATGAACGTTGCATTCCCTCTTCCCTGAAAAGCCGTCATATTATGGAAAGAAAATATGAGTTGAAGGTACGTGTGGATTCAACAATAGGTAGGTCGTCTACTGAATTTCACTGCGCAGCTGAAAATCATTGGAATATTGAAGGGAAGGACGGGACTAAAGAATGGGATAGAATTTAACCAGAAGTAGGCCATGTCGGTGTGTATCATCCCATATCTATGACGGAGGTGCACTTGCTTAAACTGGATTTATTAATCCTCTAGATAATGTTCTTCCTTCACAGGTTCTCTGTGACGAGTGTCGCCGTCTCTCCATGCGGCAGATATGCCATTAGCAGCGGAAAAGAGACAACTATTGTTAAATGTTGGTTTCATATTCTTTGAATGTTGTAGGAAGTGCCTCTTTTCTTTGAAATATTGTTAATCTTTGCAGACGACATGGAGACTAAGAAAGTAATTGGAGTGATTTCCCCGCGGATTAAGAAAGACACGGAAGTGAAGACTGAGAGTGCTTGCATCCTGAAGGGACACATCTTTGCCGTGGCTGTTTCCCCTGATGGCAAGTACATTGCCTCGGGAGGACAAGACACCGTCCTTCGGGTTCGTGCTTGTCGAATGGGATTCGCTTGCACTGTTCGGTGTATTAAGGGGAATCATTATTTTAGTTCATGTACAAAAGTGAATACAGTAAGGATATGTAGCCAAAACGAGACTCTTGCTCCGCGTAATAGGCTCGAAAAGTGCGCAACAAATATCTCGCTAGGAACCCACCCTCATGAACTTTTGGAATCGAAATTTTTCGCAAACAATTCAAGAAAGAGTGGCCCGAATAATGTTTTCATGTGATTATTTAAAGAAAATGATGAATGCGTTTTCGTGCCGATTCAGCTCAAAAAGATAAGGTTATTTTATAAACCAAGGATTGAGTTTTTTATGCGGCCTGAGCATACGATAGGCTTTTACGGCATATCACTATTTTTTTAAACTGCATATACGATTTCTTAATTCTTTTAGATATGGGACTTTAACACATTAGTGTTGGTGAAGGAATTAAAAGGACATCGTGGCTCAATTACGGCTCTCACCTTCCACTCCAACTCTTCGCAACTTTTCTCTGCCAGTCACGACCGTTCTGTTCGGGTTAGTTGGCAATGGCTTTCTGGCGGAACGAGAAGTACTTGGTGTCTGCCAATATAAGGGTGTCTGCCATGCGGCTCGGTAGCTTCTCATTCTCTTTATCTGTAATACTGTCATATTATTCTTATCCAAATGCATTCCTGCAAATAGCGTTGGGTTGATTTGCAGTCTGTTGTACTAAACGCCCTTTCCTTCCTCCTTTCTTTCCTACTGAAAGTGACCTTTTTTCTGCACACGATTTCGTTGTGAGCTGCCTGTCACTTTCACTACATTTTAGTTATGGGACTGCGATCAACTCGGATTTGTCGACACAATGTTTGGACATCAAGATGAAATCGTCTCGTTGTCTGCGCTCTCTCGCGAACGAGTGCTTTCTGGCGGCGGCAGGGACCGCTCTCTTCGGTTGTGGAAAGTGGCAGAAGAGAGTCAGCTGGTGAGTATGAAGAAGGGGAAGATTAGTGGTTGGAATTGAATGAGTTGTAATGTTGTAGGTCTTCAACGGCCCCACGACTTGCATGAGCATAGAATGCGTCACTATGATCAATGAAGATCACTTTGCATCGGGCAGTTCTGACGGGTCTGTTTTTCTCCTTCTTGGTGTAGTGAGATATAAGTGGATCCTGTCATGGCCACGAGCGAAGGCATCCAAGCATAGCTTAGTATGGGATGAGCTGCCTGAGATATCGGAAACTAGTTAATCCAAGGTGAAGTGCATTCAGTCGTGCCTTTAGAGGAGTTTCTTATAGTTATCATCTTTCTGCAGATCTCTGTGTCTGTGGAGTGTGATGAAGAAGCGTGCAACTTGCGTGGTGCAAAGTGCGCATGGAAGAGAGGAAGGGAGAGAGCCTCGCTGGATTGTCTCCCTCTTCGCCATCCCTTACACCGATCTCCTTCTTAGTGGTTCAAGTGACGGGCAGTTGAGAGTGTGGCGGGTCGCTGAAGATTATCGCACTCTCACTCAGGTCTACTCGTACGAAGTGGTTTGTTTCAACGCCTTTTTCTTTTTCTCTCCCTTATCTCAGTCGTCTGCATTCTTCTCTCTTACTCTTACTCTCTTCTTTTTCTCTCTTTCCTCCTCTCTCCTCTTCTCATTCCTTTTCTCCCTTTCCTCTCTCTCTCTCTCCTCTTCTTATCCAGGATGGCTTCATCAACTCGATCGCCTTCTCATCTGCGACTCGCACTCTCGTTCTAGGCATTGGCCAGGAGCATCGCTTCGGGAGATGGTGGAAAGTGCCCCAGGCTAAAAACGGCGTTCTCTGCCTACCCATTAGAGGTCTTGACAGTTTGCCTACGGACGTTCTTGCTCAGTCTTCTCTATGATCTTCTCTCTCCCTCTCGCTCCCTTTCTAAGCTATGTGGTGGGGTTTCTCAATATTATCTGGCCGCTCTTTGTTTGCTCTTGCTTGCTTCTGTTGTTCGCAAGAGGAGTGCAGACCAGTCCGTGCTTGGAGACTCGGGAGGATGGGGGGGGGACGTTTTGAGGAACAGGGAAGGGGATGAAGTAGGGCGAGAGACAGAGTGTAGAGAGAGAGACAGAGAGAAAGGAAAGAAGAAATATGGAGCGTGCGAGGGGCAAACTCATCCGAAGACCTTTCGCCTTCGTTATGAGTGGAGATGTTGTCGTTCTTTTCCTCTGCCAGTTTCCCTTTTCCGTAGCCTGGGGTGTTTGTATTTCTCCCTTCCTTAGTCATCGAATGATCACTATTTGTATTGCGTTGTGCTAAGAAGCGTTCTCCACTCTGGGGAGTTCTTTTTGTTGGCATGTGTTTGATTCTTCGCACTTTTCCATCTCTTGTTACGATTTGTTGAGTTCTTCCTTACGTTTCATTGTTATTGTTTACGTTTCCTTGTTGTTGCTATCGCACAATTGATATTGATAAATATATTCATACCATATAACTATCATTGGGATCGAAGGTTGCCAACCTGTGCATTTACTACCAATGGAAAATATTTCGGAAGACAAATGTTTGAGGAAGTTTTAACTCGTTATCTCTCCGAATAACTGTGATGTCATCTTTCAGTTTTGAGGTCTGCCAAGCTTGCTTTCACGTCGGGGAGAAGCGCCGGTTCTTGTGTTGTGACCCCCACTAATTTCCGTCATGGAAGCAAACAATCTCGTAGTTACGGGTGTGTTTTTATTCCAATGTATGTTTGCAACTAGAACTGAATGCAAGCATTAAATTCCTTCAGTCCATGGAGCGCGCGGACTTTCGATGAAGGGTGTGACTGAGCTGGAAGCTGTGATCTCCCTTGTTCTCCAGGGAAAGAGTTCTCTTCGCAGCAAGGCAGAGACTGAAGTTGTTCAATGCTCTGGCAATGCTGAATGGAATGAGAGTCTCGAATTGTCAGTTGGAGTACTTTTGAATTAATTGTTGTAGTTTATTTATGAGATAATTTGCCTTAAGGAATTTTTGAATTTGGACGAAATATGTGAATTTGGAAAATTATTTATTAGTGATCATGTGTTTTTCATATTTCTGTTAAATTTAGAAAAGGCATCAATTATTCTTCGTAGAGACGTCAATAAATCATTTTTCTTCGTTCTTTACTTTTCTGGGATAACGAAGATGATCTCTTTTCTTAGCAAGTTGATGGAGGGCGCAAGTAAGCTGACAGCGTCTGTCAATAACCGAGGTCGATTCGGAAGGACTGACCTGATTGGCAAGGTGGATTTGCCTCTGGAAGAGATCCAGTCTCTCAAGTCTCCGATGTGGTTCCCACTCTCGAAGAAGGTCTCGACCTATGCTTTCTTTTTATACTTACGTTCTCAGGGATCATTTTGAATTGCCCTCTCTAGACGAAAGATGAGAAATATCGAGGCGAGTTGATGCTTTCTTTTGTCTTCTCTTTCGTTCGGTCGCAGTTGTCAATCTCAAATCTCTCCCTCAACACAATCCAGAAGGGTATGTCTTTCAATCGCTCTGTCAGATATTTACTTATTTTTGTAACAATCTCATTTTCCAGACAACGTCTTGAAGAGAATGAAAAGGAAGCTGGCCACTGGTCTGAAGGTGAAGGAGGGTAGCAACGCGGACAACCTCTCCATTGCCAGTGCTTTCCCGGCCCTCCGTGGTCGTCGCAGTGAACCCGCCGATTCTCAATTTAATCAAACCTTCGCGCGTGGATCATCCTCCAGGTCACCTGTTTCTTTATTCATGCTTTGTATTCTTTTTTTTTAATAACTAGGGCTTTTGTTGAATTCTTAAACCGTCAGAACTCTCATTCAGTGTCTTGGAATGTTCAGGGAAGAGTTGGACCAGCATTCCCCCTGACATAACAAGAGTTGTTCTTGAGATTTGTTATGTAACTTAAGTGCCCTCGTGAGGTTATAACCTGAATGTCTAACTGCAGGATGAGCCACCGGTTCAGTCGGCAGTCGCTGACCCCTTCTGGCGCGGCTTCCCTCAATGGCGGACAGGACACCAAAAATTCCGTCTTCTCTGCTTCTCCGGGACTCTCCGCTTCGAATGCTCTCTCTTCTTCTCCCATCTCCACCGTGAACTCCTTCTCGAACCTCTCTGGAACTGGCAGCATGATTGTGGCTGAAGTAGGCGGGGTCGGGGAAAGGGGCGGGGCTAGTCTGCCGAGACCTGGCTCGGCAGCTTCTTCTGGATTTGGATCTCACCGCTCCCGCGGTCAGGAGCGCGGGCCCGAGAGTGGCGGAGGTCACGAGTGGGATCTGGCGGTAGAAGTGGATCGGCTCAGAGCCGAGTTGGCAGTGAAGGACAGTCGACTCAGGGACATGGAGGAGTATGTCGACCGACTGCTCAGCAGGGTTGCCGCTTCTCTCTTCCTTTCTCTTTTCTTTTTCCTTGGGACTTTATCTTCAAGATGTTGCTGACTTGTTGAAAAGCAGTTACTTCTTATTTAAGGTACTAAACATATGAATGAGTATTATGCAGGTGATGGAGAGCCATCCCGATCTACTTGCTACCAGTCCGTCAACCGTGCGAAAACCTGGTGGCGTTCGTTCCCGCTTCCTCTTCTGATTCGCCTTCTTTCAATTCTCCCTGTCGTCTTACTCTCCCATTCTCTCCCCTCTCCTCACTCTCTCAAATTCTCTTCGACATACTCATCTCTCTATGTATCATCAGACTGCCATATTATCCTGTTTTATGTCCATTCTTCATATCTCTAATACTAACATGCTTTCTTGCCGTTAAAATGAGCAACTTTCAGTTAGTTGTTCACTCTTTTCATTTGATTTGAATTCCCACTCGTATAGGATTATCCGGTTTTAGATCTTCTAATAGCGCACAAGCCTGTAAATAACGTTAGCTGCTTCTTTAAGCTGTTTGCGAGTTGTAGCTGGATCGGAGATTGCCATATACAACTAACTTCTTAGCCGTGTAGCCTTCTCTCTGCAATGCATGGTCTCTTCAGTTTCTGCCCCATATCTCTCCTCATATGTGTAACATATATCGGATATAGTGATTGTATATAGAGTATCTGACAAACCTGGCAAGGAACAGATGTTCAGTAAATGATATCTCGGTTAATCAGTTTTTGATGAAGCGTTGGTGGCCTTGAATCTGTTGGCCTGTTAAGATATTTGGATATGGTGGAAACTGAAATGAAGCCAGAAAGAGAGGAGTATCTTGCAGATGAAGGAGACGTATCATGCTTTTGCATTCTCGCATTGTGGCATTGCTGAGGCAGTCTCCGAGGTTGCGAAGAGGAATTCGGACGGTTCGGTCGTATTATTAGAGTCTTTCGAACTAGTAATGTTACGGTATTCTGTGTTTGTTGGCAGGGCCATCAGGCAACCTGAGCAGGCTGGTCGTGCAGCCATCGAGGGATTCCCTTCTCTTCTCCCATGACAAAACCCGCAAGGCCGTTGTGGAGATGCACGCGGTCTTCGCAGAAACACAGCGGATTGCTGCCACGAGGAAACTCGGATACACTGAGTGCGAAAAACCAGCATTTCCGAGTTCCCAGAGGTCGAATAACCTTGATGTCCAGGGAATGTGCTTTCAGATCTCTCTCCCTATCTCGACAATATCGCAGTGTTTTGCGAGAAGCCTTCGGGCCAGGCGAGCAGAGCACGATCTGGGCTCTCTTCGAAGCTCTTTACCTCTCGCCGGCTGGTTTGTTCTTTCTAATGCTTTGCAGTATTGTGTTCTAATTATGGATGTATAAAGGTTTTTCATCGAGCTACGCTTGTGATGATTATTTAGAGAAACTGTTTAAACGTACCATTGCATTAAGTCCTGTGCAGAAGTGATTCTCGTTAACGTGTTATTTTTGACAGTGCAATTCGATTTGTAGCCAATCTGCCAGTCTTCGACTTGTTTCTGTGGGCGCAGCAGAATTTCGACGATGCAGACGAGGCATCCGCTCTTCTCGTCCAGGAACACCAGCGGAGTCGAACCAAGATTCCACTCTTGCCTGAATATTGGAAGACGGTTTGCATTGCTTTCTTCTCCCTCTGCTCTCTCACTCTTCTTCCTCCGTCTCTCTCTCTCCCTTCTCATTCTTCCAGGTGGTGCTGAACATATTTTCCTGTCGTTTCTCTGCATGCGCTGCTCTGCTTGAATCAGACGGAGCTGATGATTCTTCCCGTGCCTTTGCTTCGTTTCTCAGCCTCTTCAATATTGAATGGATCAGTAGCGTTGAATCGGTTTGTTTGCTTTTCCTTTATCAGGTTTGCTACCCTTTTATTTATTATCAGCTGCTAAATACGCAGCAAAGATATTCGCAAGTTTTTTTTAATGTTTATTTAAATTTTGGATTACCTGATTGTTCAATATATTTATAGATGTATCTTTCATTATCAGATGGTCAAGCTGGATAAGTGGCAAAAACGACTGAAGGCAGCGATCGAGAACGGTTCATTCGATCCGAATCCAAATGTCAAGTTTCTCGCTCAGCTCTTGATGGGAGAGAAAACGGTCAGTGTTTTGAGTTTTTGTGCTATTTATAATTGGTTGCGATTGCTGATCCAAATTTCTTTGAGATGAGGCAGCAAATGGCGACTGTAGTGAGTAATTGGTGGCAGCTCGTTCCCCTCTCCGCTCTTTCTCTCTCTCCGCGATGCCTTCCTAATCAAATCATCACTATCGCAGAGGTCATCTTTCTGTTTTTGATGCACTTATTGAATTATCTGGGACAGCTGCTTTATCTCTGACTTATTCTATATTTTTCTTAGGAGTGTCAAGGAATGGTACAGTCCGTCGAATCGGAATCAACAGAAAGTGATGCTATTGATAACGTTTTCCTGGCGCTCTTCAAGATGGATTCGCTCGCAGTCCTGCAAGAACTGTCTCCTTTCCCATGGATTGCCACTCATCTAACTGACCTTCTCCACCATTCTCATGTTGGCCTCCTCTTCCCGTTATCTAAGATCTCATTCCTTCTTCCAGAGTGATGTCGATGCGAATTCTACATTTATGGTGCGATCGTTCCTCCTGCAAGAATACGGTAGCTCCCTGATGATGCAGAGTTGCCTGTGGGAGGCAGGAGCTGACTATCTGCTGGGAGCAGGGGAGCCGGGAAGGGCGGCCCTTCGTTGTCATCTGGAGAGACTTCCCCTTGACTCGGAGAGACTTGCTCGCCGTGCCCTGACTCTGGCAGAGAGTTTGCCGCTGCCTGTCGCTGCTTCTGCCATCACTTCCACGATGAGCAGACGAGCCTTGGCCAATCGCCAGTGGCTGGCCGCTCTCTCCTGGGCACTCCGAGATCCCTCCAGGAAGTCTCTCGACTCTACCGTATCCCGAGTCATTGCATCTGCCTCGGGGGAGGAGATTGCGTTGTTGTCTCTGCTGGACAATCTGCCAGATGATGCACTGCAGAAGTCTTCTTCTCTTGCTCTTCTCTTCAATCTCTATCTCTTTCACAGGGGCAAGCAAGAGGGAAACCGGGACTCAGCTTTGAAGGTTTCTTCTGTTATTTTTTGTTAAGAATTTCTAATTAAGTTGCGCGTTATTGTGCGTATGCTTCCCTTGCCTGATTCCTACTTCTCTTGAGATCCTCCTTCGGATGCTGGTTTCCACTGGAGTGACAGCCGTCCTCCGTGACAGCCTTCTCAAGCATCTAATTGAAATGCTCTCCGATGGGGTTTGTGATTATCATTGTTTGAAACCCAGTTTCCGTAGTAATCTACATTTATTATACGAGATGTAACGAGAGTTTGAGGAATGGAACGGGTTGTGATTTAGACTGCGCAGCTGGAGCGATCCGAAGTGTATGATTTGTTGTCATTCGTGGAAGGAATGTCAGTGGAGGAGAGGGAGAGCTGCCCTTCGAACTCTTCTCCCTCTTCCATTCCCTCCCTCGTTGACATTCGCCTTCGTCTTCTCGAAGCGCTTGCTTCTTCTGTCACTTCTCTTGCTAAGGCTGCTCCTCCTCGAATTCTGAGAAATAGACATTCGGTTCTTTGATCTCCTTTATAACTATGCTGCTAGGAACATTTGAGGCTGTGCTGTAATATCAAAATAATCGCTAGCTCTCTTTCTGACGAGATGCCAATTACCATCTTTGAGGTGGTTGCATGTTGAATTGATCTTCTTTATCATTGCATCTCATTTTTCACATGGAATTTTTTTGCAATGGATTTCCTCCATATCATTCTTCTTATATTTTCGCTTTTTTGAAAATTGTTTTGATGAATCCTGCTTTTTCACAAAAAGGCTTGTAATCACGAAGATCTTACTCGTCAAGTCGTTATCGCTCTGCTGTGATCAGTGATGAGTGATCGCCACGTGCTACTTCGTTACACTTATTGAGACAGTGAGAGAGAGAGAGAGAGAGAGTTTAAGTAAGCGAGAGAAAGAGGGGAGAAGGGTGGAAAAAGCTGTCGTTTGCACGATCGGGCGGCTGTAGACTTGTTTAAGTTCTCAAAGCGATATTCTTTGCCGGAAAGGAATACCCGAGGATGGTTGTTTCGTTCTCTCGTGTAATGGCTTCGTGTCTGCGCAGAAAGAGCAGAAGTTGCGTGGAAGCACAGAGACGCCTCGCTCATTCTTACTCCATTGATCGTTCGTTTCTTTCCACTCACTTTCCTTGCCAAGTTTCTGCTGCTATTCTTCACCCTCTCTTCCATTCCCTCTAAACCCATCTCGTCAGCTTCGGATGGCTTGTCTCCTGAGCAGAAGGAGATTCAACGGACAGCCAAGTCTTTCGCTCTCAACGAGATGCGACCACATATTCAGGAGTGGGAGGAACAGGTCCTTCTTTCATTTATCTTATTCTTCATTTCCATTTCATCTTTTTTTTTTCTTGTTCTCTCTCTCACTTTTTTCTATCTCTCATCATCCCATTTAGGAATTACTGCCTCTGGATGTTCTGCGTAAGGCGGGTGCTCTTGGCTTCGGTGCCTTGTACTGTAGCCCAGATTACGGAGGGAGTGGCCTGAATCGGCTGGACTCGACTCTTGTTCTGGAACAACTCTCTTCTGGTTGCTCTTCCACTGCTGCCTACATCTCCATCCATAACATGTTTGCAGCTTCTCAGCTTTACCTTTCCAGTAGTTCAAAGTACACTTTGATTTGTTATTAGTCACGTTTACGCTATGTATTTCATTAATAGCTTATGAAGTTGTTTCTTGACCAGATGGAATTGTCATTCTATTGAGGTGTGCATGGATGCTGGATACCTATGGCAGCGAAGCTCTTCGAGAAGCTCACCTCCCTTCAATAGCCTCCTTCGACGCTCTCGGTTCATATTGCCTCACTGAACCCGACTCTGGTTTGTGTATCATGTCGATTATTTTTCTGCTTCTGGCGTCGCTCTTGCTTTCTCACTCTCTCTCTCTCTCTCTCTCCCGTTTTCGTTAACTCTTCTCTCTCTTTTTTAAGACTACTTCCTTAAAACTCTCTCTCTCTCTCGCTCTCTCTCTCTCTCTCTCTCTCTCTCTCTCTCTCTCTCTCTTTCTCTCGCTCTCTCTCTCTCTTTCTCTCACTCTCATTTAACTGGCCATGCCTTTTCAGTTATATTTGTTGCGCTTTTCTTCTTTCCCTCTCTTGATCCTGTTCACCGTACAACCAATATAAGGGTAAAAGAAATGGCAGTACTCCTGAAATACTTTTATGACCACTGAGACGAACAATTTTGTGTTGAATACGAATATGTTTTTAAAGGTGGATTGTACCCTTTTGTCCATTTCTCAGCTTGTCCTCCCTGTCGCGATTGAATGTTCCTCCTCAGGCTCAGACGCGGCTGCCTTGAGAACGAGTGCAGTCAAGAAGGGAGACTACTTCATTGTGAACGGATCGAAGGCTTTCATCTCGGGAGCCGGACAATCCTCCAAGTATTATTTATATTTCTTCAATTCTATTGTTCCATTTTCTGTATTGATACCGCATGCAGATATCTCGTGATGATGAGACACGAAGGAGAGCCAGGGCCAAAGGGAATCTTCTGTCTACTCGTGGAGGATGGAATGGAGGGCTTCTCTCTGGTAAGAAGGAGAAGAAGATTGGTTGGAACAGCCAGCCCACTCGAATTATCACGTTTGAGGATTGCAAGGTTTTCATCCATCTTCATTTTCTTTTTCATTATTCCTTCGTTATTTTTCAATCTTTTTCACATTCATTCCTGTATTACCCCGTATGTTTTTTTCCTTGTTTTTCATTTCAGTGTATAGGTTCTCTTTGTCTGCCCACTATATATTTCCTTTTTTATATTGCCAATCTCTTTATGTCTATATTCTACTCTGTCTCACTTTCATTATGTTTCGCTCTCTCTCTCTCTCTCTCTCTCTCTCTCTCTCGCTTTCTCTCTTTCGCTGTAAATTTATTTTCTCTGTCTGTCTCTCTCTCTGTCTCTCTGTCTCTCTCTCTCTGTCGCAGTGCATTTATTTATTACAGATTCCAGTGTCGAACATGATTGGCGGTGATCACGACGGCTTTAAGATAGCCATGGCCGGGATCAATGGTGGCCGACTGAACATTGCCGCGTGTTCCCTGGGAGCAGCTCAGGCCAGTGTGGACATCGCCATTGATCATCTCAAGGTTTCCTCTTTCAGTCTTGTATCTTCTCTCTTGTGATGAGTAGAAGAAGACAAAGAATGGCAGGTTCGGAAGCAGTTCGGGAAGGCCCTGGCAGACTTCCAGTGGAATCAGTTCCGGCTGGCCGAGTTGGGGACAACTCTCGCGGCTTGTCGACTTCTCGTTCAGAGAGCCGCTCACCACATGGACACCGACTCTCATCACAAGGCAGCCTCCTGCGCCATGGCTAAGCTATTCGTCACCGAGAATTGCACCAAGGTAAGAGAGAGAAAGAGAGAGAGGAGAGGAGAGAGGGAGAGAGAGAGGATTGATTGCTAGACAGATCCGTTGTATTACAGATAGTGCACGGGGCTCAGCAGATGTTGGGAGGGTACGGTATGCTGAAGGACTGGCCAGTCCAGCAGTTCCTGAGAGACTGCCGAGTGCACGAGGTTATCGAGGGGACGAATGAAGTGATGAGAATGGTGATCAGCCGAGACCTTCTCTCTTCCACCACTTCCCTGCATTCTTCATGAGCAGTATTTCTCTATTATCTCTTTTCATTTACAGTTCCATGCTTCGTAACGAGTGTTTAACGTTTAAGGTGCTACTACAAACATTTCATAGAAATTTAGAAGAATAATTTATAGAAAATTGAAGGAATTATATGGAACTGTTTACTTGCGCAGCAACTATCCTCAAGTGACATTCGTGTATTTATCAATGGTTCTTTTCCTACTTTATACTTAATTGGCATAACACTGATAAGTAAAAGATCCTCTGTCGAATAGTCCTGAATGTATTGTGATTGTGCGAATGGATTGTTTCTAGGAAGATGAGATTAGGCAATAATGATTGTGTTTAAGTGTAGTGCTGCCATTCCATTGTGTGTCAGGTGGTGTATTTTGAAACTGTTTTGCGATCTATTTCACAGTAGTTCGTGCAATGAAGAAGTTTTTTGCTCTGGCTCTTTATTGCGTGTTATATTTCGAAGAGTAAGGAATCGTTCGTGACACTTGTTGTGATGAGAGGGGGAATAGCAAAGAAGGGAGTAGGAGAGGAGACCGCCGGTGTCGCAGGCCCGCGGTCGGCCCCTCTGTGCTTACGTCTCCTTTTCTTGCATGCCACTGCTCAGTCGTCTGAGCAGACTCGCGCCAAAACCTCATGTGAATATCCGTAGACAGATGTTGGAACGAATTCGATTGATTGGCTACTAACAGAAGAGTAGTCGCCATTGGCCTCGCCATGTGCTTTCCTTCACGTTCATTCTCGTTCTCTGGTTCTGTCTCTTTCCTTCTCACCCCAAACATCCACCCAAGAACGTTCAAGCAGTTTAAGTAGAAAAGCATATGTGATGGAGGCGGTATTCTGCATTTCTTGTATGTTCTGCGTTCTCTTTTCTCTTATCTTTCCGTTTCCGCACATTTGCCAGACGTATGCGTGCATTCATGTTATTTTCCGTCGCATCGTATTTCATTATCAATGTGCACATGCTCGCGATCACTATAAGTTGTATTCCTCTGTCACTCCTGCTCTTCGTCTCTTTCGCCTTGTGTATTTCTAGTTCTGATTCCACTCCAGTCTCCTCTTCATTTTGCTGGTCTTCCTCTAACACTGCCGCAAACAACCACAAATCCACGGCCCTTACTGGTTCCTGCCCTCGAACTCTTCTTTCCTCACGTTTTATTCTATAACGGACTAACGTGTTGCTGCGGGAATTTGATCGAGAACTATGTTCTCAGCTATTTGTTTCCGAAAAATGCCTACATGAGAATGATCGTTGTTTGATTGTATTGAAGAGTGATAATTTCTTCCACTTAGCCAGATGGCCTCCTGCCTGGCCGGTCTTCGCTCGCGCGCCCTCTCCACTTCTATCACCAGGAATCGAGCAGTGAAGCCGGACAAGAAGGAGATCTCCTTCCCGGTCCCTGGCAAGGCACCGAAAGTTGTCTCTGCTGATGAGGCCGTCACTCATATCAAGACTGGTTCGTCTGTCTCTGTTGTTGCATTATTATACGACTGCTTTTGATGAATCTTCAGAATGTTTTACAACTTCCTCCTAGGATTGAACTCGCTTTTGTGAGTGTAGCTTCGTTTATCTTTCATAGTTGACGGGAAACCAAATGTTTACTTTCTATTCGCCTTCTGCTGGTATGTCTCATGCGAATTTTGACTGATAAGAGAAAGTTAGAGATTATAAACTGGGTGAATAAAGTGTTGTGTATTGCTAGGCAACTTGGTTGAAAAAAAACTAATTTTTTTTTTGTAAGAGAGGGAGAGAGAGAGAGAGGACGTTGTGAAGGAAGGAAGTGTATGTGTTGTTGCAGGGGACAGTGTTTTTCGTGCAAGGAATAGCCGCGACTCCGACTCCTCTTCTCAACGCTCTCACTGAACGAGCTCAGAGAGAGAAGTTGGAGAAGATCACTCTCCACCATCTTCATCTTGAGGGAGAGGCTCGCTGGATTGAGGACAAGTATGAGGGTTAGCCGGATATTTTTTTTAAAAGATTTTATCATTCGAAGATATTCTTTATCAGTAAATAAAGGGTTGCCGGATTCCGGAATTCCATCCTGTTTTGGTGGCCCCTGTATTACCCCACTCTGTTTTTGGAAGATTAAAAAAAGTACATTCGGTTTCTAACACCGTTCAGTTTTGTGTTCAGTCGTGGTTTCCTGATCGTTCTTTGTGCTCAGAACATGGGAGAAATGAGAACTCGTTGATCTTTGAGCCGTGCGAACTAAAAGCGAGAGGATATGAAAGAAGGAACTGAGACGAGGAGGGGATTTCACGGGATGTCAGCTGTTTTCAGGAAGAGTTCGCTCGAATTCACTCTTCACTGGCCACAATCTGAGGAAAGCAGTGAACGTTGGTAAGAGAACGGAGATCTTCGTCCTTCAGTCTTCTCTGGGAAAGTTGTTGCTGTTGAGGGAAGGCAGACTTCAACTCGTGCTTCCTGTCGGAAGTGCCCCTTCTCTTCCGCAGCGGAGCCATCCCCTGGACGCCGCTCTGATCCACGTGTCCCCTCCGGATGCCAATGGCTTCTGCTCCCTCGGCACCTCCGTCGACGCGACCCGCGCAGCCATCACGAACTCTCCGCTCATCATTGCCATGGCTAACAAGTCTGTTCTTCTCTCCTTCTCTTTCTCTTGAATCTCCTCCCTTGCAGGAACATGCTCGTACCTTCGGAGACGCGGTCATTCACTCCTCTCACATCGACTTCCTCGTGGAGACTCACGACCACTCTCTCCATCAAAGGCACATCACTCCTCCAATCAACAGGAGATCAAGATCGGCAAGATCATTGCCGAGAATCTCGTCGCTAACGGGGCTACACTCCAGGCGAGATCTCTCTCTCTCTCTCTCTCTCTCTCTCTCTCTCTCTCTCGTTTCTCTCTCTCTCTGTCTCCCTTTCTCGCTCCTCTTTCTCTCATTCTCTTTTCTCCCTCAGTTTATTTCCCTCCCTCTCTTTCTTACCCGTTCTCTAGTTCTTTCTCTCTCTCTCTCTCTCTCCTCTCTCTCTCTCTCTCTCTCTCCATATTACATGCTAATGAGAAGAGGGATGACTTGAGATGGAATCGGAGCAGTTCCTGATGCTTGTCTGGCTGCCTTGAGTGGCCATCGCGACATCGGAATCCACACGGAGATGTTCTCCGATGGAGTTCTCGACCTCGTCAACACTAATGTCATCACCAACAGATACAAGGTGCTTTCTTTCGCTTTCTCTCTCTCTCTCTCTCTCTCTCTCTCTCTCTCGTTCTCTCTCCCTCGCTCTCTCTCTCGCTCTCTCTCGCTCTCGCTCTCTCTCGACCTCCAAATTGTCCCCCCCCCCTTTCAGTCGCTGTTCCCTGGGAAGTTAACGGTGTCCTTCGTGTATGGCTCGACGAAGTTGTACAACTTCTTGCACGACAATCCGATGGTTCACTTCGGAGATGTCCAATGGGTCAACGACCCTTCCGTCATTCGAACTCAGACCAAGATGACTGCTATCAACTCGGCAGTTGAAGTCGACCTCACCGGGCAGGGTCGGTTCTTTCATCATTTGCCAAGTATTATGATGCGTAGTGTCTAGTGATTGACTGCAGTATATCATTCCTTTCCTTCAGTTGTGTCTGACTCGGTTGGCTCTCGCTTCCTCTCTGGCTTCGGCGGCCAAGTCGACTTCATCCGAGGGCGGGCCATTGCCGATGACAACGAAGGCAAGGCCATCATTGCCATTCCCTCGGCCAGTAAGAAAGGAGACTCCAAGATTGTTCCCTTCATCCGCGAGGTTCGCTCTCCTCCACCCTCCAGCTCCTCTCCTAAACTCGCTCAGTCTAGGGCGGCGGAGTGGTGACCACCCGAGCCCATGCCCGCTACATCGTCACGGAGTACGGCATCGCCCAGATGTGGGGCCGCAACATGCGACAGCGCGCGTACGAACTCATCCGATTGCCCATCCCGACCAGCGAGAGAAACTCGAGAAAGCTGCATTCGAGCGACTCCAGGTTTCTCTCTCTCTCTCTCTCTC
>CALZFC010000151.1:32500-87717 GCA_945643635.1 Allodiplogaster sudhausi | reverse complement strand
ATTGACGGGAGCACCTCTTAGAACAGCCATGTATGCTTACTTTCCTCAATTTATCAAAGGCCTTCGCGCTTATCAGTGATTTTAAGGAGAACCCAAGAGTTCACTGATAAGGAATATCCTGAGGTATAGTCACAGAAACAATGGCATTGAATTGACGGGAGCACCTCTTCGAACAGCCATGTATGCTTACTTTCCTCGATTTATCAAATACCTTCGCGCTTATCAGTGATTTTAAGGAGAACCCAAGAGTTAACTGATAAGAATATCCTGAGGTTTAGTCACAGAAACAATGGCATTGAATTGACGGGAGCACCTCTTCGAACAGCCATGTATGCTTACTTTCCTCGATTTATCAAAGGCCTTCGCGCTTATCAGTGATTTTAAGGAGAACCCAAGAGTTCACTGATAAGGAATATCCTGAGGTTTAGTCACAGAAATAATGGCATTGAATTGACGGGAGCACCTCTTAGAACAGCCATGTATGCTTACTTTCCTCGATCGATCTCTTTCTTTTTCTCTCTCTCTCTTCTCTGTTTTCTCTCTCCCTCTGTGAGCAGAAGAGCCAATTCTTGGCGCTTCGAATATTGAGCGGTGGCATAAAGGGTATAGAATAACGCCAAAAATTGGCTCGCCGCGCCAAAAAATGGCGTTATTCTCTACCCTTTTTGCCGCAGCTCTTCATTCGCTGAGCCAACAATTGGCAAGCGAGTGTTTCGATGTCGCATTCAGATTTTGTTGGATACAAGTGGGATCTCTTCGAACAGCCATGTATGCTTACTTTCCTCGATTTATCAAAGGCCTTCGCGCTAATCAGTGATTTTAAGGAGAACCCAAGAGTTCACTGATAAGGAATATCCTGAGGTTTAGTCACAGAAATAATGGCATTGAATTGACGGGAGCACCTCTTAGAACAGCCATGTATGCTTACTTTCCTCGATCGATCTCTTTCTTTTTCTCTCTCTCTCTTCTCTGTTTCTATCTCCTTCTGTGAGCAGAAGAGCCAATTCTTGGCGCTTCGAATATTGAGCGGTGGCATAAACTGTATAGAATAACGCCAAAAATTGGCTCGCCGCGCCAAAAAATGGCGTTATTCTCTACCCTTTTTGCCGCAGCTCTTCATTCGCTGAGCCAACAATTGGCAAGCGAGTGTTTCGATGTCGCATTCAGATTTTGTTGGATACAAGTGGATCTCTTCGAACAGCCATGTATGCTTACTTTCCTCGATTTCTCAAAGGCCTTCGAGCTTATCGGTAATTTTAAGGAGAACCCAGGAGTTCACTGATAAGGAATATCCTGAGGTATAGTCACAGAAACAATGGCATTGAATTGACGGGAGCACCTCTTCGAACAGCCATGTATGCTTACTTTCCTCGATTTATCAAATACCTTCGCGCTTATCAGTGATTTTAAGGAGAACCCAAGAGTTAACTGATAAGGAATATCCTGAGGTTTAGTCACAGAAACAATGGCATTGAATTGACGGGAGCACCTCTTCGAACAGCCATGTATGCTTACTTTCCTCGATTTATCAAAGGCCTTCGCGCTTATCAGTGATTTTAAGGAGAACCCAAGAGTTCACTGATAAGGAATAACCTGAGGTTTAGTCACAGAAACAATGGCATTGAATTGACGGGAGCACCTCTTCGAACAGCCATGTATGCTTACTTTCCTCGATTTATCAAAGGCCTACGCGCTTATCAGTGATTTTAAGGAGAACCCAAGAGTTCACTGATAAGGAATAACCTGAGGTTTAGTCACAGAAACAATGGCATTGAAGTGACGGGAGCACCTCTTCGAACAGCCGTGTATGCTTACTTTCCTCGATTTATCATAGGCCTTCGCGCTTATCAGTGATTTTAAGGAGAACCCAAGAGTTCACTGATAAGGAATATCCTGAGGTTTAGTCACAGAAATAATGGCATTGAATTGACGGGAGCACCTCTTAGAACAGCCATGTATGCTTACTTTCCTCGATTATCAAAGGCCTACGCGCTTATCAGTGATTTTAAGAGAGACCCAAGAGTTCACTGATAAGGAATAACCTGAGGTTTAGTCACAGAAACAATGGCATTGAAGTGACGGGAGCACCTCTTCGAACAGCCGTGTATGCTTACTTTCCTCGATTTATCATAGGCCTTCGCGCTTATCAGTGATTTTAAGGAGAACCCAAGAGTTAACTGATAAGGAATATCCTGAGGTTTAGTCACAGAAACAATGGCATTGAATTGACGGGAGCACCTCTTCGAACAGCCATGTATGCTTACTTTCCTCGATTTATCAAAGGCCTTCGCGCTTATCAGTGATTTTAAGGAGAACCCAAGAGTTCACTGATAAGGAATAACTGAAGTATAGTCACAGAAACAATGGCATTGAATTGACGGGAGCACCTCTTCGAACAGCCATGTATGCTTACTTTCCTCGATTTATCAAAGGCCTTCGCGCTTATCAGTGATTTTAAGGAGAACCCAAGAGTTCACTGATAAGGAATAACCTGAGGTTTAGTCACAGAAACAATGGCATTGAATTGACGGGAGCACCTCTTCGAACAGCCGTGTATGCTTACTTTCCTCGATTTATCATAGGCCTTCGCGCTTATCAGTGATTTTAAGGAGAACCCAAGAGTTAACTGATAAGGAATATCCTGAGGTTTAGTCACAGAAACAATGGCATTGAATTGACGGGAGCACCTCTTCGAACAGCCATGTATGCTTACTTTCATCGATTTATCAAAGGCCTTCGCGCTTATCAGTGATTTTAAGGAGAACCCAAGAGTTCACTGATAAGGAATATCCTGAGGTTTAGTCACAGAAATAATGGCATTGAATTGACGGGAGCACCTCTTAGAACAGCCATGTATGCTTACTTTCCTCGATTTATCAAAGGCCTTCGCGCTTATCAGTGATTTTAAGGAGAACCCAAGAGTTCACTGATTAGGAATATCCTGAGGTATAGTCACAGAAACAATGGCATCGAATTGACGGGAGCACCTCTTCGAACAGCCATGTATGCTTACTTTCCTCGATTTATCAAAGGCCTTCGCGCTTATCAGTGATTTTAAGGAGAACCCAAGAGTTCACTGATAAGGAATAACCTGAGGTTTAGTCACAGAAACAATGGCATTGAATTGACGGGAGCACCTCTTCGAACAGCCGTGTATGCTTACTTTCCTCGATTTATCATAGGCCTTCGCGCTTATCAGTGATTTTAAGGAGAACCCAAGAGTTCACTGATAAGGAATAACCTGAGGTTTAGTCACAGAAACAATGGCATTGAAGTGACGGGAGCACCTCTTCGAACAGCCATGTATGCTTATTTTCCTCGATTTATCAAAGGCCTTCGCGCTTATCAGTGATTTTAAGGAGAACCCAAGAGTTCACTGATAAGGAATATCCTGAGGTTTAGTCACAGAAACAATGAGATTGAATTGACGTGAGCACCTCTTAGAACAGCCATGTATGCTTACTTTCCTCGATCGATCTCTTTCTTTTTCTCTCTCTCTCTTCTCTGTTTCTCTCTCCCTCTGTGAGCAGAAGAGCCAATTCTTGACGCTTCGAATATTGAGCGGTGGCATAAAGGGTATAGAATAACGATAAAAATTGGCTCGCCGCGCCAAAAAATGGCGTTATTCTCTACCCTTTTTGCCGCAGCTCTTCATTCGCTGAGCCAACAATTGGCAAGCGAGTGTTTCGATGTCGCATTCAGATTTTGTTGGATACAAGTGGGATCTCTTCGAACAGCCATGTATGTTTACTTTCCTCGATTTCTCAAAGGCCTTCGCGCTTATCAGTGATTTTAAGGAGAACCCAAGAGTTCACTGATAAGGAATATCCTGAGGTATAGTCACAGAAACAATGGCATTGAATTGACGGGAGCACCTCTTCGAACAGCCATGTATGCTTACTTTCCTCGATTTATCATAGGCCTTCGCGCTTATCAGTGATTTTAAGGAGAACCCAAGAGTTAACTGATAAGGAATATCCTGAGGTTTAGTCACAGAAACAATGGCATTGAATTGACGGGAGCACCTCTTCGAACAGCCATGTATGCTTACTTTCCTCGATTTATCAAAGGCCTTCGCGCTTATCAGTGATTTTAAGGAGAACCCAAGAGTTCACTGATAAGTAATATCCTGAGGTTTAGTCACAGAAACAATGGCATTGAATTGACGGGAGCACCTCTTCGAACAGCCATGTATGCTTACTTTCCTCGATTTATCAAAGGCCTTCGCGCTTATCAGTGATTTTAGGGAGAACCCAAGAGTTCACTGATAAGTAATATCCTGAGGTTTAGTCACAGAAACAATGGCATTGAATTGACGGGAGCACCTCTTCGAACAGCCATGTATGCTTACTTTCCTCGATTTATCAAAGGCCTTCGCGCTTATCAGTGATTTTAAGGAGAACCCAAGAGTTCACTGATAAGGAATATCCTGAGGTTTAGTCACAGAAACAATGAGATTGAATTGACGGGAGCACCTCTTCGAACATCCATGTATGCTTACTTTCCTCGATTTATCAAAGGCCTTCGCGCTTATCAGTGATTTTAAGGAGAACCCAAGAGTTCACTGATAAGGAATATCCTGAGGTATAGTCACAGAAACAATGGCATTGAATTGACGGGAGCACCTCTTAGAACAGCCATGTATGCTTACTTTCCTCAATTTATCAAAGGCCTTCGCGCTTATCAGTGATTTTAAGGAGAACCCAAGAGTTCGCTGATAAGGAATATCCTGAGGTTTAGTCACAGAAATAATGGCATTGAATTGACGGGAGCACCTCTTAGAACAGCCATGTATGCTTACTTTCCTCGATCGATCTCTTTCTTTTTCTCTCTCTCTCTTCTCTGTTTCTCTCTCCCTCTGTGAGCAGAAGAGCCAATTCTTGACGCTTCGAATATTGAGCGGTGGCATAAAGGGTATAGAATAACGATAAAAATTGGCTCGCCGCGCCAAAAAATGGCGTTATTCTCTACCCTTTTTGCCGCAGCTCTTCATTCGCTGAGCCAACAATTGGCAAGCGAGTGTTTCGATGTCGCATTCAGATTTTGTTGGATACAAGTGGGATCTCTTCGAACAGCCATGTATGTTTACTTTCCTCGATTTCTCAAAGGCCTTCGCGCTTATCAGTGATTTTAAGGAGAACCCAAGAGTTCACTGATAAGGAATATCCTGAGGTATAGTCACAGAAACAATGGCATTGAATTGACGGGAGCACCTCTTCGAACAGCCATGTATGCTTACTTTCCTCGATTTATCATAGGCCTTCGCGCTTATCAGTGATTTTAAGGAGAACCCAAGAGTTAACTGATAAGGAATATCCTGAGGTTTAGTCACAGAAACAATGGCATTGAATTGACGGGAGCACCTCTTCGAACAGCCATGTATGCTTACTTTCCTCGATTTATCAAAGGCCTTCGCGCTTATCAGTGATTTTAAGGAGAACCCAAGAGTTCACTGATAAGTAATATCCTGAGGTTTAGTCACAGAAACAATGGCATTGAATTGACGGGAGCACCTCTTCGAACTGCCATGTATGCTTACTTTCCTCGATTTATCAAAGGCCTTCGCGCTTATCAGTGATTTTAGGGAGAACCCAAGAGTTCACTGATAAGTAATATCCTGAGGTTTAGTCACAGAAACAATGGCATTGAATTGACGGGAGCACCTCTTCGTACAGCCATGTATGCTTACTTTCCTCGATTTATCAAAGGCCTTCGCGCTTATCAGTGATTTTAAGGAGAACCCAAGAGTTCACTGATAAGTAATATCCTGAGGTTTAGTCACAGAAACAATGGCATTGAATTGACGGGAGCACCTCTTCGAACAGCCATGTATGCTTACTTTCCTCGATTTATCAAAGGCCTTCGCGCTTATCAGTGATTTTAAGGAGAACCCAAGAGTTCACTGATAAGGAATATCCTGAGGTTTAGTCACAGAAATAATGGCATTGAATTGACGGGAGCACCTCTTAGAACAGCCATGTATGCTTACTTTCCTCGATCGATCTCTTTCTTTTTCTCTCTCTCTCTTCTCTGTTTCTCTCTCCCTCTGTGAGCAGAAGAGCCAATTCTTGGCGCTTCGAATATTGAGCGGTGGCATAAAGGGTATAGAATAACGCCAAAAATTGGCTCGCCGCGCCAAAAAATGGCGTTATTCTCTACCCTTTTTGCCGCAGCTCTTCATTCGCTGAGCCAACAATTGGCAAGCGAGTGTTTCGATGTCGCATTCAGATTTTGTTGGATACAAGTGGGATCTCTTCGAACAGCCATGTATGCTTACTTTCCTCGATTTATCAAAGGCCTTCGCGCTAATCAGTGATTTTAAGGAGAACCCAAGAGTTCACTGATAAGGAATATCCTGAGGTTTAGTCACAGAAATAATGGCATTGAATTGACGGGAGCACCTCTTAGAACAGCCATGTATGCTTACTTTCCTCGATCGATCTCTTTCTTTTTCTCTCTCTCTCTTCTCTGTTTCTATCTCCTTCTGTGAGCAGAAGAGCCAATTCTTGGCGCTTCGAATATTGAGCGGTGGCATAAACTGTATAGAATAACGCCAAAAATTGGCTCGCCGCGCCAAAAAATGGCGTTATTCTCTACCCTTTTTGCCGCAGCTCTTCATTCGCTGAGCCAACAATTGGCAAGCGAGTGTTTCGATGTCGCATTCAGATTTTGTTGGATACAAGTGGGATCTCTTCGAACAGCCATGTATGCTTACTTTCCTCGATTTCTCAAAGGCCTTCGAGCTTATCGGTAATTTTAAGGAGAACCCAGGAGTTCACTGATAAGGAATATCCTGAGGTATAGTCACAGAAACAATGGCATTGAATTGACGGGAGCACCTCTTCGAACAGCCATGTATGCTTACTTTCCTCGATTTATCAAATACCTTCGCGCTTATCAGTGATTTTAAGGAGAACCCAAGAGTTAACTGATAAGGAATATCCTGAGGTTTAGTCACAGAAACAATGGCATTGAATTGACGGGAGCACCTCTTCGAACAGCCATGTATGCTTACTTTCCTCGATTTATCAAAGGCCTTCGCGCTTATCAGTGATTTTAAGGAGAACCCAAGAGTTCACTGATAAGGAATATCCTGAGGTTTAGTCACAGAAATAATGGCATTGAATTGACGGGAGCACCTCTTAGAACAGCCATGTATGCTTACTTTCCTCGATCGATCTCTTTCTTTTTCTCTCTCTCTCTTCTCTGTTTCTCTCTCCCTCTGTGAGCAGAAGAGCCAATTCTTGGCGCTTCGAATATTGAGCGGTGGCATAAAGGGTATAGAATAACGCCAAAAATTGGCTCGCCGCGCCAAAAAATGGCGTTATTCTCTACCCTTTTTGCCGCAGCTCTTCATTCGCTGAGCCAACAATTGGCAAGCGAGTGTTTCGATGTCGCATTCAGATTTTGTTGGATACAAGTGGGATCTCTTCGAACAGCCATGTATGCTTACTTGCCTCGATTTATCAAAGGCCTTCGCGCTAATCAGTGATTTTAAGGAGAACCCAAGAGTTCACTGATAAGGAATATCCTGAGGTTTAGTCACAGAAATAATGGCATTGAATTGACGGGAGCACCTCTTAGAACAGCCATGTATGCTTACTTTCCTCGATCGATCTCTTTCTTTTTCTCTCTCTCTCTTCTCTGTTTCTATCTCCTTCTGTGAGCAGAAGAGCCAATTCTTGGCGCTTCGAATATTGAGCGGTGGCATAAACTGTATAGAATAACGCCAAAAATTGGCTCGCCGCGCCAAAAAATGGCGTTATTCTCTACCCTTTTTGCCGCAGCTCTTCATTCGCTGAGCCAACAATTGGCAAGCGAGTGTTTCGATGTCGCATTCAGATTTTGTTGGATACAAGTGGGATCTCTTCGAACAGCCATGTATGCTTACTTTCCTCGATTTCTCAAAGGCCTTCGAGCTTATCGGTAATTTTAAGGAGAACCCAGGAGTTCACTGATAAGGAATATCCTGAGGTATAGTCACAGAAACAATGGCATTGAATTGACGGGAGCACCTCTTCGAACAGCCATGTATGCTTACTTTCCTCGATTTATCAAATACCTTCGCGCTTATCAGTGATTTTAAGGAGAACCCAAGAGTTAACTGATAAGGAATATCCTGAGGTTTAGTCACAGAAACAATGGCATTGAATTGACGGGAGCACCTCTTCGAACAGCCATGTATGCTTACTTTCCTCGATTTATCAAAGGCCTTCGCGCTTATCAGTGATTTTAAGGAGAACCCAAGAGTTCACTGATAAGGAATAACCTGAGGTTTAGTCACAGAAACAATGGCATTGAATTGACGGGAGCACCTCTTCGAACAGCCATGTATGCTTACTTTCCTCGATTTATCAAAGGCCTTCGCGCTTATCAGTGATTTTAAGGAGAACCCAAGAGTTCACTGATAAGGAATAACCTGAGGTTTAGTCACAGAAACAATGGCATTGAAGTGACGGGAGCACCTCTTCGAACAGCCATGTATGCTTACTTTCCTCGATTTATCATAGGCCTTCGCGCTTATCAGTGATTTTAAGGAGAACCCAAGAGTTCACTGATAAGGAATATCCTGAGGTTTAGTCACAGAAATAATGGCATTGAATTGACGGGAGCACCTCTTAGAACAGCCATGTATGCTTACTTTCCTCGATTTATCAAAGGCCTTCGCGCTTATCAGTGATTTTAAGGAGAACCCAAGAGTTCACTGATAAGGAATAACCTGAGGTTTAGTCACAGAAACAATGGCATTGAATGACGGGAGCACCTCTTCGAACAGCCGTGTATGCTTACTTTCCTCGATTTATCATAGGCCTTCGCGCTTATCAGTGATTTTAAGGAGAACCCAAGAGTTAACTGATAAGGAATATCCTGAGGTTTAGTCACAGAAACAATGGCATTGAATTGACGGGAGCACCTCTTCGAACAGCCATGTATGCTTACTTTCCTCGATTTATCAAAGGCCTTCGCGCTTATCAGTGATTTTAAGGAGAACCCAAGAGTTCACTGATAAGGAATAACCTGAGGTTTAGTCACAGAAACAATGGCATTGAAGTGACGGGAGCACCTCTTCGAACAGCCATGTATGCTTATTTTCCTCGATTTATCAAAGGCCTTCGCGCTTATCAGTGATTTTAAGGAGAACCCAAGAGTTCACTGATAAGGAATATCCTGAGGTTTAGTCACAGAAATAATGGCATTGAATTGACGGGAGCACCTCTTAGAACAGCCATGTATGCTTACTTTCCTCGATCGATCTCTTTCTTTTTCTCTCTCTCTCTTCTCTGTTTCTCTCTCCCTCTGTGAGCAGAAGAGCCAATTCTTGGCGCTTCGAATATTGAGCGGTGGCATAAAGGGTATAGAATAACGCCAAAAATTGGCTCGCCGCGCCAAAAAATGGCGTTATTCTCTACCCTTTTTGCCGCAGCTCTTCATTCGCTGAGCCAACAATTGGCAAGCGAGTGTTTCGATGTCGCATTCAGATTTTGTTGGATACAAGTGGGATCTCTTCGAACAGCCATGTATGCTTACTTTCCTCGATTTATCAAAGGCCTTCGCGCTAATCAGTGATTTTAAGGAGAACCCAAGAGTTCACTGATAAGGAATATCCTGAGGTTTAGTCACAGAAATAATGGCATTGAATTGACGGGAGCACCTCTTAGAACAGCCATGTATGCTTACTTTCCTCGATCGATCTCTTTCTTTTTCTCTCTCTCTCTTCTCTGTTTCTATCTCCTTCTGTGAGCAGAAGAGCCAATTCTTGGCGCTTCGAATATTGAGCGGTGGCATAAACTGTATAGAATAACGCCAAAAATTGGCTCGCCGCGCCAAAAAATGGCGTTATTCTCTACCCTTTTTGCCGCAGCTCTTCATTCGCTGAGCCAACAATTGGCAAGCGAGTGTTTCGATGTCGCATTCAGATTTTGTTGGATACAAGTGGGATCTCTTCGAACAGCCATGTATGCTTACTTTCCTCGATTTCTCAAAGGCCTTCGAGCTTATCGGTAATTTTAAGGAGAACCCAGGAGTTTACTGATTAGGAATATCCTGAGGTATAGTCACAGAAACAATGGCATTGAATTGACGGGAGCACCTCTTCGAACAGCCATGTATGCTTACTTTCCTCGATTTATCAAATACCTTCGCGCTTATCAGTGATTTTAAGGAGAACCCAAGAGTTAACTGATAAGGAATATCCTGAGGTTTAGTCACAGAAACAATGGCATTGAATTGACGGGAGCACCTCTTCGAACAGCCATGTATGCTTACTTTCCTCGATTTATCAAAGGCCTTCGCGCTTATCAGTGATTTTAAGGAGAACCCAAGAGTTCACTGATAAGGAATAACCTGAGGTTTAGTCACAGAAACAATGGCATTGAATTGACGGGAGCACCTCTTCGAACAGCCATGTATGCTTACTTTCCTCGATTTATCAAAGGCCTACGCGCTTATCAGTGATTTTAAGGAGAACCCAAGAGTTCACTGATAAGGAATAACCTGAGGTTTAGTCACAGAAACAATGGCATTGAAGTGACGGGAGCACCTCTTCGAACAGCCGTGTATGCTTACTTTCCTCGATTTATCATAGGCCTTCGCGCTTATCAGTGATTTTAAGGAGAACCCAAGAGTTCACTGATAAGGAATATCCTGAGGTTTAGTCACAGAAATAATGGCATTGAATTGACGGGAGCACCTCTTAGAACAGCCATGTATGCTTACTTTCCTCGATTTATCAAAGGCCTACGCGCTTATCAGTGATTTTAAGGAGAACCCAAGAGTTCACTGATAAGGAATAACCTGAGGTTTAGTCACAGAAACAATGGCATTGAAGTGACGGGAGCACCTCTTCGAACAGCCGTGTATGCTTACTTTCCTCGATTTATCATAGGCCTTCGCGCTTATCAGTGATTTTAAGGAGAACCCAAGAGTTAACTGATAAGGAATATCCTGAGGTTTAGTCACAGAAACAATGGCATTGAATTGACGGGAGCACCTCTTCGAACAGCCATGTATGCTTACTTTCCTCGATTTATCAAAGGCCTTCGCGCTTATCAGTGATTTTAAGGAGAACCCAAGAGTTCACTGATAAGGAATAACCTGAGGTTTAGTCACAGAAACAATGGCATTGAAGTGACGGGAGCACCTCTTCGAACAGCCATGTATGCTTATTTTCCTCGATTTATCAAAGGCCTTCGCGCTTATCAGTGATTTTAAGGAGAACCCAAGAGTTCACTGATAAGGAATATCCTGAGGTTTAGTCACAGAAATAATGGCATTGAATTGACGGGAGCACCTCTTAGAACAGCCATGTATGCTTACTTTCCTCGATCGATCTCTTTCTTTTTCTCTCTCTCTCTTCTCTGTTTCTCTCTCCCTCTGTGAGCAGAAGAGCCAATTCTTGGCGCTTCGAATATTGAGCGGTGGCATAAAGGGTATAGAATAACGCCAAAAATTGGCTCGCCGCGCCAAAAAATGGCGTTATTCTCTACCCTTTTTGCCGCAGCTCTTCATTCGCTGAGCCAACAATTGGCAAGCGAGTGTTTCGATGTCGCATTCAGATTTTGTTGGATACAAGTGGGATCTCTTCGAACAGCCATGTATGCTTACTTTCCTCGATTTATCAAAGGCCTTCGCGCTAATCAGTGATTTTAAGGAGAACCCAAGAGTTCACTGATAAGGAATATCCTGAGGTTTAGTCACAGAAATAATGGCATTGAATTGACGGGAGCACCTCTTAGAACAGCCATGTATGCTTACTTTCCTCGATCGATCTCTTTCTTTTTCTCTCTCTCTCTTCTCTGTTTCTATCTCCTTCTGTGAGCAGAAGAGCCAATTCTTGGCGCTTCGAATATTGAGCGGTGGCATAAACTGTATAGAATAACGCCAAAAATTGGCTCGCCGCGCCAAAAAATGGCGTTATTCTCTACCCTTTTTGCCGCAGCTCTTCATTCGCTGAGCCAACAATTGGCAAGCGAGTGTTTCGATGTCGCATTCAGATTTTGTTGGATACAAGTGGGATCTCTTCGAACAGCCATGTATGCTTACTTTCCTCGATTTCTCAAAGGCCTTCGAGCTTATCGGTAATTTTAAGGAGAACCCAGGAGTTTACTGATTAGGAATATCCTGAGGTATAGTCACAGAAACAATGGCATTGAATTGACGGGAGCACCTCTTCGAACAGCCATGTATGCTTACTTTCCTCGATTTATCAAATACCTTCGCGCTTATCAGTGATTTTAAGGAGAACCCAAGAGTTAACTGATAAGGAATATCCTGAGGTTTAGTCACAGAAACAATGGCATTGAATTGACGGGAGCACCTCTTCGAACAGCCATGTATGCTTACTTTCCTCGATTTATCAAAGGCCTTCGCGCTTATCAGTGATTTTAAGGAGAACCCAAGAGTTCACTGATAAGGAATAACCTGAGGTTTAGTCACAGAAACAATGGCATTGAATTGACGGGAGCACCTCTTCGAACAGCCGTGTATGCTTACTTTCCTCGATTTATCATAGGCCTTCGCGCTTATCAGTGATTTTAAGGAGAACCCAAGAGTTAACTGATAAGGAATATCCTGAGGTTTAGTCACAGAAACAATGGCATTGAATTGACGGGAGCACCTCTTCGAACAGCCATGTATGCTTACTTTCATCGATTTATCAAAGGCCTTCGCGCTTATCAGTGATTTTAAGGAGAACCCAAGAGTTCACTGATAAGGAATATCCTGAGGTTTAGTCACAGAAATAATGGCATTGAATTGACGGGAGCACCTCTTAGAACAGCCATGTATGCTTACTTTCCTCGATTTATCAAAGGCCTTCGCGCTTATCAGTGATTTTAAGGAGAACCCAAGAGTTCACTGATTAGGAATATCCTGAGGTATAGTCACAGAAACAATGGCATTGAATTGACGGGAGCACCTCTTCGAACAGCCATGTATGCTTACTTTCCTCGATTTATCAAAGGCCTTCGCGCTTATCAGTGATTTTAAGGAGAACCCAAGAGTTCACTGATAAGGAATAACCTGAGGTTTAGTCACAGAAACAATGGCATTGAATTGACGGGAGCACCTCTTCGAACAGCCGTGTATGCTTACTTTCCTCGATTTATCATAGGCCTTCGCGCTTATCAGTGATTTTAAGGAGAACCCAAGAGTTAACTGATAAGGAATATCCTGAGGTTTAGTCACAGAAACAATGGCATTGAATTGACGGGAGCACCTCTTCGAACAGCCATGTATGCTTACTTTCCTCGATTTATCAAAGGCCTTCGCGCTTATCAGTGATTTTAAGGAGAACCCAAGAGTTCACTGATTAGGAATAACCTGAGGTTTAGTCACAGAAACAATGGCATTGAAGTGACGGGAGCACCTCTTCGAACAGCCATGTATGCTTATTTTCCTCGATTTATCAAAGGCCTTCGCGCTTATCAGTGATTTTAAGGAGAACCCAAGAGTTCACTGATAAGGAATATCCTGAGGTTTAGTCACAGAAACAATGAGATTGAATTGACGTGAGCACCTCTTAGAACAGCCATGTATGCTTACTTTCCTCGATCGATCTCTTTCTTTTTCTCTCTCTCTCTTCTCTGTTTCTCTCTCCCTCTGTGAGCAGAAGAGCCAATTCTTGACGCTTCGAATATTGAGCGGTGGCATAAAGGGTATAGAATAACGATAAAAATTGGCTCGCCGCGCCAAAAAATGGCGTTATTCTCTACCCTTTTTGCCGCAGCTCTTCATTCGCTGAGCCAACAATTGGCAAGCGAGTGTTTCGATGTCGCATTCAGATTTTGTTGGATACAAGTGGGATCTCTTCGAACAGCCATGTATGTTTACTTTCCTCGATTTCTCAAAGGCCTTCGCGCTTATCAGTGATTTTAAGGAGAACCCAAGAGTTCACTGATAAGGAATATCCTGAGGTATAGTCACAGAAACAATGGCATTGAATTGACGGGAGCACCTCTTCGAACAGCCATGTATGCTTACTTTCCTCGATTTATCATAGGCCTTCGCGCTTATCAGTGATTTTAAGGAGAACCCAAGAGTTAATTGATAAGGAATATCCTGAGGTTTAGTCACAGAAACAATGGCATTGAATTGACGGGAGCACCTCTTCGAACAGCCATGTATGCTTACTTTCCTCGATTTATCAAAGGCCTTCGCGCTTATCAGTGATTTTAAGGAGAACCCAAGAGTTCACTGATAAGTAATATCCTGAGGTTTAGTCACAGAAACAATGGCATTGAATTGACGGGAGCACCTCTTCGAACAGCCATGTATGCTTACTTTCCTCGATTTATCAAAGGCCTTCGCGCTTATCAGTGATTTTAGGGAGAACCCAAGAGTTCACTGATAAGTAATATCCTGAGGTTTAGTCACAGAAACAATGGCATTGAATTGACGGGAGCACCTCTTCGAACAGCCATGTATGCTTACTTTCCTCGATTTATCAAAGGCCTTCGCGCTTATCAGTGATTTTAAGGAGAACCCAAGAGTTCACTGATAAGGAATATCCTGAGGTTTAGTCACAGAAACAATGAGATTGAATTGACGGGAGCACCTCTTCGAACATCCATGTATGCTTACTTTCCTCGATTTATCAAAGGCCTTCGCGCTTATCAGTGATTTTAAGGAGAACCCAAGAGTTCACTGATAAGGAATATCCTGAGGTATAGTCACAGAAACAATGGCATTGAATTGACGGGAGCACCTCTTAGAACAGCCATGTATGCTTACTTTCCTCAATTTATCAAAGGCCTTCGCGCTTATCAGTGATTTTAAGGAGAACCCAAGAGTTCGCTGATAAGGAATATCCTGGGGTTTAGTCACAGAAATAATGGCATTGAATTGACGGGAGCACCTCTTAGAACAGCCATGTATGCTTACTTTCCTCGATCGATCTCTTTCTTTTTCTCTCTCTCTCTTCTCTGTTTCTCTCTCCCTCTGTGAGCAGAAGAGCCAATTCTTGACGCTTCGAATATTGAGCGGTGGCATAAAGGGTATAGAATAACGATAAAAATTGGCTCGCCGCGCCAAAAAATGGCGTTATTCTCTACCCTTTTTGCCGCAGCTCTTCATTCGCTGAGCCAACAATTGGCAAGCGAGTGTTTCGATGTCGCATTCAGATTTTGTTGGATACAAGTGGGATCTCTTCGAACAGCCATGTATGTTTACTTTCCTCGATTTCTCAAAGGCCTTCGCGCTTATCAGTGATTTTAAGGAGAACCCAAGAGTTCACTGATAAGGAATATCCTGAGGTATAGTCACAGAAACAATGGCATTGAATTGACGGGAGCACCTCTTCGAACAGCCATGTATGCTTACTTTCCTCGATTTATCATAGGCCTTCGCGCTTATCAGTGATTTTAAGGAGAACCCAAGAGTTAACTGATAAGGAATATCCTGAGGTTTAGTCACAGAAACAATGGCATTGAATTGACGGGAGCACCTCTTCGAACAGCCATGTATGCTTACTTTCCTCGATTTATCAAAGGCCTTCGCGCTTATCAGTGATTTTAAGGAGAACCCAAGAGTTCACTGATAAGTAATATCCTGAGGTTTAGTCACAGAAACAATGGCATTGAATTGACGGGAGCACCTCTTCGAACAGCCATGTATGCTTACTTTCCTCGATTTATCAAAGGCCTTCGCGCTTATCAGTGATTTTAGGGAGAACCCAAGAGTTCACTGATAAGTAATATCCTGAGGTTTAGTCACAGAAACAATGGCATTGAATTGACGGGAGCACCTCTTCGAACAGCCATGTATGCTTACTTTCCTCGATTTATCAAAGGCCTTCGCGCTTATCAGTGATTTTAAGGAGAACCCAAGAGTTCACTGATAAGGAATATCCTGAGGTTTAGTCACAGAAACAATGAGATTGAATTGACGGGAGCACCTCTTCGAACATCCATGTATGCTTACTTTCCTCGATTTATCAAAGGCCTTCGCGCTTATCAGTGATTTTAAGGAGAACCCAAGAGTTCACTGATAAGGAATATCCTGAGGTATAGTCACAGAAACAATGGCATTGAATTGACGGGAGCACCTCTTAGAACAGCCATGTATGCTTACTTTCCTCAATTTATCAAAGGCCTTCGCGCTTATCAGTGATTTTAAGGAGAACCCAAGAGTTCGCTGATAAGGAATATCCTGAGGTTTAGTCACAGAAATAATGGCATTGAATTGACGGGAGCACCTCTTAGAACAGCCATGTATGCTTACTTTCCTCGATCGATCTCTTTCTTTTTCTCTCTCTCTCTTCTCTGTTTCTCTCTCCCTCTGTGAGCAGAAGAGCCAATTCTTGACGCTTCGAATATTGAGCGGTGGCATAAAGGGTATAGAATAACGATAAAAATTGGCTCGCCGCGCCAAAAAATGGCGTTATTCTCTACCCTTTTTGCCGCAGCTCTTCATTCGCTGAGCCAACAATTGGCAAGCGAGTGTTTCGATGTCGCATTCAGATTTTGTTGGATACAAGTGGGATCTCTTCGAACAGCCATGTATGTTTACTTTCCTCGATTTCTCAAAGGCCTTCGCGCTTATCAGTGATTTTAAGGAGAACCCAAGAGTTCACTGATAAGGAATATCCTGAGGTATAGTCACAGAAACAATGGCATTGAATTGACGGGAGCACCTCTTCGAACAGCCATGTATGCTTACTTTCCTCGATTTATCATAGGCCTTCGCGCTTATCAGTGATTTTAAGGAGAACCCAAGAGTTCACTGATAAGTAATATCCTGAGGTTTAGTCACAGAAACAATGGCATTGAATTGACGGGAGCACCTCTTCGAACAGCCATGTATGCTTACTTTCCTCGATTTATCAAAGGCCTTCGCGCTTATCAGTGATTTTAGGGAGAACCCAAGAGTTCACTGATAAGTAATATCCTGAGGTTTAGTCACAGAAACAATGGCATTGAATTGACGGGAGCACCTCTTCGAACAGCCATGTATGCTTACTTTCCTCGATTTATCAAAGGCCTTCGCGCTTATCAGTGATTTTAAGGAGAACCCAAGAGTTCACTGATAAGGAATATCCTGAGGTTTAGTCACAGAAACAATGAGATTGAATTGACGGGAGCACCTCTTCGAACATCCATGTATGCTTACTTTCCTCGATTTATCAAAGGCCTTCGCGCTTATCAGTGATTTTAAGGAGAACCCAAGAGTTCACTGATAAGGAATATCCTGAGGTATAGTCACAGAAACAATGGCATTGAATTGACGGGAGCACCTCTTAGAACAGCCATGTATGCTTACTTTCCTCAATTTATCAAAGGCCTTCGCGCTTATCAGTGATTTTAAGGAGAACCCAAGAGTTCGCTGATAAGGAATATCCTGAGGTTTAGTCACAGAAATAATGGCATTGAATTGACGGGAGCACCTCTTAGAACAGCCATGTATGCTTACTTTCCTCGATCGATCTCTTTCTTTTTCTCTCTCTCTCTTCTCTGTTTCTCTCTCCCTCTGTGAGCAGAAGAGCCAATTCTTGACGCTTCGAATATTGAGCGGTGGCATAAAGGGTATAGAATAACGATAAAAATTGGCTCGCCGCGCCAAAAAATGGCGTTATTCTCTACCCTTTTTGCCGCAGCTCTTCATTCGCTGAGCCAACAATTGGCAAGCGAGTGTTTCGATGTCGCATTCAGATTTTGTTGGATACAAGTGGGATCTCTTCGAACAGCCATGTATGTTTACTTTCCTCGATTTCTCAAAGGCCTTCGCGCTTATCAGTGATTTTAAGGAGAACCCAAGAGTTCACTGATAAGGAATATCCTGAGGTATAGTCACAGAAACAATTTCATTGAATTGACGGGAGCACCTCTTCGAACAGCCATGTATGCTTACTTTCCTCGATTTATCATAGGCCTTCGCGCTTATCAGTGATTTTAAGGAGAACCCAAGAGTTAACTGATAAGGAATATCCTGAGGTTTAGTCACAGAAACAATGGCATTGAATTGACGGGAGCACCTCTTCGAACAGCCATGTATGCTTACTTTCCTCGATTTATCAAAGGCCTTCGCGCTTATCAGTGATTTTAAGGAGAACCCAAGAGTTCACTGATAAGTAATATCCTGAGGTTTAGTCACAGAAACAATGGCATTGAATTGACGGGAGCACCTCTTCGAACAGCCATGTATGCTTACTTTCCTCGATTTATCAAAGGCCTTCGCGCTTATCAGTGATTTTAGGGAGAACCCAAGAGTTCACTGATAAGTAATATCCTGAGGTTTAGTCACAGAAACAATGGCATTGAATTGACGGGAGCACCTCTTCGTACAGCCATGTATGCTTACTTTCCTCGATTTATCAAAGGCCTTCGCGCTTATCAGTGATTTTAAGGAGAACCCAAGAGTTCACTGATAAGTAATATCCTGAGGTTTAGTCACAGAAACAATGGCATTGAATTGACGGGAGCACCTCTTCGAACAGCCATGTATGCTTACTTTCCTCGATTTATCAAAGGCCTTCGCGCTTATCAGTGATTTTAAGGAGAACCCAAGAGTTCACTGATAAGGAATATCCTGAGGTTTAGTCACAGAAATAATGGCATTGAATTGACGGGAGCACCTCTTAGAACAGCCATGTATGCTTACTTTCCTCGATCGATCTCTTTCTTTTTCTCTCTCTCTCTTCTCTGTTTCTCTCTCCCTCTGTGAGCAGAAGAGCCAATTCTTGGCGCTTCGAATATTGAGCGGTGGCATAAAGGGTATAGAATAACGCCAAAAATTGGCTCGCCGCGCCAAAAAATGGCGTTATTCTCTACCCTTTTTGCCGCAGCTCTTCATTCGCTGAGCCAACAATTGGCAAGCGAGTGTTTCGATGTCGCATTCAGATTTTGTTGGATACAAGTGGGATCTCTTCGAACAGCCATGTATGCTTACTTTCCTCGATTTATCAAAGGCCTTCGCGCTAATCAGTGATTTTAAGGAGAACCCAAGAGTTCACTGATAAGGAATATCCTGAGGTTTAGTCACAGAAATAATGGCATTGAATTGACGGGAGCACCTCTTAGAACAGCCATGTATGCTTACTTTCCTCGATCGATCTCTTTCTTTTTCTCTCTCTCTCTTCTCTGTTTCTATCTCCTTCTGTGAGCAGAAGAGCCAATTCTTGGCGCTTCGAATATTGAGCGGTGGCATAAACTGTATAGAATAACGCCAAAAATTGGCTCGCCGCGCCAAAAAATGGCGTTATTCTCTACCCTTCTTGCCGCAGCTCTTCATTCGCTGAGCCAACAATTGGCAAGCGAGTGTTTCGATGTCGCATTCAGATTTTGTTAGATACAAGTGGGATCTCTTCGAACAGCCATGTATGCTTACTTTCCTCGATTTCTCAAAGGCCTTCGAGCTTATCGGTAATTTTAAGGAGAACTCAGGAGTTCACTGATTAGGAATATCCTGAGGTATAGTCACAGAAACAATGGCATTGAATTGACGGGAGCACCTCTTCGAACAGCCATGTATGCTTACTTTCCTCGATTTATCAAATACCTTCGCGCTTATCAGTGATTTTAAGGAGAACCCAAGAGTTAACTGATAAGGAATATCCTGAGGTTTAGTCACAGAAACAATGGCATTGAATTGACGGGAGCACCTCTTCGAACAGCCATGTATGCTTACTTTCCTCGATTTATCAAAGGCCTTCGCGCTTATCAGTGATTTTAAGGAGAACCCAAGAGTTCACTGATAAGGAATAACCTGAGGTTTAGTCACAGAAACAATGGCATTGAATTGACGGGAGCACCTCTTCGAACAGCCGTGTATGCTTACTTTCCTCGATTTATCATAGGCCTTCGCGCTTATCAGTGATTTTAAGGAGAACCCAAGAGTTCACTGATAAGGAATATCCTGAGGTTTAGTCACAGAAATAATGGCATTGAATTGACGGGAGCACCTCTTAGAACAGCCATGTATGCTTACTTTCCTCGATTTATCAAAGGCCTTCGCGCTTATCAGTGATTTTAAGGAGAACCCAAGAGTTCACTGATTAGGAATATCCTGAGGTATAGTCACAGAAACAATGGCATTGAATTGACGGGAGCACCTCTTCGAACAGCCATGTATGCTTACTTTCCTCGATTTATCAAAGGCCTTCGCGCTTATCAGTGATTTTAAGGAGAACCCAAGAGTTCACTGATAAGGAATAACCTGAGGTTTAGTCACAGAAACAATGGCATTGAATTGACGGGAGCACCTCTTCGAACAGCCGTGTATGCTTACTTTCCTCGATTTATCATAGGCCTTCGCGCTTATCAGTGATTTTAAGGAGAACCCAAGAGTTAACTGATAAGGAATATCCTGAGGTTTAGTCACAGAAACAATGGCATTGAATTGACGGGAGCACCTCTTCGAACAGCCATGTATGCTTACTTTCCTCGATTTATCAAAGGCCTACGCGCTTATCAGTGATTTTAAGGAGAACCCAAGAGTTCACTGATAAGGAATAACCTGAGGTTTAGTCACAGAAACAATGGCATTGAATTGACGGGAGCACCTCTTCGAACAGCCATGTATGCTTACTTTCCTCGATTTATCAAAGGCCTTCGCGCTTATCAGTGATTTTAAGGAGAACCCAAGAGTTCACTGATAAGGAATAACCTGAGGTTTAGTCACAGAAACAATGGCATTGAATTGACGGGAGCACCTCTTCGAACAGCCGTGTATGCTTACTTTCCTCGATTTATCATAGGCCTTCGCGCTTATCAGTGATTTTAAGGAGAACCCAAGAGTTCACTGATAAGGAATATCCTGAGGTTTAGTCACAGAAATAATGGCATTGAATTGACGGGAGCACCTCTTAGAACAGCCATGTATGCTTACTTTCCTCGATTTATCAAAGGCCTTCGCGCTTATCAGTGATTTTAAGGAGAACCCAAGAGTTCACTGATAAGGAATAACCTGAGGTATAGTCACAGAAACAATGGCATTGAATTGACGGGAGCACCTCTTCGAACAGCCATGTATGCTTACTTTCCTCGATTTATCAAAGGCCTTCGCGCTTATCAGTGATTTTAAGGAGAACCCAAGAGTTCACTGATAAGGAATAACCTGAGGTTTAGTCACAGAAACAATGGCATTGAATTGACGGGAGCACCTCTTCGAACAGCCGTGTATGCTTACTTTCCTCGATTTATCATAGGCCTTCGCGTTTATCAGTGATTTTAAGGAGAACCCAAGAGTTAACTGATAAGGAATATCCTGAGGTTTAGTCACAGAAACAATGGCATTGAATTGACGGGAGCACCTCTTCGAACAGCCATGTATGCTTACTTTCATCGATTTATCAAAGGCCTTCGCGCTTATCAGTGATTTTAAGGAGAACCCAAGAGTTCACTGATAAGGAATATCCTGAGGTTTAGTCACAGAAATAATGGCATTGAATTGACGGGAGCACCTCTTAGAACAGCCATGTATGCTTACTTTCCTCGATTTATCAAAGGCCTTCGCGCTTATCAGTGATTTTAAGGAGAACCCAAGAGTTCACTGATAAGGAATAACCTGAGGTTTAGTCACAGAAACAATGGCATTGAATTGACGGGAGCACCTCTTCGAACAGCCGTGTATGCTTACTTTCCTCGATTTATCATAGGCCTTCGCGCTTATCAGTGATTTTAAGGAGAACCCAAGAGTTAACTGATAAGGAATATCCTGAGGTTTAGTCACAGAAACAATGACATTGAATTGACGGGAGCACCTCTTCGAACAGCCATGTATGCTTACTTTCCTCGATTTATCAAAGGCCTTCGCGCTTATCAGTGATTTTAAGGAGAACCCAAGAGTTCACTGATAAGGAATAACCTGAGGTTTAGTCACAGAAACAATGGCATTGAAGTGACGGGAGCACCTCTTCGAACAGCCATGTATGCTTATTTTCCTCGATTTATCAAAGGCCTTCGCGCTTATCAGTGATTTTAAGGAGAACCCAAGAGTTCACTGATAAGGAATATCCTGAGGTTTAGTCACAGAAACAATGAGATTGAATTGACGTGAGCACCTCTTAGAACAGCCATGTATGCTTACTTTCCTCGATCGATCTCTTTCTTTTTCTCTCTCTCTCTTCTCTGTTTCTCTCTCCCTCTGTGAGCAGAAGAGCCAATTCTTGACGCTTCGAATATTGAGCGGTGGCATAAAGGGTATAGAATAACGATAAAAATTGGCTCGCCGCGCCAAAAAATGGCGTTATTCTCTACCCTTTTTGCCGCAGCTCTTCATTCGCTGAGCCAACAATTGGCAAGCGAGTGTTTCGATGTCGCATTCAGATTTTGTTGGATACAAGTGGGATCTCTTCGAACAGAAATGTATGTTTACTTTCCTCGATTTCTCAAAGGCCTTCGCGCTTATCAGTGATTTTAAGGAGAACCCAAGAGTTCACTGATAAGGAATATCCTGAGGTATAGTCACAGAAACAATGGCATTGAATTGACGGGAGCACCTCTTCGAACAGCCATGTATGCTTACTTTCCTCGATTTATCATAGGCCTTCGCGCTTATCAGTGATTTTAAGGAGAACCCAAGAGTTAACTGATAAGGAATATCCTGAGGTTTAGTCACAGAAACAATGACATTGAATTGACGGGAGCACCTCTTCGAACAGCCATGTATGCTTACTTTCCTCGATTTATCAAAGGCCTTCGCGCTTATCAGTGATTTTAAGGAGAACCCAAGAGTTCACTGATAAGTAATATCCTGAGGTTTAGTCACAGAAACAATGGCATTGAATTGACGGGAGCACCTCTTCGAACAGCCATGTATGCTTACTTTCCTCGATTTATCAAAGGCCTTCGCGCTTATCAGTGATTTTAGGGAGAACCCAAGAGTTCACTGATAAGTAATATCCTGAGGTTTAGTCACAGAAACAATGGCATTGAATTGACGGGAGCACCTCTTCGAACAGCCATGTATGCTTACTTTCCTCGATTTATCAAAGGCCTTCGCGCTTATCAGTGATTTTAAGGAGAACCCAAGAGTTCACTGATAAGGAATATCCTGAGGTTTAGTCACAGAAACAATGAGATTGAATTGACGGGAGCACCTCTTCGAACATCCATGTATGCTTACTTTCCTCGATTTATCAAAGGCCTTCGCGCTTATCAGTGATTTTAAGGAGAACCCAAGAGTTCACTGATAAGGAATATCCTGAGGTATAGTCACAGAAACAATGGCATTGAATTGACGGGAGCACCTCTTAGAACAGCCATGTATGCTTACTTTCCTCAATTTATCAAAGGCCTTCGCGCTTATCAGTGATTTTAAGGAGAACCCAAGAGTTCGCTGATAAGGAATATCCTGAGGTTTAGTCACAGAAATAATGGCATTGAATTGACGGGAGCACCTCTTAGAACAGCCATGTATGCTTACTTTCCTCGATCGATCTCTTTCTTTTTCTCTCTCTCTCTTCTCTGTTTCTCTCTCCCTCTGTGAGCAGAAGAGCCAATTCTTGACGCTTCGAATATTGAGCGGTGGCATAAAGGGTATAGAATAACGATAAAAATTGGCTCGCCGCGCCAAAAAATGGCGTTATTCTCTACCCTTTTTGCCGCAGCTCTTCATTCGCTGAGCCAACAATTGGCAAGCGAGTGTTTCGATGTCGCATTCAGATTTTGTTGGATACAAGTGGGATCTCTTCGAACAGCCATGTATGTTTACTTTCCTCGATTTCTCAAAGGCCTTCGCGCTTATCAGTGATTTTAAGGAGAACCCAAGAGTTCACTGATAAGGAATATCCTGAGGTATAGTCACAGAAACAATGGCATTGAATTGACGGGAGCACCTCTTCGAACAGCCATGTATGCTTACTTTCCTCGATTTATCATAGGCCTTCGCGCTTATCAGTGATTTTAAGGAGAACCCAAGAGTTAACTGATAAGGAATATCCTGAGGTTTAGTCACAGAAACAATGGCATTGAATTGACGGGAGCACCTCTTCGAACAGCCATGTATGCTTACTTTCCTCGATTTATCAAAGGCCTTCGCGCTTATCAGTGATTTTAAGGAGAACCCAAGAGTTCACTGATAAGTAATATCCTGAGGTTTAGTCACAGAAACAATGGCATTGAATTGACGGGAGCACCTCTTCGAACTGCCATGTATGCTTACTTTCCTCGATTTATCAAAGGCCTTCGCGCTTATCAGTGATTTTAGGGAGAACCCAAGAGTTCACTGATAAGTAATATCCTGAGGTTTAGTCACAGAAACAATGGCATTGAATTGACGGGAGCACCTCTTCGTACAGCCATGTATGCTTACTTTCCTCGATTTATCAAAGGCCTTCGCGCTTATCAGTGATTTTAAGGAGAACCCAAGAGTTCACTGATAAGTAATATCCTGAGGTTTAGTCACAGAAACAATGGCATTGAATTGACGGGAGCACCTCTTCGAACAGCCATGTATGCTTACTTTCCTCGATTTATCAAAGGCCTTCGCGCTTATCAGTGATTTTAAGGAGAACCCAAGAGTTCACTGATAAGGAATATCCTGAGGTTTAGTCACAGAAATAATGGCATTGAATTGACGGGAGCACCTCTTAGAACAGCCATGTATGCTTACTTTCCTCGATCGATCTCTTTCTTTTTCTCTCTCTCTCTTCTCTGTTTCTCTCTCCCTCTGTGAGCAGAAGAGCCAATTCTTGGCGCTTCGAATATTGAGCGGTGGCATAAAGGGTATAGAATAACGCCAAAAATTGGCTCGCCGCGCCAAAAAATGGCGTTATTCTCTACCCTTTTTGCCGCAGCTCTTCATTCGCTGAGCCAACAATTGGCAAGCGAGTGTTTCGATGTCGCATTCAGATTTTGTTGGATACAAGTGGGATCTCTTCGAACAGCCATGTATGCTTACTTTCCTCGATTTATCAAAGGCCTTCGCGCTAATCAGTGATTTTAAGGAGAACCCAAGAGTTCACTGATAAGGAATATCCTGAGGTTTAGTCACAGAAATAATGGCATTGAATTGACGGGAGCACCTCTTAGAACAGCCATGTATGCTTACTTTCCTCGATCGATCTCTTTCTTTTTCTCTCTCTCTCTTCTCTGTTTCTATCTCCTTCTGTGAGCAGAAGAGCCAATTCTTGGCGCTTCGAATATTGAGCGGTGGCATAAACTGTATAGAATAACGCCAAAAATTGGCTCGCCGCGCCAAAAAATGGCGTTATTCTCTACCCTTTTTGCCGCAGCTCTTCATTCGCTGAGCCAACAATTGGCAAGCGAGTGTTTCGATGTCGCATTCAGATTTTGTTGGATACAAGTGGGATCTCTTCGAACAGCCATGTATGCTTACTTTCCTCGATTTCTCAAAGGCCTTCGAGCTTATCGGTAATTTTAAGGAGAACCCAGGAGTTCACTGATTAGGAATATCCTGAGGTATAGTCACAGAAACAATGGCATTGAATTGACGGGAGCACCTCTTCGAACAGCCATGTATGCTTACTTTCCTCGATTTATCAAATACCTTCGCGCTTATCAGTGATTTTAAGGAGAACCCAAGAGTTAACTGATAAGGAATATCCTGAGGTTTAGTCACAGAAACAATGGCATTGAATTGACGGGAGCACCTCTTCGAACAGCCATGTATGCTTACTTTCCTCGATTTATCAAAGGCCTTCGCGCTTATCAGTGATTTTAAGGAGAACCCAAGAGTTCACTGATAAGGAATAACCTGAGGTTTAGTCACAGAAACAATGGCATTGAATTGACGGGAGCACCTCTTCGAACAGCCGTGTATGCTTACTTTCCTCGATTTATCATAGGCCTTCGCGCTTATCAGTGATTTTAAGGAGAACCCAAGAGTTCACTGATAAGGAATATCCTGAGGTTTAGTCACAGAAATAATGGCATTGAATTGACGGGAGCACCTCTTAGAACAGCCATGTATGCTTACTTTCCTCGATTTATCAAAGGCCTTCGCGCTTATCAGTGATTTTAAGGAGAACCCAAGAGTTCACTGATTAGGAATATCCTGAGGTATAGTCACAGAAACAATGGCATTGAATTGACGGGAGCACCTCTTCGAACAGCCATGTATGCTTACTTTCCTCGATTTATCAAAGGCCTTCGCGCTTATCAGTGATTTTAAGGAGAACCCAAGAGTTCACTGATAAGGAATAACCTGAGGTTTAGTCACAGAAACAATGGCATTGAATTGACGGGAGCACCTCTTCGAACAGCCGTGTATGCTTACTTTCCTCGATTTATCATAGGCCTTCGCGCTTATCAGTGATTTTAAGGAGAACCCAAGAGTTAACTGATAAGGAATATCCTGAGGTTTAGTCACAGAAACAATGGCATTGAATTGACGGGAGCACCTCTTCGAACAGCCATGTATGCTTACTTTCCTCGATTTATCAAAGGCCTACGCGCTTATCAGTGATTTTAAGGAGAACCCAAGAGTTCACTGATAAGGAATAACCTGAGGTTTAGTCACAGAAACAATGGCATTGAAGTGACGGGAGCACCTCTTCGAACAGCCGTGTATGCTTACTTTCCTCGATTTATCATAGGCCTTCGCGCTTATCAGTGATTTTAAGGAGAACCCAAGAGTTAACTGATAAGGAATATCCTGAGGTTTAGTCACAGAAACAATGGCATTGAATTGACGGGAGCACCTCTTCGAACAGCCATGTATGCTTACTTTCCTCGATTTATCAAAGGCCTTCGCGCTTATCAGTGATTTTAAGGAGAACCCAAGAGTTCACTGATAAGGAATAACCTGAGGTTTAGTCACAGAAACAATGGCATTGAAGTGACGGGAGCACCTCTTCGAACAGCCATGTATGCTTATTTTCCTCGATTTATCAAAGGCCTTCGCGCTTATCAGTGATTTTAAGGAGAACCCAAGAGTTCACTGATAAGGAATATCCTGAGGTTTAGTCACAGAAACAATGAGATTGAATTGACGGGAGCACCTCTTCGAACATCCATGTATGCTTACTTTCCTCGATTTATCAAAGGCCTTCGCGCTTATCAGTGATTTTAAGGAGAACCCAAGAGTTCACTGATAAGGAATATCCTGAGGTTTAGTCACAGAAACAATGGCATTGAATTGACGGGAGCACCTCTTCGAACAGCCATGTATGCTTACTTTCCTCGATTTATCAAAGGCCTTCGCGCTTATCAGTGATTTTAAGGAGAACCCAAGAGTTCACTGATAAGGAATATCCTGAGGTTTAGTCACAGAAATAATGGCATTGAATTGACGGGAGCACCTCTTAGAACAGCCATGTATGCTTACTTTCCTCGATCGATCTCTTTCTTTTTCTCTCTCTCTCTGTGAGCAGAAGAGCCAATTCTTGACGCTTCGAATATTGAGCGGTGGCATAAAGGGTATAGAATAACGATAAAAATTGGCTCGCCGCGCCAAAAAATGGCGTTATTCTCTACCCTTTTTGCCGCAGCTCTTCATTCGCTGAGCCAACAATTGGCAAGCGAGTGTTTCGATGTCGCATTCAGATTTTGTTGGATACAAGTGGGATCTCTTCGAACAGCCATGTATGTTTACTTTCCTCGATTTCTCAAAGGCCTTCGCGCTTATCAGTGATTTTAAGGAGAACCCAAGAGTTCACTGATAAGGAATATCCTGAGGTATAGTCACAGAAACAATGGCATTGAATTGACGGGAGCACCTCTTCGAACAGCCATGTATGCTTACTTTCCTCGATTTATCATAGGCCTTCGCGCTTATCAGTGATTTTAAGGAGAACCCAAGAGTTAACTGATAAGGAATATCCTGAGGTTTAGTCACAGAAACAATGGCATTGAATTGACGGGAGCACCTCTTCGAACAGCCATGTATGCTTACTTTCCTCGATTTATCAAAGGCCTTCGCGCTTATCAGTGATTTTAAGGAGAACCCAAGAGTTCACTGATAAGTAATATCCTGAGGTTTAGTCACAGAAACAATGGCATTGAATTGACGGGAGCACCTCTTCGAACTGCCATGTATGCTTACTTTCCTCGATTTATCAAAGGCCTTCGCGCTTATCAGTGATTTTAGGGAGAACCCAAGAGTTCACTGATAAGTAATATCCTGAGGTTTAGTCACAGAAACAATGGCATTGAATTGACGGGAGCACCTCTTCGTACAGCCATGTATGCTTACTTTCCTCGATTTATCAAAGGCCTTCGCGCTTATCAGTGATTTTAAGGAGAACCCAAGAGTTCACTGATAAGTAATATCCTGAGGTTTAGTCACAGAAACAATGGCATTGAATTGACGGGAGCACCTCTTCGAACAGCCATGTATGCTTACTTTCCTCGATTTATCAAAGGCCTTCGCGCTTATCAGTGATTTTAAGGAGAACCCAAGAGTTCACTGATAAGGAATATCCTGAGGTTTAGTCACAGAAATAATGGCATTGAATTGACGGGAGCACCTCTTAGAACAGCCATGTATGCTTACTTTCCTCGATCGATCTCTTTCTTTTTCTCTCTCTCTCTTCTCTGTTTCTCTCTCCCTCTGTGAGCAGAAGAGCCAATTCTTGGCGCTTCGAATATTGAGCGGTGGCATAAAGGGTATAGAATAACGCCAAAAATTGGCTCGCCGCGCCAAAAAATGGCGTTATTCTCTACCCTTTTTGCCGCAGCTCTTCATTCGCTGAGCCAACAATTGGCAAGCGAGTGTTTCGATGTCGCATTCAGATTTTGTTGGATACAAGTGGGATCTCTTCGAACAGCCATGTATGCTTACTTTCCTCGATTTATCAAAGGCCTTCGCGCTAATCAGTGATTTTAAGGAGAACCCAAGAGTTCACTGATAAGGAATATCCTGAGGTTTAGTCACAGAAATAATGGCATTGAATTGACGGGAGCACCTCTTAGAACAGCCATGTATGCTTACTTTCCTCGATCGATCTCTTTCTTTTTCTCTCTCTCTCTTCTCTGTTTCTATCTCCTTCTGTGAGCAGAAGAGCCAATTCTTGGCGCTTCGAATATTGAGCGGTGGCATAAACTGTATAGAATAACGCCAAAAATTGGCTCGCCGCGCCAAAAAATGGCGTTATTCTCTACCCTTTTTGCCGCAGCTCTTCATTCGCTGAGCCAACAATTGGCAAGCGAGTGTTTCGATGTCGCATTCAGATTTTGTTGGATACAAGTGGGATCTCTTCGAACAGCCATGTATGCTTACTTTCCTCGATTTCTCAAAGGCCTTCGAGCTTATCGGTAATTTTAAGGAGAACCCAGGAGTTCACTGATTAGGAATATCCTGAGGTATAGTCACAGAAACAATGGCATTGAATTGACGGGAGCACCTCTTCGAACAGCCATGTATGCTTACTTTCCTCGATTTATCAAATACCTTCGCGCTTATCAGTGATTTTAAGGAGAACCCAAGAGTTAACTGATAAGGAATATCCTGAGGTTTAGTCACAGAAACAATGGCATTGAATTGACGGGAGCACCTCTTCGAACAGCCATGTATGCTTACTTTCCTCGATTTATCAAAGGCCTTCGCGCTTATCAGTGATTTTAAGGAGAACCCAAGAGTTCACTGATAAGGAATAACCTGAGGTTTAGTCACAGAAACAATGGCATTGAATTGACGGGAGCACCTCTTCGAACAGCCGTGTATGCTTACTTTCCTCGATTTATCATAGGCCTTCGCGCTTATCAGTGATTTTAAGGAGAACCCAAGAGTTCACTGATAAGGAATATCCTGAGGTTTAGTCACAGAAATAATGGCATTGAATTGACGGGAGCACCTCTTAGAACAGCCATGTATGCTTACTTTCCTCGATTTATCAAAGGCCTTCGCGCTTATCAGTGATTTTAAGGAGAACCCAAGAGTTCACTGATTAGGAATATCCTGAGGTATAGTCACAGAAACAATGGCATTGAATTGACGGGAGCACCTCTTCGAACAGCCATGTATGCTTACTTTCCTCGATTTATCAAAGGCCTTCGCGCTTATCAGTGATTTTAAGGAGAACCCAAGAGTTCACTGATAAGGAATAACCTGAGGTTTAGTCACAGAAACAATGGCATTGAATTGACGGGAGCACCTCTTCGAACAGCCGTGTATGCTTACTTTCCTCGATTTATCATAGGCCTTCGCGCTTATCAGTGATTTTAAGGAGAACCCAAGAGTTAACTGATAAGGAATATCCTGAGGTTTAGTCACAGAAACAATGGCATTGAATTGACGGGAGCACCTCTTCGAACAGCCATGTATGCTTACTTTCCTCGATTTATCAAAGGCCTACGCGCTTATCAGTGATTTTAAGGAGAACCCAAGAGTTCACTGATAAGGAATAACCTGAGGTTTAGTCACAGAAACAATGGCATTGAAGTGACGGGAGCACCTCTTCGAACAGCCGTGTATGCTTACTTTCCTCGATTTATCATAGGCCTTCGCGCTTATCAGTGATTTTAAGGAGAACCCAAGAGTTAACTGATAAGGAATATCCTGAGGTTTAGTCACAGAAACAATGGCATTGAATTGACGGGAGCACCTCTTCGAACAGCCATGTATGCTTACTTTCCTCGATTTATCAAAGGCCTTCGCGCTTATCAGTGATTTTAAGGAGAACCCAAGAGTTCACTGATAAGGAATAACCTGAGGTTTAGTCACAGAAACAATGGCATTGAAGTGACGGGAGCACCTCTTCGAACAGCCATGTATGCTTATTTTCCTCGATTTATCAAAGGCCTTCGCGCTTATCAGTGATTTTAAGGAGAACCCAAGAGTTCACTGATAAGGAATATCCTGAGGTTTAGTCACAGAAACAATGAGATTGAATTGACGGGAGCACCTCTTCGAACATCCATGTATGCTTACTTTCCTCGATTTATCAAAGGCCTTCGCGCTTATCAGTGATTTTAAGGAGAACCCAAGAGTTCACTGATAAGGAATATCCTGAGGTTTAGTCACAGAAACAATGAGATTGAATTGACGGGAGCACCTCTTCGAACATCCATGTATGCTTACTTTCCTCAATTTATCAAAGGCCTTCGCGCTTATCAGTGATTTTAAGGAGAACCCAAGAGTTCGCTGATAAGGAATATCCTGAGGTTTAGTCACAGAAATAATGGCATTGAATTGACGGGAGCACCTCTTAGAACAGCCATGTATGCTTACTTTCCTCGATCGATCTCTTTCTTTTTCTCTCTCTCTCTTCTCTGTTTCTCTCTCCCTCTGTGAGCAGAAGAGCCAATTCTTGACGCTTCGAATATTGAGCGGTGGCATAAAGGGTATAGAATAACGATAAAAATTGGCTCGCCGCGCCAAAAAATGGCGTTATTCTCTACCCTTTTTGCCGCAGCTCTTCATTCGCTGAGCCAACAATTGGCAAGCGAGTGTTTCGATGTCGCATTCAGATTTTGTTGGATACAAGTGGGATCTCTTCGAACAGCCATGTATGTTTACTTTCCTCGATTTCTCAAAGGCCTTCGCGCTTATCAGTGATTTTAAGGAGAACCCAAGAGTTCACTGATAAGGAATATCCTGAGGTATAGTCACAGAAACAATGGCATTGAATTGACGGGAGCACCTCTTCGAACAGCCATGTATGCTTACTTTCCTCGATTTATCATAGGCCTTCGCGCTTATCAGTGATTTTAAGGAGAACCCAAGAGTTAACTGATAAGGAATATCCTGAGGTTTAGTCACAGAAACAATGGCATTGAATTGACGGGAGCACCTCTTCGAACAGCCATGTATGTTTACTTTCCTCGATTTCTCAAAGGCCTTCGCGCTTATCAGTGATTTTAAGGAGAACCCAAGAGTTCACTGATAAGGAATATCCTGAGGTATAGTCACAGAAAAAATGGCATTGAATTGACGGGAGCACCTCTTCGAACAGCCATGTATGCTTACTTTCCTCGATTTATCAAAGGCCTACGCGCTTATCAGTGATTTTAAGGAGAACCCAAGAGTTCACTGATAAGGAATATCCTGAGGCTTAGTCACAGAAACAATGACATTGAAATGACGGGAGCACCTCTTCGAACAGCCATGTATGCTTACTTTCCTCGATTTATCAAAGGCCTTCGCGCTTATCAGTGATTTTAAGGAGAACCCAAGAGTTCACTGATAAGGAATATCCTGAGGTATAGTCACAGAAACAATGGCATTGAATTGACGGGAGCACCTCTTCAAACAGCCATGTATGCTTACTTTCCTCAATTTATCAAAGGCCTTCGCGCTTATCAGTGATTTTAAGGAGAACCCAAGAGTTCACTGATAAGGAATATCCTGAGGTTTAGTCACAGAAATAATGGCATTGAATTGACGGGAGCACCTCTTAGAACAGCCATGTATGCTTACTTTCCTCGATCGATCTCTTTCTTTTTCTCTCTCTCTCTTCTCTGTTTCTCTCTCCCTCTGTGAGCAGAAGAGCCAATTCTTGGCGCTTCGAATATTGAGCGGTGGCATAAAGGGTATAGAATAACGCCAAAAATTGGATCGCCGCGCCAAAAAATGGCGTTATTCTCTATCCTTTTTGCCCCAGCTCTTCATTCGCTGAGCCAACAATTGGCAAGCGAGTGTTTCGATGTCGCACTCAGATTTTGTTGGATACAAGTGGGATCTCTTATGCTTCTATCTGAACTCTCCCACTCTCCCTCTCTCTCTCTCGCTCTCTCTCTCTCTCTCTTTCTTTCTCTCTCTCTCTCTCACTCTCTCTTTCTCACTCTCTCTCTCGCTATCTTACTCTCTCTCTCTCTCCCTCTTTCCCTCTCACTCTGGCTCTGTCTCTTTTTCTGTCTGTCTCTCTCTCTCTCTGTATGTCTGTGATTGAATGTCTGTCTCCTACATTTCGCTTCTGTGCACATCCAGAGACAAAAAAAACAGACCCCGCGTCCATACGGATGTGGAGAAAGGAAATAGGGGTATGTGCAAATTAAGAGACAAATTACAGACACCGCGTTTACATGGAAGAATAAAATACATTTTGACGGTGAAATCCTATGGCGTTACACAGTTGAATTTGTTTCATTGTCGCACACAGAATTTGTTGGATAATAGAGGCATCTCTTATACTTATACATTCGACATCTCCCTCTGCCTCTCTCTGTCTTTGTCTTGTTCTATTTCTTTCTCTCTTTCTCTCTCCCTCTCTCTAACTCTCTTTGTCTATTCCCGAATTGTCGTTGGGCACTTTGCCGAAATCTCCGATGCGCATCGATCGCCTAATTCAATGTAGTAAACTTCAATTCATTCCAGCAGCACTTTAAGGTAGAACGGCCGGAAAAGTACGGTAGATTGTCGGCAAAACCAACGGTAAAGTTAGAGGTAAAACTTACCGTAGAACGACTAGTAAAACTTACGGTAAAACGACCTGTAATTCTTATGGTAAAGCGACCGTTAAAGTTATGCAAATTTATTCAAAATGGGTTGTTCAAAATGTTCCCTTGACCTTCCCCGGAAGGTCTTTAGTAATTTCGTAAGTAATAACCATAATTTTACCGTCTTTTTACCGTAATCTCGCAGTTCCGACATCTTCGAATCTTCTTCTATCTATTTCTTTCTCTCTTGCTCTCTCTCGTTCTCTTTCTATGTTTTGAATTATTCGACATTTTGAAATATACTTGCTCACTTTCTACTCATATAGAATTCACGCTTTATGATGGTGCTGGAGAAGGTTGTCCATGCTGGAAAGTATATTAATATATAAAATGAATGGAACTTAATAGTGCAAAAAGTTGTTGGTTACTCCATCACGACCTACCACGCCTCCCATGCAGCGAACTGATCATATGTAGTACCTGAAGGTGCAGAAACGAGTGTACTCGGCGACGCGTATGTGTTTCACTTCCATCTTTCTCGTGCTCTCTCTCTCTCTATCTCTCTCTCTTTCTCTCTCTCCCTCGCTCTCTCTTTCTCACTCTCTTTCTCTCTCTCTTTGCCTCTCACTCTGGCTTTGTCTCTTTCTCTCTCTGTCTCTCTCTCTCTCTTTCTCACTCTCTGTTTGTACATTCCAGAATTTTTGTCGGCAACTCGATCAGAGGCCTTTCGATCGCCCTCTTTCACTACCCCTGTGCATCTCATGAGGACACTGGCACGATAGATCAATAAAACAATTGAGCGGTAAAAGGCGGATTATTATACATGGAATAATTGGAGCTCATGAATTGGAAATATGTATGATAGCTCAGCTCTCAGAACTCGAATTCGGATAAACGCAAAATTCACGTTATTGAAACAGCAATTGAATTTATTTAAAAAATTATGTCAATGTAGATGTATTGTTGATTTCATAACAATCAAAAACGAAGGGTTCATGGATGGAGAAACCTAGGAAAATTAAGCCCTATAAAGAGCTTCTGAAATTATATATTTAAAAAAAATCCGACTCAGAGTTTTGATACATTATTTTCTCTCAAAAACTAAGGGTTCATGAATGGAAATGTGAATGGTAATTCAGAACTCTGAACTAGTAGTCGTTTAAACGCAAAATATAGTTTACAGAAACAGCACCTGATTTTATTTAAATTTTTACCAAAAAAAGTCACTGTCACTGCTTAGTAAATTCATAACTCTCAAAAACTAAGGATGAATGAATTGAGATGTAAATGATAATTCAGATCTCCGAAGTCGTACTCTGTTAAACACAAAATGCACTGTATATAAACAGATTATGAATTTATTTAATTTTTTTTCCAAATACTCAATGTCAAAGTTTTGATAAATTCATAACTCTCAAACTTTTTCAGAAGCAAAGCTGCAATTTGTTCCATAGTTTTAGCAATTACCCTGCTGCATAATAATATACAAATTATCCCTAAATGTTTTTATAAAATTACCTGATGAATACTCAACGTGGTATGGTCGTAAGCGAGAGAAGTGTATGTGTGTCACGTAGTCATACTTGCGTGTATGCACGCACGTATGTATGTATGTACATGTATGTATGTGAACATGTAAATATGAATATGAAATTTTTAAAAGATCATCAAGAAGATACGAAGTATTCATAACATCAGCACAGGTAGTGTATTGGTAACGTTCTCGGTACCAGAACTAATACCTTTGCTGCGCGGGCGGGAGAGATCGAATCCCGGAGATAGCACAGTTTTGCTGAAATTTTATTCAGTTTTTAAATCATATTTCATTATTCAGGTATATTTTGTGAGTTTTCTTGAGTTCATTTGATGTCTTTTGGGTCTCCGCACCTTTTAATATTGCATTCATGATGCCTGCAGCTAATTCTCACTAGTTATCGCTCATTTTCAATATTCGCTCTAGAGATAAACTACTATTTACAGTAATCTGATTTGAGAACCGAGTTCGTACATTTGTTCGTCTACTTTTTGTGAACACTGACGACTATAATTATGTCATGTCACCACTCATTTAAAGGAGTAATATACATTTTAAGAGTGGAAATCCGAGAATGAGCTTATCTTCTAGCGCTAATATCTCATTTTAAAGTAAGTTTCATGAAAATTTCACTAGGACATATATTGTAGAGTTTTGTTAGGGCTATCCAATGATAATAAAATTATTTATAATTTCAAACTCCTTATCACTAAAAACTTGATTCAAAATGTCTGAATCTTCGATCAACCGATTCCGTCGTTGTCCGTCCCCCCCCCCTCTCTCTCTCACACACACACACTCTCTCACACACACTCTCTCTCTCTCTCTCAAATATTTAAAGGAGGTGGGTGGGCAAGTCATAGCACATTTTTAGCGCTCACTTTCCTTCATTTTCCCTCCTCCCACACCCTGTGAGTCGGCCCGAGCTCTGGCAAGCCATGCGAAAGTTGAAATACCCGGAAAGTGTAGGTTGTAGAGGAGGTCCAGGAGGGCCTCCGCATTGTTTTCCGCATCGCTTCTCGGCCTTTTGGCTAAGATCAAAGTGTAGTATCTGTTCTTATCGGCTTAATCTCCGGTACGTGATCAAATGATCACATCGAGATTAACTGATTTTTGAAACCTGGTGGGGTTGCAGGGGCTTGCTCCTCTCCCACCACGGGTCGGCCCGGTATTGCACTACCTCCGGGATCGGCCTTCCCCTTCGGGGGGAATTAATTGAATAAAACTGTTTGAATAAAGTTGTATTTAATGTTTACATTATATAAATACAGAGAATTTTCTATTTATAATACAATTTCAGAGTTTTTCAATATTTGGTCATTGTGTCATATGAGCGACATTTTTTTGTTCAGAAAATAGTTTCTACCTTCAAGAATTGTTTAAAGTTAAATAATAATTGATATTATTAAATAGAAAGCAAGAAAATATATATTACATATTTAAAATTACAATTTTCGTAAAGAAAACAAAAATTTGCTTACAACACCCGGGATTCCCAAGCCGTCTCCGATCCAAGTACTAACCGGGCCCAACGTTGCTTAACTTGCCAGATCGGACGGGATGGCGTGTTCTCAACGTGGTATGGTCGTAAGCGAGAGAAGTGTATGTGTGTCACGTAGTCATACTTGCGTGTATGCACGCACGTATGTATGTATGTACATGTATGTATGTGAACATGTAAATATGAATATGAAATTTTTAAAAGATCATCAAGAAGATACGAAGTATTCATAACATCAGCACAGGTAGTGTATTGGTAACGTTCTCGGTACCAGAACTAATACCTTTGCTGCGCGGGCGGGAGAGATCGAATCCCGGAGATAGCACAGTTTTGCTGAAATTTTATTCAGTTTTTAAATCATATTTCATTATTCAGGTATATTTTGTGAGTTTTCTTGAGTTCATTTGATGTCTTTTGGGTCTCCGCACCTTTTAATATTGCATTCATGATGCCTGCAGCTAATTCTCACTAGTTATCGCTCATTTTCAATATTCGCTCTAGAGATAAACTACTATTTACAGTAATCTGATTTGAGAACCGAGTTCGTACATTTGTTCGTCTACTTTTTGTGAACACTGACGACTATAATTATGTCATGTCACCACTCATTTAAAGGAGTAATATACATTTTAAGAGTGGAAATCCGAGAATGAGCTTATCTTCTAGCGCTAATATCTCATTTTAAAGTAAGTTTCATGAAAATTTCACTAGGACATATATTGTAGAGTTTTGTTAGGGCTATCCAATGATAATAAAATTATTTATAATTTCAAACTCCTTATCACTAAAAACTTGATTCAAAATGTCTGAATCTTCGATCAACCGATTCCGTCGTTGTCCGTCCCCCCCCCCTCTCTCTCTCACACACACACACTCTCTCACACACACTCTCTCTCTCTCTCTCAAATATTTAAAGGAGGTGGGTGGGCAAGTCATAGCACATTTTTAGCGCTCACTTTCCTTCATTTTCCCTCCTCCCACACCCTGTGAGTCGGCCCGAGCTCTGGCAAGCCATGCGAAAGTTGAAATACCCGGAAAGTGTAGGTTGTAGAGGAGGTCCAGGAGGGCCTCCGCATTGTTTTCCGCATCGCTTCTCGGCCTTTTGGCTAAGATCAAAGTGTAGTATCTGTTCTTATCGGCTTAATCTCCGGTACGTGATCAAATGATCACATCGAGATTAACTGATTTTTGAAACCTGGTGGGGTTGCAGGGGCTTGCTCCTCTCCCACCACGGGTCGGCCCGGTATTGCACTACCTCCGGGATCGGCCTTCCCCTTATCAAAGTGTAGTACACGTTCTTGCGGAGCCACTCTCCGTATCCGGGTACTGCTGTGGTCTTGGCTTACCTGCCGCGGAAGTACTTGGCCACTGGCCCACCCGCCCAAAGGGGCGGTGTCGGACTGTCGGTGTTCCTTGTACTTGCGTGGTGGGAAAAGGTTGCCAGCGAGCCTGGTGCTCTTCGGCTGCCGCTCTTCGGCCGCTACCCTTCCCCCTCCCCTTCCCCCTCCCCTCTCCCCCCCCCTCCCCCCCCCCCCCCCCCTCCCCCCCCCCCCCCCCCCCCCCCCCCTCCCCACCTACGGGCTTGTCCCGGACGGTGGTTCCCCCCACCTACGGGTTCGTCCCGGACGGTGGTTTCCCCCACCTACGGGTTCGTCCCGGACGGTGGCCTCTCCCTCTGGCTGTCTGGATCGTCGCGGCCGCTCGTTCTCGCGTCGCCCCGCCCTCTCTCTGCCGTCGCGGACCGTCTACATCGCCGCCGCCCGTCGTCGTCAAGCCGATTGGAGTAAGGTATACCTCCCCCTGTCGGTCTCTCCCACCCCGTATCGCTTGCTCTGTCGCTCTCGTCAGCTGCGACTCTAGCTCTGCCACCGGTTTGCAATGGTTTCCCGGAGTTTGCTCGTCTTCCCCTGGCGGGAGGGCGACCGCTTCGCGTGTGAGCCTTGTAGATCGGCAGCGCAACCCACCCACCGAGACTACGCGTCTCAGGGAGGGCTTGCCAGGCATCTAAAGCATGAGCACGATATGGGCCTTTCTTTCAAGTGCCGCTTTTGCGCAGTGGAGAAAGAGGACTTGCGTACGCTTCGTCCTCATGTGCGTTCCGCGCATGGGGATGCACTCGCTGCTTTCCAACAGCAGAGTGTAGGGCCCGCACCTCCGGCGAACCTCCCTGTGAGGCGACCCAGGATGGTCAGAGCCCCGGCGGCGCAAAGACAGGCTACCCCTCCCACCGGCGCCCGCGTTACTCGCTCGGCGAGCCGGGCATCTTCTTCAGCCGGTCCCCCCTCCCCCTCCCCCTCTTCATCTTCATCTTCATCTTCACCTCCCGCCTCCCCCCCTCCTCCACCTCCTCCAGCTTCTCCCCCTGCCTCCTCTCCGGCCTCTTCTCCCAGTTCTGTCTCCTCAAGGTCAACGTTGCGCCGCTCACCCGCTGCTGTTCAGCAGCAAGGTCAGCAACCGAGACTGAGAGGGCCGGCCGCGGGAGCTTCGCAGCTCCTCTGGAGCCAGCGATTTCTCGCGGTCTCTACGCCGGCGGAGCTGGAGGCCGCTCTCGAGCGGCTCGTCAAGGAGTGCAGGGAGGCTACCGGGAGCAGGCTGCCCAAGCCGCCCGGTTGCTCGTCGTCGGCAGCTCGGCCACCCCCACGCCCCCCTCTTCACCGCCTCGACGCCGCCGTCCAGCTCCAGAAGGAATACAGGGCCAACAGAGGCAAGGTTTTCCGGCAGCTGACCACCGGGAGTTCGGGTGCGTGTGACATTCCAGTCGCGCGCCTCGAGCCTTACTTCCGGGCGGTTCACGCTGGTACCCCTCTGCCTGTCCCTTCCTGGACCCCGGTCTCTCCCCCTTCTTCGGACGAGCCTCTGGAGGGCGTCTTCACACCCCGTGAGGTGTGGGGGCACCTCCGGCGCTGCTCTGACACGGCACCAGGGCCCGATGGACTTCGGTACTCGGCCTGGCGTGGCTTCGACGCGGGCGGTTGCATTCTGGCGGGTGTCTTTTCCGCCGTGCACCGCCTCAGCCATGTCCCAGCGCCCTGGAAGCTGTCGAGGACAGTGCTCGTCCACAAGAAGGGTGACCGGGACGACATCTCCAACTGGCGGCCTCTCGCGCTGGGCGACACCATCTCCAAGGTCTACGCGGCTCTTCTCAACCGCCGTCTCATGTCGTGGGCCTTGGCCAATGACCGGCTGTCAGAGTGCCAAAAGGGATTTATCCCTGGGGCGCAGATGGCCGGTCTGAATGCCCTCCTCCAGATGGGGATTTCCGGCGCCAAGCGAGAGGGCCGCTCTCTGGCGGTCTCTTTCCTCGACCTCGCGAACGCGTTTGGCAGTCTCCCGCACAGCGTCATGCGTGCAGCTCTGGAGTGGCACGGCCTCGGTTCCACGTCACTCTCCCGCATCGTCTCCCTCTACGACGGCGCCTCTACAAGGGTGCGGGGAGGAGACGGCGAGACGCCGCCCATCCCGGTCGAAGCCGGCGTTCTCCAAGGATCCCCCCTCTCCCCTCTACTCTTTAATCTGGCGATCGAGCCGATTATAAGAGTAGCCTCCTCCTCTTCCACCCCCGCCTCCATCCACGGTCTTCACGTCAGCGTCCTCGCCTTCGCCGACGACCTCGCTCTCCTTTCCGACACTGCTGCCGGTCTTCAGGGCATGCTCGACGCTGTCTCTGATGCCGCCTCCGCTGCTGGTCTGGTGTTTAAGCCGGCCAAATGCGCGAGTATGCACGTTGTCAAGCGAGGCGTCCAGCTGACCCCTTTCACGGTGCAGGGCAAGCCCATGCCGGCACTGGGAAAGGGCGAAGCTTACACCCACCTTGGCGTCCCCACCGGCTACTCCCTCCACCCGTCAGCCGGGGACGCCATCGCCGACGCCAGCCGCTGTCTGAAGATCATCGACGACTCCCTCCTCACCCCCTGGCAGAAGGCCGACTGCACGCGGACCTTCATCCTCTCCCGTCTCCCCTTCCATCTGGAGCACGGCCGCGTCCTCAAGAAGCATCTCGACGGGTTCGACAAGCAGCTCATCGCCTCGGGCAAACGGTGGCTGTCTTTGCCACAGCGCGCCTCACCCGAGGTGGTCGAGCTGCCCCCGTCGTTCGGAGGCCTGGGAATGCTCAAGTTGTCACGCCTGGCGGACATCTATGAGGTATCCCACGGCGTCCGGCTTCTGGGCAGCCAAGACGACACCGTGGCGCTCGCCTCCCACGAGGCCCTCCAGGCGGTTGCCTCGCGACGCGCTGGCCGCACGGCAAGTGCTGCGGAACTTGGCGAATACCTGGAGGGCTCCCTGGCGGCTCCGTTCGACACTCTGTCCAACGACGTCGCATCGACGTGGACAAAGCTGCGGATGGCCGTCAGGAGACTCAAGGACACCGGCATCGACATCGCCGCGAAGCCCGACTCCATCGGCCCCGCCAACGTCAACCCCTCCTTCACCGTGGATGGAGCCCTCCTCACCCCCTCCACCGCGATCCGCCTGCTCAAGGCCGCGGTTCGACGCTCCCTCTTCGCTTCCCTCCTCTCCAAGAGGGACCAGGGGAAGACCTACGACGCCTCCTTCCTTTCCCCGGCGTCTAACCACTTCCTCTTCGACGGCCGCTACACCTCCTTCCGCGACTGGCGCTTCATCCACCGGGCTCGACTCAACGTCCTTCCGGTCAACGGCGCGCGGAGATGGGGCGACCAGACGGACAAGCGCTGCAGGCGGTGCGGATATGCCATGGAGACCCTCCCCCACCTCCTCCAACACTGCGGCTTCCACACTCGTCTCATCCAGAAGCGCCACGATGCCATCCTCGCTCGACTCCACCGCGCTGCCAAGCGTCCAGCCGACGGCGACATCTACATCAATCAGCCACTCCCTTCCTCTTTACATCAAGGGCCGGAGCGGCCCGATCTCGTGGTGCTAGACCACCGGGGTCGGACTGCTTCGGTCGTTGATGTCGCGATCCCGTTTCAAAACACAAAGGACTCTTTGCTGCAGATTCGGGACGTGAAGCGGAGGAAGTACGACGTCGTCGCTCGCTCGCTCGAGGCCAAGGGGTACAAGGTCGTCTGCGACGCCTACGTCATCGGCTCGCTCGGCGCCTTCTGCCCGCTCAACGGCACGGCCACCGCCTCTCTCGGCATCTCGAGGAAGTACGCCGCGCTCATGAAGCGCCTCGCGGTCTCTGACGTCATCCGAGCGAGTCAAGAGATCTACACCGAGCACATCCGCGGTCGAGCCCTTCCCCCTCCCTCCTCCTCCTCCTCCTCCTCCTCCTCCTCCTCCTCCTCCTCCTAGTCTAACAGCCGAAGAGGCCAAACACCAGCCTAGTCTCTCTCTCTCTTTCTCTCTCTCTCTTTCTCTATTATCACAAGGCCTTAAGCCTTTCATATTTACTCACATATTCTCATCTAATCACATTCTATCCTTACTCTTTCTAACTCTAACTCTAATTCTCTCTCTCTCTCTCTCTCTCTCTTTATGAGCCTTATGCTCCTTAAATAAATTATTTATCTATCAGTCTCAAAAATATAGAGGTAAAGACTCTCTCTTCTTCAAAGAACAGAAGCGTGTTATGCCTATTCATTTGCTCATCATGTCACTTAACCGTATTATTGCCTTTCGTTTACATGGTTGTTAAACAACACATCCATAGACTTATTCCCTATTACTGCTTATTATTTTACCAGTTGTTTGTGGTAACCGCCGCTTGCGGCAAACATATCTGTCACTTGAGTTGTTTTATATAATTCATGTTGATAAACACGCTTATCTGTTCTTATCGGCTTAATCTCCGGTACGTGATCAAATGATCACATCGAGATTAACTGATTTTTGAAACCTGGTGGGGTTGCAGGGGCTTGCTCCTCTCCCACCACGGGTCGGCCCGGTATTGCACTACCTCCGGGATCGGCCCTCCCCTTCGGGGGGAATTAATTGAATAAAACTGTTTGAATAAAGTTGTATTTAATGTTTACATTATATAAATACAGAGAATTTTCTATTTATAATACAATTTCAGAGTTTTTCAATATTTGGTCATTGTGTCATATGAGCGACATTTTTTTGTTCAGAAAATAGTTTCTACCTTCAAGAATTGTTTAAAGTTAAATAATAATTGATATTATTAAATAGAAAGCAAGAAAATATATATTACATATTTAAAATTACAATTTTCGTAAAGAAAACAAAAATTTGCTTACAACACCCGGGATTCCCAAGCCGTCTCCGATCCAAGTACTAACCGGGCCCAACGTTGCTTAACTTGCCAGATCGGACGGGATGGCGTGTTCTCAACGTGGTATGGTCGTAAGCGAGAGAAGTGTATGTGTGTCACGTAGTCATACTTGCGTGTATGCACGCACGTATGTATGTATGTACATGTATGTATGTGAACATGTAAATATGAATATGAAATTTTTAAAAGATCATCAAGAAGATACGAAGTATTCATAACATCAGCACAGGTAGTGTATTGGTAACGTTCTCGGTACCAGAACTAATACCTTTGCTGCGCGGGCGGGAGAGATCGAATCCCGGAGATAGCACAGTTTTGCTGAAATTTTATTCAGTTTTTAAATCATATTTCATTATTCAGGTATATTTTGTGAGTTTTCTTGAGTTCATTTGATGTCTTTTGGGTCTCCGCACCTTTTAATATTGCATTCATGATGCCTGCAGCTAATTCTCACTAGTTATCGCTCATTTTCAATATTCGCTCTAGAGATAAACTACTATTTACAGTAATCTGATTTGAGAACCGAGTTCGTACATTTGTTCGTCTACTTTTTGTGAACACTGACGACTATAATTATGTCATGTCACCACTCATTTAAAGGAGTAATATACATTTTAAGAGTGGAAATCCGAGAATGAGCTTATCTTCTAGCGCTAATATCTCATTTTAAAGTAAGTTTCATGAAAATTTCACTAGGACATATATTGTAGAGTTTTGTTAGGGCTATCCAATGATAATAAAATTATTTATAATTTCAAACTCCTTATCACTAAAAACTTGATTCAAAATGTCTGAATCTTCGATCAACCGATTCCGTCGTTGTCCGTCCCCCCCCCCTCTCTCTCTCACACACACACACTCTCTCACACACACTCTCTCTCTCTCTCTCTCAAATATTTAAAGGAGGTGGGTGGGCAAGTCATAGCACATTTTTAGCGCTCACTTTCCTTCATTTTCCCTCCTCCCACACCCTGTGAGTCGGCCCGAGCTCTGGCAAGCCATGCGAAAGTTGAAATACCCGGAAAGTGTAGGTTGTAGAGGAGGTCCAGGAGGGCCTCCGCATTGTTTTCCGCATCGCTTCTCGGCCTTTTGGCTAAGATCAAAGTGTAGTATCTGTTCTTATCGGCTTAATCTCCGGTACGTGATCAAATGATCACATCGAGATTAACTGATTTTTGAAACCTGGTGGGGTTGCAGGGGCTTGCTCCTCTCCCACCACGGGTCGGCCCGGTATTGCACTACCTCCGGGATCGGCCCTCCCCTTCGGGGGGAATTAATTGAATAAAACTGTTTGAATAAAGTTGTATTTAATGTTTACATTATATAAATACAGAGAATTTTCTATTTATAATACAATTTCAGAGTTTTTCAATATTTGGTCATTGTGTCATATGAGCGACATTTTTTTGTTCAGAAAATAGTTTCTACCTTCAAGAATTGTTTAAAGTTAAATAATAATTGATATTATTAAATAGAAAGCAAGAAAATATATATTACATATTTAAAATTACAATTTTCGTAATTACAATTTTCGTAATTGATCGGATTGCGGAGAGCAGAAATTGATATATAAGGCGAGGAATAGCGGTCCAGAAGTCACTCACATTTTGCTGACATTAACTTCCACCCAATACGAATTCGGCTTCTAACATAACATTTCAGAATGTACTCCGTTCGCTCCACATTCATCCTCTGCCTTCTTGCGACTTCTTCTTTCGGTCTTCGCCATAAGCGCCAAGTCATCCCAGCCATTGGAAATGTCATTGCTCCCGTCTCGGGCAGTGTCGGAGGAGCAATCTCCGGAGCCACCAACGCTGTGGGTAGCATCGCCGCACCAGCAGTGAACACAGTTCAAGGAGTTGTGGATGAGGCCTCTGGTCAGGTCGGATCAGCCATTTCTCCAGTTACCAACGTCCTCCCCGCGGTCTCAGGAACTGCGCTCGGTGCCGTCAACGGTGTTACCGGCCTGGTTGGTAACACCGTGCCAGTCCTCACCGGAAGTGTTCTCGGAACCGCCCTTGGCGTGGTGCCACCAGTTGTCGCCACGGTCAACGACCTGCTGACCACAGTTCAGGTCCTGCTTGCTCAAGTCCTCGCTGGTCTTCTCCCAGCTATCCCTTCAACTCTCAACACTGTTAACGGTGTTGTCGACGCTGCTGGAGGAATCGTTGGTGGCGTGGCAAATGGTGTTCTGCCAGTTGCCCTTGGTATTGTCTCTTCGGTGCCCGCCATCCTTCCAGCCGCTACTGGCTCTCTGCAGAACACTCTCCAGGATGCCACAAACGGAGTCGACGGAGTCTTCGGAGCTCTGCCTGGAGCTGTTAACGGAGTCGTCTCGGGAGTGAATGGAGGTCTTTCTGGCATCGGCCATTCTGCTGATATTCTAGTGGACCAGGCTGCTGGAACTGCATCGAATATCCTCGGTGGTGTTGGAGGTGCAACTGGAGCCATTTCCGATGCAGCCGGAAATGCCATCAACACGGCACAGCTGATCTCTGGAGTGGCAACAAGCCTCATCAACTAAGAAATGTTTTGCAATATTGTTCGTAACTATGAAATCTATATTTGTAAATTTTGTGCCCGATAAAGTATCATGTTCAATTGGTTTTTATTAACGATAAACAACACAATTGTGGCAGAATATCACAAAATAAAAATACAATTGTACTAATGGGAGTTAATGAACAAGGTCGACAGTCGCTACCACGAATATATCAGTCGAGAAATGCTATTCTATATTAATGGTGAACTGAAATAATCAAAATCCTATGGATTTCATTTCGAATTATCACACTAAATTATTTGTCCTAATGAGATTTTCATGAAAATTACTTTAAAATGAGATATTACCGCTAGAAGGTAGGCTTATTCTCGGATTTTCACCCTTAAAATGTTTATTACTCCTTTAAATGAGTGGTGACATGGCATAATTATAGTCGTCAGTGTTCACAAAAAGAATGACGAAGAAATGTACGAACTCGGTTTACAAATCAGATTACTGTAAATAGTAGTTTATCTCTAGAGCGAATATTGAAAATGAGCGATAACTAGTGAGAATTGGTTGCTGTCATAATGAATGTATTCTTAAATGAAGCGGAGACCCAAAAGACATCAAATGAACTCAAGAAAATGAACTTAATTTAACCCTATAATGAAACATGATTTAAAAACAAGAATTTTTTTTAGCAAAACTGTGCTATCTCCGGGATTCGATCCCTCCCGCCCGCGCCGCAATGGTATTCGTTCTGGTAACGAGAACGTTACCAATACACTACCTGTACTGATGTTATAAATGTTTCGTATGTTCTTGATGATTTTTTTTAATTTCATGTACATATTTACATGTTCAACTCTGCAACATCCATGGCTAAAAAAATGTGCATTTTAAATTGCTTCATGATATTCGAAGATATTTCCGATATCATTAGCAATCCAAGATTCCCCAAATAAAAGATTAAGGAACGCCGTTTCTGTAATAATCTCTAATGTATTTCTTCTTCATCAAACGAAAACGATTGTCGCATGTCGAAAAGTGCTGCATAAACTATGCAAATGAACTGTAATGTCAGTGCCAGGCTAGCAACAGTGTTTTCAGAGTAAAAAAATTCGTATCATCAGTCGTTCGTACTCGAAATACCAGGGCAAATCGAATTGAATTGATCAGATTGCGGAGAGCAGAAACGGTTTAGTCTTTCTGGCATCGGCCATTCTGCTGATATTCTAGTGGACCAGGCTGCTGGAACTGCATCGAATATCCTCGGTGCCGTTGGAGGTGCAACTGGAGCCATAAAAATGTTTGAATAATGTTGTATTTAATGTTTACATAACATATATACAGAAAGTTTTCTATTTACAATACAATTTCAGAGTTTTTCAATATTTGGTCATTGTGGCATATGAGGGACATTTTCTCGTTCAGAAAATAGTTTCTACTTTCAAGAATTGTTGAAAATTTAAAGTTAATTGATATTATTAAATAGAGAAACAAAAAAATATATTACATATTTATTCATAAAGAAAACAAAAATTTGCTTACAACACCCGGGATTCCCAAGCCGTCTCCGATCCAAGTACTAACCGGGCCCAACGTTGCTTAACTTGCCAGATCGGACGGGATGGCCGGTTCTCAACGTGGTATTCATCGCCGCTATGTGGTGGCCAATTAGCCGTAATAAGGCGTTTTTGAATATCTCTGCTTCTGTGCAAGCTTGAGTGATGTTTCTGTAAGATGTGTCGAGAGCGTGTGTGGTATAGTTGCGTAGGATAATCGACTCTGATTTTTTTCCTGTGTTTATTGATTTAATAGAAAAAAAATGAATTTGATTGATTTCTACTGGTGTAATTGTAAATATTTGTAATTGCTTGTAGAATGATGTACTTGAATAATTATTAGTTGGCGGATTCATAACATCATTTCGAAGTTTTTTTCTTTGTTTCGTTGGTTCTTTACTGTCTGTTTCGCTCGTTCTTTGCGTGATCGCTTTAATAATGATGTCGTCTTTTGTATTGTCGTACGTTGCGCGCGTTGCGGAAATGTTGCCGGACACTCGATATTTGCCAATCGAGTTATTGGTGTTACTGTTGGGATGTTCTCGTTTGCTGGCCGTTCGTATCATTGCGGATTTATTTATGTGAGTTAGTTATGCTGCTTGGGCGATGGAATTGACTATTTGACGTGTTGATTTGCCTTGACATGAGGGATAACACGGAAAGTGAAGCATGCGCTTGCTTCGCAGCCATTTGTTGAGTGCGATTCCGGAGTCGGGGTCGATATTCCCGTAGAGAACTTCATCGTTTGGTTAATATATCACCCTGAAGTAAAATTGTACGAAAATTAAGGATTTTCGATAGAAAAATTGTAATGAAATTTCGTGATTTTTCTGTTTATACACTGAATTATAGAAAAAGGCTATTATTTTCGTGTTTTCCGTATTTCTAAACAACTCTGGTGTGAATTTGAATGAAGAATTTATTGGTTTGGAGGAAAAAATGTTTTAGGAAAAATTGTGATATCTCCGATTTTCGGTTGAATTTTATAAAAAGGTTGTTATATTCCTGTTCCGCGTATCAATTAACCCCTTTGTGGTGAATTTGAAGGAAATCTTTCGCAGTTTGGAGAAAATCTTTAGATATCTTCGACGATAGAAAAATTGTTAAGAAAAGTCGTGATTTCTTTGTTTGCAGAAAGATTTATGCGAAATGATTATTATTTTCATCTTCTGCATATTTCAAAACCCCTGTGGAATGAATTTGAATGGAGAATTTATTGGTTTGGAGTTGAAAAAAATTAGAAAACAAATCATTATATCTCCGATTTTAGTCAGAATTATACAAAACGCTTGTTATATTCCTGTTCCGCGTACATGTTAACCCCCCTGGAGTGAATTTGATGGAAATATTTTGCAGTTTGGAGAAAATCTTTTGATATCTTCGATTTTAGACGGAAAATTACGCAGTTTCGATTGAAAAATTATGATGAAATTTCGTGATTTCGTTGTTTATAGACTGAATTATGCAGAAAGGTTATTGTTTTCGTGTTCTGCATATTTCTAAGCCCCTCTGGAGTGAATTTGAATGAAGAATTTATTGGCTTAGAGTAAAAAAAATTTTTGGAAAAATTCGTGATATTTCGAATTTTAGGCAGAATTATACAAAGCGATTATTATATTCGTGTTCCGCGTACCTGTTAACCCCCCTGTAGTGAATTTGATGGAAATCTTTTGCAGTTTGGAGAAATTTTTTGATATCTTCGATTTTAGACGGAAGAACGCAAAACGGTTGTATTCCCTTTAGCTATGATCCCTGGAGTTAATTTGAATGGCGAAAATATTATGAAAAAAAAAATTCTGCTATACTACTATTTATTCCAGCTAGAGTTACTGAGCGATGCGTGCGCCTCCCGAGTGCCGCTGCCCCCTCAAGTGCTACGCGGGCTGCTCAACCGGGAGCATCCGCTTAAGAAATGAGGCTAGTGTGGAGGGGATCTTATGTTGTCCCATCTTTCTTTTAATTTTCCCCTCTGCATCTTTCGCTGTTTTGAGATTTTTTAATATTTACTTTTAGTTTAAGTAAGTAGCAACCAATCTTGCTTCCGAGTTCCTATTAGAAAACTAGTTTTGAATCCCCCGCCTGTGCCCAAAAACTTGCTAAACTTGCTAAACCTCTTCCCCTTGACCTGCTCCGAGAAAAGTAAATTTTTCTCTAGAAACAAGGCATTTTCTCCCCATAACTACGATTTTTGAACTAAAAAAGCCTTTTCTTTGCCCTTTTTAAAAATGAATTTATAATTCTCAAATTGTAGGACGCTATATAGCATGTTTCCTAAGTACATTGTCCTAGTTCAGATTGTCGCATTTTGCGAGGACGGCGCGGACCGCCCGACAACGTGTCAACGGCGCGACTGGCGCCGGGATCCGCCGTCGACGTCACCGAATCGGAAACAAGGTTGGTCCTGCTTTCCGCTTCTTACCTGGAAAAACCAACCTTATAATCTTTGTTTCCAACAACTTCAGCTCCCCCCTCGAGGGAATTTGTTTTCATGAAAAAAACCCCTTTTAGTCCTTTTTCCCTTTTACTTTTTTCGCAATTTCTTGCTTTCAAAACAAATTCAGCCCCCCCTCGAGGGAATTTTTCCATTTTGCTTTTTTTATTCCGTAAATTCTAGCCTTTAACCAAATTCAGCTCCCTCCCTTGATGGAATTTGTTTTCCTGTAAAAAAAAACCACCTTATAGTCCTGGTTTATATTTTGTTTTTTATCCCGCAATTTCTTGCCTTAAAACAACTTCAGCTCCCCGCTCGAGGGAATTTATTTTCATGAAAAAAACACCTTTTAGTCCCTGTTTCCCTTTTGCTTTTTTTATTTCTCAATTTCTTCTCAGGATACAAGTTCCGCCCAGCCTTCTCGAGAAAATTTGTTTTCTTTAAAAAATTGGCCTGTGCATTCGTTGTACCATCGCCTCGGCCTTTTCAAAACCGTGTTGAACCCCTCCTTCCCCGAAAATGTCTTACGGTTTTCGTTATTCCTATAATTTAAAAGAAATTTATAGATAAGTGAAATATAATATTATTCAGGAGTTGGTGGAGGCCAGCTGCTCGTCGGGCCTCGCCGTGGCCTCTTGGCGGCGGCGTCCTGGCAGTGCGGACGCCGTGGTGGAGCCCTTCGATTTTGTCAGTATTTTTGTTCCTTTAAAAAGGTTTATTTTATCACATATTATATTGCAAAATGATACTTCTTTTAATGTTTTCTTGCTAATCCGTTATTCGGATGCATTAGAAAAAAATTTAAGATTGTTTTATTAGTTGGAATCAGCCTCATGCTAGCTTGCTACAGAATGTATACTGTAGCGGCGCAACTTGCTTTGGGTTGTGCAATCTACCGGGTTACTGTATCTCCTTTGTTTCAGTTATGCGCCTTCAAGCTGTTGAAGGTGGGCTTGACGGCAAGGCTGGAGCGAGGGGCCTGGACAACAAGGAGGGCGAGGAAGTCCGGCCGGCTAGCGTGGGAGCGTTTTTTAAGGTCAATTTATTGAATAAGTAACGATTTCATGGTTCATTCTTGTTTGTTGTTTGTATTGGCGCCCTTTCAAAGGGTAGTTAAATAATAATCTATCGGAACTTTGTTACATTTATAGGTATGTCCTTTGCAGCACTAGTTGTAACAAAATTTATAAACGAAAATTTGTATTGCTTTTCTTAGTAATGATAATTATTTTTAATTACTTCCTTAAATGTACTGTTCTTTTTAAAACATCATCCTGATACCGAAAAAGTTATGTAAGATTGGATGTAAATAATTGCCTTAACAAGACTTGTTTCCATGTATCGTACTCATTGGGATTACTGTAGTCCATACTTTCCTGACTGAAGATGGTTCATTTTTATTTGCTTCACAATTTTTTTTGACAAGAAAGCGGTATTTCTTATAAATTGTTGCTTATTTCAGCGCAAGTAACGTGCCCTGCTCGAAGAAGAAGACGGGATTAGCTGGGCGACGTGTGGACGGCGAGCTCGTGAGGGCGTACGTCTTCTACCCGTTCAGCCCTCCTTCCCATCTAAGAAAGGCGCGACATAATCTTTCTTTGTTGCTTTGGCATTGTTTAGTCATTGTATTTTCTTGCGGGTGCCTTCGCCAACCGCAATTATTTTGTCATGAAATTAGATTAGATGTGTGATTGGAACGAAATGAACTTTCTTTCCTTGTTAAGGTGGAATAACTTTTCAAAAAGTACTTTTGATGACAAACGGTTTTTATTGTTTCTTGGTATCAAAAAGTAATGATATATAAATGAGGGAGAATCTAATTCAGGAATGGATGAAGTTGCTCGGCTTCTTTGGTGGCGGCTCGCTTCATGGTGGCGGCGGACCGGGATGCGCCCTCCCCCTCCGTGAGTATTTTTTTCTTTTTAAGTTATCGTGGCGCATATTGTAAAGACCAGGCTGCTTCTTTTAATATATTCTTGCTTGTCCAGTATTTTTTTTTAAATAAAAATCTATGTTAGCATAGGAATAACAGCTGGAAGCAGTTCAAGGTTACGGTATGGCTGTGGCGGTGCAGTATGCTTAAAGCGATCATGCTAAGCTTGACATTCGGCCGCTGTCAGGCTAATAGTCTAAAACTAATAGTCTAATTTAATCATATTGTTAATCGCGCCGATAACCTTGCGCCTTTGTTTCATATTTACGGGATACAGAGGGAAATAACTGTCTAAAAAGAGAATTCCTTTAAAATGTTGAGTTATTGATATTCGTATTTAATCGTAAATTAAACAGAACAGACAAGTTGTAGGTCTTCATTGCCTGCTGTGAGGGAATCTTTTTTTGCTGCCCAAATATAAATGACATTTTTTTAAACTATTTCTACCGTAATACTTGTTCTTTTTCTTTATCCTATTCTTTATTCTCAATCTCCCTTCACCACTCTCTTGTTTATCTTCCTCAACGTCTTCTCTTGCAGGCCACGGCGGCCATCCCGAGACCTTCCCTTCCTCCAGTACTTCGAGTCGACCACCCGAAGAATACGAAATCAGGTATTCCTTCTTTATTTTTAAATGGGGGGGGGGCAGCATACCAGGGTTTTCCACAGTACTTTTTACATTTCTCATTTTCACAGTTTTTTTCTCTCTTTTCCATTACATTACTGCGCCTTTTATGTGTATTGATATGTTTTAGCTATAGCTATAATTAGTTACTGAATTATTGATTGATCAAGTATTACTCTTAAGGTCCCAGCTGAGCAACGTTCCGCGCGCGCAGCACCCGAATTGGCGGAGAGAGAAGAAGAGGAGAGGAGATGAGGCAGAGAAGGCTGCGACCCACCGACGGATCCCTTTTATTAATGTTTCTTTTTAAATTTATGCAATAAATCAATAACTAGAAAAATTATTAATGTTTATTTTAAATATATGCTATAAATAAATATAAAAATTAATTGCACGTCATTGTATCGAGTTGCTTGGAATTTTTATCTTTATTATTTACGGTGGATATATTCTTGTCAGAAATTGCTGGCCGATAGTGATGGGATGAAGGGGTTCAGGCTGGAGGCCTTGGAATGACAACCAAAAAAGGGGTTTGAAATGAATGGAGTACTTTATTAACTCTGGAGTGATCTATGTGCCTTTCGATATTGGACACGGCTTCACCTTTGTAGGAATGTTCTTCCTCTCATCATCTTTTAGTCATTCCCTGTGTCCCCTTTTCTCTCTCTCTCTCTCTCTCTCTCTCTCTCTCTCTCTCTTGCCCTAAACATTCCGCTGCAGCATCACTCGTGGATGTTCGTCATCGTAGTCTGGTCGCCTGAGGACTGTCTGCACGAGTGAGCGAGAGGCAGAGAGACAGAGAGAAGGTGAGGGAAGAGAGTGAGAGGGAAAGAGAGAGAGAGAGATAGAGAGATAGAGAGAGAGAGAGTAGAATGAATTGAAAGTCAGGGAGAAATAAGAGACCAAGTAAAATTCGAGAGAACCAGAGCAGTGTGTGTATCATTGTCACATATTATTTTGCTGGGAACAAATGGGATCCGTTCAACTTCTACTATCTACGTCTACTACTCTATCTTCCTCTCTTCTCCCTCTTCCTCACACTCTCTCTCGCTTCTCACACTTTCTCTTTCTCTCTCTCTCTCTCTCTCTCTTACTCTCTCTCTCTCTCTCTCTCTACTCTCTCTCTCTCTCTCTCTCTCTCTCTCTCTTACTCTCTCTAATGCCACTGCAGCGTCTCTCGTGGATGTTCTTCATGACGTTGTCTGGCCGCCACGCCGGGCTGTCTTCCTGCGCGAGAGAGCGAGAGGCAGAGAGACAGAGAGAAGGTGAGGGAAGAGAGAGAGAGAGAGCGAAAGAGAGAGAGAGAGATATAGAGAGAAAAAAATGGATTGAAAGACAGCGAGAATGTAAGAGACCGAGTCAAATCCGAGGTTAAAACAGCGCTGTTTGTGTTCTATTTTCACCCACATATTTTGTTGGGAACAAGTAGGAACCCTTCAGCTTCCACTGCCTCGTTCCACTACTTCATCTTCTCTCTCTCTCTCTCTCTCTCTCTCTCTCTCTCTCTTAAACTCTCTCTCTCTCTCTCTCGTGGCCTAAAGATTCCACTGCAGCATCACTCGTAGATGTTCTTCATCACAGTCTGGCCGTCTCCGGGCTGTCTTCCTGTGCGAGTGAACGAGAGGCAGAGAGACAAAGAGAAGGTGAGGGAAGAGAGTTAGATTGAGAGAGAGGCAGATAGAATGACAGAAAAGTATTGGTTGAGCGAGAGTGAGTAAGTACGATACTGAGTCGAATCCGAGAATGAAACAAAGCGGCATGTGTTTCATTGTCACGTTACTGTCTGGACACAAGAAATTATGAAGAAGCCAGCATTGCAATATCAGGAGGCTGTTTAGGCTGGTGGAGCTGAAAAACAGCCAGAAGATGGCATGAAAGGGAATGATATACATTTTGGAATGATCAACACGATATTGATATTGTGACCGTGGTTTCGCCTTTAAATGTATGTATGTTCCCTCCCACCAACTCTGGATCTTCCGTCGACCTCTCCCTCATTCTCTCTCTCTCTCTCTCTCTCTCTCTCTCTCTCTCTCTCTCTCTCTCTCTCTCTCTTTCTCCCCCACCTCTCTCTCTCTCTCTATTTCTTTCTCCCCCCACCTCTCTCTCTCTCTCTCTCTCTCTCTCTCTCTTTCTTTCTCCCCCCACCTCTCTCTCTCTCTCTCTCTCTCTCTCTCTCTCTGTGTGTGTGTGCCTCTATTAGTGTGTTTCGGCCGGTCTCCGGTGCCATAAGGTCACCCTTTTCCATGCAATAAATCTCAGTGAATTTGATCAGCACATTTGCCGATAAATAGTTCAAAAGATTATGAAGAAGCCAGCCTTGCAACATCAGGTGGCTGTTAAGGCTGGTGGAGCTGAAAAGAAAGCCTGAAGCCTGAAAATGGAGGCATACCTTGAAAGGTTATGCTATTATCAACAAACCTGATATGGTGGACGTGGTTTCACCTTTGGATGAATGTTCCCACGCACCGTCTCTTGTTTTTCCATCAACCACTCTCTCTCTCTCTCTCTCTCTCTCTCTCCCTCTCTTGCCCTAAATATTCTGCTGCAGCATCCATCGTGGATGTTCTTCAACTCGTAGTCTGGCCGCCTCCGGGCTGTCTTCCTGCACGAGTGAGCGAGAGGCAGAGAGAAGGTGAGGGGAGAGAGAGAGAGAAAGAGAGAGACAGAGAGTCAGAGAGAGAGAGAAAGAGAGAGAGAGAGAGAGAGAGAAAGAGAGAGAGAGAGAGACAGAGAGAGAGAGAGAAAGAGAGAGAAAGCAAGAGACCTAGTCAAATCCGAGGGTAAAACAGTGCTGCATCACACATTTTGTTGGGATGGATTGTGAAAACTTCTGCTGAATTGTGAAGTCTGCCGCGCTACATATCTCCCAGCCTTCCTGACTCTCTCTCTCTCTCTCTCTCTCTCGCTCTAGCTCCCTCTCACTCTTGTCCTAAAGATTCTGCTGCAGCATCTATCGCGGATGTTCGTCAGGTCGTAGTCTGGCCGCCTCCGGGCTGTCTTCCCGCACGCGTGAGCGAGAGGCAGAAAGACAGAGAGAAGGCGAGGAAAGAGAATGAGAGGTACGAGATAGTGAAAGAGAGAGAGAGAGAGAGTTAGACAGAGATTGATGGATTGAAAGACAGGGAGAAAGTAAGACACCGAGTCAAATATGAGAGTGAAACAGAGCTGCATATGTTTCATTGTCTCCCACATATTTAGTTGGGAACTAGTGGGATCTGACGTATCCAACAAAATCTGAGTGCGACATCCCTCTCTATTTCTCGCTTCTTCTCTTTGTGTGCTCCAAACATCTCGTCGGCCTGAAATCTCAAATGTCAATAGATCAACACTTCCACATAATAAATCTCAGTGAATTTGCTCATCGTCAGCAAATTGGCTGATGAGTACAAGAGAAAAGCAGACTATGAAGAAGCCAGCATTACAATATCAGAAGGATGTTTAAGCTGGAGAAGCTGAACAGACACCCAGAAGAAAGAGGCATGATATGAGATGTGAATGATATAAAGCCTGGCTTTTTCAACATGGCTTGATATGGTGGCAGTTGTTTCGGCTTTGGATGTTTGTTCCCTCATACCAACTCTTGTTTCCCCCCGACCTTCTCTTCCCCTCTCTATCTCTCTCTCCCCCTCTCTCTCTCTCTTTCTCTCTCTCCCTCTCTCTCTCCTTCTCTCTCTCCCTCTCTCTCTCTCTTCATATCTCTCTCTCTCT
>CALZFC010000151.1:0-27500 GCA_945643635.1 Allodiplogaster sudhausi | reverse complement strand
TACATTTTGCGTATTGGCACGTCTTGATTGATGACTAAGTAATTAGCGCGCATCTAAATGTGAGGGTCATCTATTTTTAGCGGCTCAGCGTGCTGGCACTCGGACAAGCTCGAATCTTCTCGCTGGCACCCTGTGTCGTGGACTTCAGCAAGCTGAAACCCCCGGCCTCCGAGGAAGTGCTGGAGTACGCGGATGCACTCCGCTCTCTCATCAAGCTCTACAACATCCCTCACATTGGGTTCTTGGGAGTAAGTTGCGAGACAAACACAATAGTCACTTCTGCTTCAGTAAAGATCTCATTTTGACGCGAATTTTTTTTAATTTACCTATATAAATTGTCTGCATATTTTTGTATCTTCAGCAGGAGAAGTACGGCAAAGAAGCTGTTGCCCGTGCATTGGAGAAGGAGGCTGAAATCAGCAAGAGCAAGCAGAGACACGCAGAGAAGGGGTCGAAAAGCGAGAAAGCTGGGGCCGATGCAGATTCTTCTTCGGGCTCTGAAGAGGAGGAACGTGGAGAAGGAAATGAAGAGGTGGCAGAAGGCTGTGACGAGAATGGAGGTGAGCATTAAAAACAGAGAGGTTATGGATTTCACAGATCATAAACAGATTATTTAAACAGAGACTTATCAATTTCTAAAAAGGGTAAAATGTGTTCAGGATCGGACAGTGCCCCTTTGGAATTGAGCGGCTCTTCCGATGAAGGAACAACGAAGGCGCCCGCTCGGAAGAAGAAGCCCTCTAAAAAGGTTTAGAAAGAAAACGTATAGTACAGTTCATTCATACCCAATTAAGTTGTCACTTCATCGACAGTGAGGAAAATATTTTAAGAAAACAACTCGTAAATTTAAGCAGATATTGCGCTCCTCAAGAATGGCAGGCGAGCTCCACAATCCCGAGTGTGTTCCGAAGGACGAAGAGAAGCTCACCATGGAAGGAACTGGTCACGAAAAGCTGAGCGAGATCTTCCTCCGGTACGATGAAGTTTTGAATTTACATACGCACAATGTGGTTGATGGAATCTGTAGTAATACGCTACCGACCAATTCCTTCCTCTTGCCCATAACTATTAAAATATATTGTCTAGTGCTATTATATGTAGTGCAAACTATAATTCAGGCCCATCAGGCGTGACCTCTTGTTCGCTTACGAGTATGACCCGCCTGGGTTCACGCGTGAAGAGAAGAGTAAGTATTGAACTGTGCATACACTATGAACGGTCCCAATAGCTGTACTTATATTTCCGCAAATATAGTTTATAAAGCAGTAAATCAGACATTGATTTCATCTTCAGAGGGCAGTAACGCTCCCTGGCGTGCTAAGGCAAAAGGAGACCTCGGATGGCACCTTCATCTCATCACCGAGAACCAGCCATTGATGACTAAATTCGACGCGTTCCTCCAGGTTTGGGCTTGAGTGAGAAAGTTGAGAGAGAAAGAAAAATAATAATAATTGAGCATTCGCTTCTTCCAGAGCGTGGGAGTCGTTCGAGTCGGTCAAGAGAGAACCGAGGAGGAAGAGGAGACCCCCGGGCCTTCCACGACACGCAAGAGCGGTCAGCTGATCAACTACCCCGAAAGGGTGCTTCCGTGCATCATGCGTTCGAGGCAGAGGTAGGAACAGAAGCACAGAGAGAGAGAGAGAGAGAGAGAGAGAGAGAGGGAGAGAAAGTGTGTGTTAGGCGAACGCACAAAGGAAAGGAAGGGTAGAGAATGGACTGTCAGGTTTTAAGAGAATGGATCACTTGATTGAAAGAAACGGAGTCAATGCTAATTTTGCATTTTGCTGTCTACGACTATGTAGAACATGTGCATAAAAATTGTGTTTATGCTGGTTTAGAGCCGGGGAGGAAGTGACGATTGACGACGTCCTCTTCGGCGCAGCGGTTTGCAACGAACTGATGGAGCGCCTCGCTGATTGTGGTGCCGGCTGTGAGACTCTTATGTCGCTGGCCAAGGGAATGCTTTCCCTCCTGAAATTCATCGAATTCAAGGGTTCAGGTCTGTTCAACTCTAAAAATGTAATATCTCACCTAGTTCTACTGTATGTTCATATTGCAGCAATTCTGCAAGGAACAAGGCACCGTGCCCTTGAGGACTTCAAGGCGAAACTGCGCAACAACTTGAGCCTTGAGAAGAAGCGGGCACGCAACACACCGAAGAATATGGAGGTATGATTGAAGAAACAGTAGGGAAACTCGAAAATGTAACAAAGTAAGGAAACTCTTTAACTGTGATTGACTCTAATAGTCCGGCGCTCCATACTACCTTCTTCGCCGGATGGTGTCGCTGCCCGAAATTGACGTCACCATGTCCAACATCATGGACAACGCAAAGCGCGATGGCTCGGTCACGCCTGAGGCCTTCACGTTCTGCCTCGGGTTCGGACCTAGTTGACAATTTTGTCTCTTTATGTTTTTTCAAAACAACAAACATAATTCTAGCGCTACCATGGCGTATGCGATCGTCACGAATGGCCAGAGGTTCGAGCAGGCCTACAAGACGACTAAGCTCGACATCTGGCCAACTCCAGGCGAGATGCGACGAGTTTCACCGGGCGATGACGCGCACTACGTTAGACATTTCTTTTACGGAGGTGATGGGAATACGGGGAAGAAAAGATACTTAAACAGTTACATAATTACACTCCTCCATTTCAGTACGCGACATTCCACGACCCCAAGGTGCAGTCGCTCGCGTCGTTGAGTAAGGAGACCGGACGGATGGCGTCGCTGTACAACATCGACACGACGCTCAAGAAGCGAATGGAAACATTCGCATGTCTGCGAGAAATGTTAGTGATTACTAAATAAATACTAGTGATGAAAAGTAGTTAGCCTTTCAAATGTACGACTGTAGCAGTTTTGTGATTTTAAGGCGCTGCACTCAGCTGCTCCAGGAGAAGAAGAAAAAGAAGTTCCGCGAACCGGACATTTTCTACATCACTTTCCGAGTTAGATATCCTTTGATGTGAAACAGCACAACATGAAGAGATAGATAGATAAGAGTTAAGAAAGAAATACAATGGTAAAAATGTTGTTCCAGGGCACCGCGATTAACCGAGCCACTGTCTTCAAGCACATCGCCAAGTTCCTCGTTATGATGGGCTTCGACGACACTACGCTGCATTGCAATGAGGTGCGAAATAAGAGTTTAGGCAAATTCGCCAAAGTGTTATATATTTTTTCTCTTTCACGCAATTAGAATTAACTGGTCGGCCCAAGCTGAAAAGGCGTAATCAGAATACTGAGAGCTGTAAGGTTTTTTTTAGTATCGCAGAGGAATTGGCCAGATGGACTACAAGAACCGCATGGAAATCCTGCGAGGTGAAGGAGCGACGCAGGAGCTGGCTCGGTTGTGCAGCCATTCCCGTTCAACTCAAGTCCAGACTTATGTGTTGAACAAAGCGTTAGTAAGCCTCGTTGATTTTGATGAATCCAATGTTTTCACTTCGCAGGCCGGGCGCCCTCACGGGCTACATGCAGCTACTGAACCTGGCGAAAGAGGACGAGAAAAATTTTCCCGACTCGGAGAGGAAAATCGAAGAAATGCTTCAGCGGATTAACATCCAGTATGTGCTTTTTTTCCACTTCACTCTATTGATTATGTGATTACTAAGCTGTCACAACATTATCAAATAAAGGAGGGTAGAATGCATAAGTTAAGAGAGAAGAGACAGGAAACACATCTGAGTCAAGACAGCTTTCCATTATTAGCTATTGAGAATGAGATGGGAAAAGTGCAGCAGGTAGATTTTAAAAAACTGTATCTCACGGGTGCAGATTACGGAAAGGTGCATTACATTGTGTGCATATTTTCAACTGCCATTTATATACATTTAAATTTAGGATCAAGAAGGTCAAGCTTCCTCCATCCGCGTACAAGGAAATAGAAGCTGAAGCCATGGACGAACCAGCGGCTGGAGCAACGACTCCAGTTCGTGAGGAACGAAAGAGGAGAGCGGACGAACCAGCCGCACATATTCCCAAGAAGAAGCCGTCGACAGTGGCAGTTTCAGGTGATACATTTAATATTGTGAGACAAATAAAGATGTGGAGAACAGATGTAATTTGTTTCATTACAGACGAACCGGTCGGGCCAGAGGACGAGCTCAAGCCGCAGCTTCTCGAGCTGGAGAAAGGGTTCTCGGAGAAGCTGCCTCTGCGTAAGTTCTTTAATGATAGTCATTTTAAATCCTTTTATTTTATTCTTTGAAACGGCGATATAACATACGCAGATAGCTAGCTGCCTTCGTTATTACAAGTGTATCATTTAGCGGACGAGTATAGCATCTACACTGCCGGAATCTGCGGCCTCCCTGCCCCGGACGAGGAGGCAGAATCAGCATCGAGTGGCGGCCTCAGCGAGGCAGATCGAGAAGCCGTTGTCAACGCGCTCAACGCGCACCGATCGATGAAGCTGAATCTGCCGACGTACGATGCGAAACGGCCGGAGACGTACGTGGACTTCTGCAGCAGGCGAGAAGCAAGGCCGGTGCAGAACTTCCCAGTCCACGTCGTCAAGACGAAGGGCTGCGGGCTGGGAGCTGTGGCGGCCATCGACATCCCCACGGGCGCTTATATCTGCGACTACGGGTGCGTTTTCTTTATGTCACACATGCTTATAACCTCGAACGAAGATTATGATAAAGACATTTTTATTCATCCAGAGGGACGATGTTGACGTTCGAGCAGCACCTGACTCACCTCGAAGCTCTCTCGCCTGCAGACAGGAAGATCGTATGCGACTATTCATTCGAGCTTCGCCCCGGTAAGCTTTCTTTCTTGTTACCCGGCGTTTTCTCTTAATGCCGACATGTTCGATTTCATTTTTGTTAGTTGTATTCCTCGATACAGTTTTCTCTGTCTCGCTCTCTTACTCTGCTATTTCTTTCCCACTTGCCTCCACTCTCTCGCTCTCTCGCTCTCTATCTCAGTATCTCTCTCTCTCTGTATATCAATCCATCTCTCTCAGTCTCTCTTGCTCCCCAAAGAGAGCTCTGCACCATCACACCCTCATTAGGTCATAGTATCGCCACCCACTGGCTGTCTTTGTCTGAAAATTTAGTGCAGTCTCAACCCTTTATGCCGCAGTTCTACATTCAATGTATTGCTCTCATCTACCTCTATCGGTATATCTATTTCATTCTCTCTCGCTCTCTCACTCTCTCTGTCTCGTTCTCTCTATCTCTCTCGATCTCTCGCTCTCTTCTCGCGCTCTCTCTCTCTCTTTCGCCCACTCTCATCTGTTAGCGCTCTCTTGCTCTCTCGCTCGCCCTCTCTCCCTCTCTCACTCTCGCTCTCTCTCTCTCTCTCTCTCTCTCTCTCTCTCTCTTTCTGTCGCTCTTTGTCACTTTCTCTCTCTCGCTCTCTCTCTACCCGAATCGGACAATTTTAATGTTATTTTCATGATTCTGAATAAGTGTTACATTCTTCAAAAGATTAGAAGATCATGCCATTGCAGCTCGTGGCTGCACACACGTCATCGAAGCGCACACTCTGACGAAGAACGGGAGTGTGCAACTGGGCCGATACCTCAATAGCTCTACGTGCCGGTATCACCACAACGTGGACGCGACCTTAAGCTGCGTGAAGAAGAAGGGGGGCACGGTCCACGTCATTGTACTCCTCCGCGCCAGGAAGCCGATCAAGGTTGGCGTTTAGCATTTTTTTGCTGCAACTATCACTTTAACACCCAGTCATTATTCATATATTTCCTTCCGAAAAGAGAAAGCTATTTTAACTATTGAATATATCAATTTTTAGGCCGGACAGCAGCTGCTATACAACTACGGCCAGTACTTCAGCAGCTCTTTCAAGTGCCCGGGATGCGCACACGACGACGTCATCGCCGGTGCAACTGTAACAGCTGAGGCGAAGGGGCCGGACGGCGAGAAGATCGACATGCCCGTCGACATTTCGGAGGAGGACCTCACGCCGGCGGTCGCAGAAATTCATCGAGGTAAGAATGTTAATACATCCACAGGAGCCATTAAAATGCCTTATTAACAAAGTTTACATTGTCATCGCCAGACATAGCAGATGAAAGTTGTGTTTAGGTCCAGCCGGATCGCAGCTGGTTGGCAAGCGGCTCGAACAAGTGATGAAGGAGGCGGCCGTCTGCCTTCCAACCGATGTCATCGACGCCGTCAGCGCCACCATTGGCATCAGCGCTGCCAACAGCGATCTGTACTCGGTTGAGATCTCTCCCGAGTACATCTACCGATTCGCTCGGGCTCTCCTGCTGTGCCCCGAGGTAGATTCATTTGTTTCGTTTCACTTTAAAAAGAAAAATAGCAGATTCGAAAATTATATAAATTAATTTGACTAAATGTCTTCCCTAATATGTATATCTTTTGCAGACAAAGCTGCCGAAGCTGCCGCCAAGAAAGGGAGCGATCAGCTTGACAGACGTCATGGGAGGGCTTCTCGCAGACTGCACGAAGTTTAAGACGAGGGCGATCGTGATCGTGATCGTCGAGACGAAGTCGCAGCCTGTCCAGAAGTGCATCGCCATCGTCGCCCCTCCTGACACCGAATCGCAGCCAGTGACGGCGATTGTGTCGCTGTTGTTCAACAAGGCTGGCGACACCATGGGCAATCTTCGGATTCTTGTATGTATTCCATTTATTCTTCTCATTTGCGTAAGGGGAATATATAATATGCATGTATTAATGTAAGTATTTGTGAAGTAGTGACGCCTATACTTGCAGGGGAGGAAGGGCGCGGACCTCCATCGAGCTGGCGGTGGAGGCCAACATATCATGCACGGCTGCAAAGGAGGCGCCCGCGTCTTCACTGCTGAAACGAGCGTCCCGCAGATCACCCCGAAGATGATCTTTTCCCTCCCCCCCCTTCAGCGATATCACTGAATCGAAAAGGTTTTTTTTTCATTTATCAGATATTGTTCTAATTTTTCGATTTCATATTAAAGCCTTTTTTTCTAACCAAATCTGATGTTACTGTTTTTTCATCGCGAATTATTTAGATGTCAATGCAAACTTGTTTCTTGAATTAATTTACCAGCGATCGTAGTCTAAATTCATTTTTTCTTCTCATATAGTCTCCGTTTCTTTTTTTTGCTCTTTTGGAGTTGCGAATTATTTAAATTTCGGTGCATACTTGTTTTTTTGAATTAATTTTTTCAATCAATCCTATCTCTTAATTGCATTTTCTTCTCTTATTGTATCCCTTTCTTTTTACATTACAAAAATGATAAGAAAGATAAGAGAAGTTCTTTTGTTTTGAATTACTTTGAAAATTGCGGATCCCATGAGTGTTTTTTGTTGTCATCAATGCAAACTTGTTTTTGAGTTATTCTCACTTTTTGTACATAACACATCTCGCTTTTTGTACATAACGAATCTCACTTTTTGTACATATAATTTGTTACGTTGTGCAATAAACAGAAGACTTGAATTCAACAGAAGTGCAGAAAAAGGTCTGGTCCTCTTCGCCCCGACGAAATCGCCGGTGCTCTTCGATCATTTCATCAGCATTTGTTCCGATAGACAAGTATACAGTAAAGCAGTACAAATAAGAATACGAAGAATCTACTTATTTTCTCTACTAAATCTTACAGCTGAGCCCTAGAAATGTAGTTATTACTGAGTAAATTTTAAAAAAAAAGGAGTTCAGTTCATTTGTTGACAACCACACCTTTACACTGGTGCAGGGACGCACGTTTGCGTCAGTGAGACGGGATACGTTCATGCTTCGGCTGCCACACCAAAGCCTACTTCTGCCGCGTTTACTTTATTGTGCCCTTATGCATAGTCAACTGACACACTCAACAACGGCAGAGGGAGAGGGATAGATTAGGACACGAGATATATGTAGAGAAAAGAAACTCAGCCTTCCTCTCTCTCTCTCTCTCTCTCTCTCTCTCTCTCTTTCTCTCTCTCTCTCTCTCTTCTCTGTTTCTCTCTCCCTCTTTCTCTCTCTCTTTTTCTCTCTCTTCTCTGTTTCTCTCTCCCTCTGTGAGCAAAAGTGCCAATTCTTGGCGCTTCGAATATTGAGCGGTGGCATAAAGGGTATAGAATAACGCCAAAAATTGGCTCTCCGCGCCAAAAAATGGCGTTATTCTCTACCCTTTTTGCCGCAGCTCTTCATTCGCTGAGCCAACAATTGGCAAGCGAGTGTTTCGATGTCCTCTTATGCGTCTATGGGAACTCTCTCCTTCTCTCTCTCTCTCTCTCTCTCTCTCTCTCTCTCTCTCTCTTTCTCTCTCTCTCTAACTCGCTCTCCCTTTCTCACTCTATCTCTCTCTTTGCCTCTCACTCTGCCTTAGTCTCTTTCTCTGTCTCTCTCTCTCTTTCTCACTCTATCTCTCTCTAGCTCTCCCTCTCTCTCTCTCTCTCGCTATCTCTCTCTCCCTCTCTTTGCCTCTTACTCTGGCTCTATCTCTTTCTCTGTCTGTCTCTCTCTCTCTGTGTATGTCTGTGATTGAATGTCTGTCTCCTACATTTCGCTTCTGTGCAGATCCAGAGACAAATAACAGACCCCGCGTCCATACGGATGTGGAGAAAGAAAATAGGTGTACGTGAAAATTAAGAGACAAATTACAGACACAGCGTTTACATGGAAGAATAAAATACATTTTGACGGTGAAATCCTATGGCGTTACACAGTTGAATTTGTTTCATTGTCGCACACAGAATTTGTTGGATAATAGAGGCATCTCTTATACTTATACATTCGACATCTCCCTCTGCTTCTCTCTGTGTCTGTCTTGTACAATTTATTTCTCGCTTTCTCTCTCCTTCTCTCTGCTTCTCTTTGTCGGTTCCAGAATTGTCGTTTGTCGCTTTGCCGAAATCTGCGATGCGTATCGATCGCCTAATTCAATGTAGTAAACGTCAATTCATTCCAGCAGCACTTTTCTCCGATTGGCCGATTATGAACAATTAATTATTAGATCTCGTTTCATAAACTTACAAGACAAATGAAAAAAACTTAGGATTTGTGAATAGAAATGGGTATGCTAATATGGCACTCAGAAGTCTTATTTAGATCAGCCCGATAATGGAATAAGCAGATTAACAATGAAAAAGGCGTATTTTTAAATATGGAAAGAACAAGAATAATTGGAAATTAAAGGACAATAGGTAATTTTCATCACAAGAAAGTAGTTCAACCCGTCAGGAGTAATCTTGATACAGCATACTATCACCTCCTCTAGTCTCTTTCTGCAATTCTCTGTCTCACTTTCTCTGTTTCTCCCTCCCTCTTTCTCCCTCTTTCTCTCTATTTTTCTCTCTCTTCTCTGTTTCTCTCTCCCTCTGTGAGCAGAAGAGCCAATTCTTGGCGCTTCGAATATTGAGCGGTGGCATAAAGGGTATAGAATAACGCCAAAAATTGGCTCGCCGCGCCAAAAAATGGCGTTATTCTCTACCCTTTTTGCCGCAGCTCTTCATTCGCTGAGCCAACAATTGGCAAGCGAGTGTTTCGATGTCGCACTCAGATTTTGTTGGATACAAGTGGGATCTCTTCTAACAGCCATGTATGCTTACTTTCCTCGATTTATCAAAGGCCTTCGCGCTTAGCAGTGATTTTAAGGAGAACCCAAGAGTTCACTGATTAGGAATATCCTGAGGTATAGTCACAGAAACAATGGCATTGAATTGACGGGAGCACCTCTTCGAACAGCCATGTATGCTTACTTTCCTCGATTTATCAAAGGCCTTCGCGCTTATCAGTGATTTTAAGGAGAACCCAAGAGTTCACTGATAAGTAATATCCTGAGGTTTAGTCACAGAAACAATGGCATTGAATTGACGGGAGCACCTCTTCGAACATCCATGTATGCTTACTTTCCTCGATTTATCAAAGGCCTTCGCGCTTATCAGTGATTTTAAGGAGAACCCAAGAGTTCACTGATAAGTAATATCCTGAGGTTTAATCACAGAAACAATGGCATTGAATTGACGGGAGCACCTCTTCGAACAGCCATGTATGCTTACTTTCCTCGATTTATCAAATACCTTCGCGCTTATCAGTGATTTTAAGGAGAACCCAAGAGTTAACTGATAAGGAATATCCTGAGGTTTAGTCACAGAAACAATGGCATTGAATTTACGGGAGCACCTCTTCGTACAGCCATGTATGCTTACTTTCCTCGATTTATCAAAGGCCTTCGCGCTTATCAGTGATTTTAAGGAGAACCCAAGAGTTCACTGATAAGGAATATCCTGAGGTTTATTCACAGAAACAATGGCATTGAATTGACGGGAGCACCTCTTCGAACAGCCGTGTATGCTTATTTTCCTCGATTTATCAAAGGCCTTCGCGCTTATCAGTGATTTTAAGGAGAACCCAAGAGTTCACTGATAAGTAATATCCTGAGGTTTAGTCACAGAAACAATGGCATTGAATTGACGGGAGCACCTCTTCGAACAGCCATGTATGCTTACTTTCCTCGATTTATCAAAGGCCTTCGCGCTTATCAGTGATTTTAAGGAGAACCCAAGAGTTCACTGATAAGGAATATCCTGAGGTTTAGTCACAGAAATAATGGCATTGAATTGACGGGAGCACCTCTTAGAACAGCCATGTATGCTTACTTTCCTCGATTTATCAAATACCTTCGCGCTTATCAGTGATTTTAAGGAGAACCCAAGAGTTAACTGATAAGGAATGTCCTGAGGTTTAGTCACAGAAACAATGGCATTGAATTGACGGGAGCACCTCTTCGAACAGCCATGTATGCTTACTTTCCTCGATTTATCAAAGGCCTTCGCGCTTATCAGTGATTTTAAGGAGAACCCAAGAGTTCACTGATATGGAATAACCTGAGGTTTAGTCACAGAAACAATGGCATTGAATTGACGGGAGCACCTCTTCGAACAGCCGTGTATGCTTACTTTCCTCGATTTATCATAGGCCTTCGCGCTTATCAGTGATTTTAAGGAGAACCCAAGAGTTAACTGATAAGGAATATCCTGAGGTTTAGTCACAGAAACAATGGCATTGAATTGACGGGAGCACCTCTTCGAACAGCCGTGTATGCTTACTTTCCTCGATTTATCATAGGCCTTCGCGCTTATCAGTGATTTTAAGGAGAACCCAAGAGTTAACTGATAAGGAATATCCTGAGGTTTAGTCACAGAAATAATGGCATTGAATTGACGGGAGCACCTCTTAGAACAGCCATGTATGCTTACTTTCCTCGATCGATCTCTTTCTTTTTCTCTCTCTCTCTTCTCTGTTTCTCTCTCCCTCTGTGAGCAGAAGAGCCAATTCTTGACGCTTCGAATATTGAGCGGTGGCATAAAGGGTATAGAATAACGATAAAAATTGGCTCGCCGCGCCAAAAAATGGCGTTATTCTCTACCCTTTTTGCCGCAGCTCTTCATTCGCTGAGCCAACAATTGGCAAGCGAGTGTTTCGATGTCGCATTCAGATTTTGTTGGATACAAGTGGGATCTCTTCGAACAGCCATGTATGTTTACTTTCCTCGATTTCTCAAAGGCCTTCGCGCTTATCAGTGATTTTAAGGAGAACCCAAGAGTTCACTGATAAGGAATATCCTGAGGTATAGTCACAGAAACAATGGCATTGAATTGACGGGAGCACCTCTTCGAACAGCCATGTATGCTTACTTTCCTCGATTTATCATAGGCCTTCGCGCTTATCAGTGATTTTAAGGAGAACCCAAGAGTTAACTGATAAGTAATATCCTGAGGTTTAGTCACAGAAACAATGGCATTGAATTGACGGGAGCACCTCTTCGAACAGCCATGTATGCTTACTTTCCTCGATTTATCAAAGGCCTTCGCGCTTATCAGTGATTTTAAGGAGAACCCAAGAGTTCACTGATAAGTAATATCCTGAGGTTTAGTCACAGAAACAATGGCATTGAATTGACGGGAGCACCTCTTCGAACAGCCATGTATGCTTACTTTCCTCGATTTATCAAAGGCCTTCGCGCTTATCAGTGATTTTAGGGAGAACCCAAGAGTTCACTGATAAGTAATATCCTGAGGTTTAGTCACAGAAACAATGGCATTGAATTGACGGGAGCACCTCTTCGTACAGCCATGTATGCTTACTTTCCTCGATTTATCAAAGGCCTTCGCGCTTATCAGTGATTTTAAGGAGAACCCAAGAGTTCACTGATAAGTAATATCCTGAGGTTTAGTCACAGAAACAATGGCATTGAATTGACGGGAGCACCTCTTCGAACAGCCATGTATGCTTACTTTCCTCGATTTATCAAAGGCCTTCGCGCTTATCAGTGATTTTAAGGAGAACCCAAGAGTTCACTGATAAGGAATATCCTGAGGTTTAGTCACAGAAATAATGGCATTGAATTGACGGGAGCACCTCTTAGAACAGCCATGTATGCTTACTTTCCTCGATCGATCTCTTTCTTTTTCTCTCTCTCTCTTCTCTGTTTCTCTCTCCCTCTGTGAGCAGAAGAGCCAATTCTTGGCGCTTCGAATATTGAGCGGTGGCATAAAGGGTATAGAATAACGCCAAAAATTGGCTCGCCGCGCCAAAAAATGGCGTTATTCTCTACCCTTTTTGCCGCAGCTCTTCATTCGCTGAGCCAACAATTGGCAAGCGAGTGTTTCGATGTCGCATTCAGATTTTGTTGGATACAAGTGGGATCTCTTCGAACAGCCATGTATGCTTACTTTCCTCGATTTATCAAAGGCCTTCGAGCTAATCAGTGATTTTAAGGAGAACCCAAGAGTTCACTGATAAGGAATATCCTGAGGTTTAGTCACAGAAATAATGGCATTGAATTGACGGGAGCACCTCTTAGAACAGCCATGTATGCTTACTTTCCTCGATCGATCTCTTTCTTTTTCTCTCTCTCTCTTCTCTGTTTCTATTTCCTTCTGTGAGCAGAAGAGCCAATTCTTGGCGCTTCGAATATTGAGCGGTGGCATAAACTGTATAGAATAACGCCAAAAATTGGCTCGCCGCGCCAAAAAATGGCGTTATTCTCTACCCTTTTTGCCGCAGCTCTTCATTCGCTGAGCCAACAATTGGCAAGCGAGTGTTTCGATGTCGCATTCAGATTTTGTTGGATACAAGTGGGATCTCTTCGAACAGCCATGTATGCTTACTTTCCTCGATTTCTCAAAGGCCTTCGAGCTTATCGGTAATTTTAAGGAGAACCCAGGAGTTTACTGATTAGGAATATCCTGAGGTATAGTCACAGAAACAATGGCATTGAATTGACGGGAGCACCTCTTCGAACAGCCATGTATGCTTACTTTCCTCGATTTATCAAATACCTTCGCGCTTATCAGTGATTTTAAGGAGAACCCAAGAGTTAACTGATAAGGAATATCCTGAGGTTTAGTCACAGAAACAATGGCATTGAATTGACGGGAGCACCTCTTCGAACAGCCATGTATGCTTACTTTCCTCGATTTATCAAAGGCCTTCGCGCTTATCAGTGATTTTAAGGAGAACCCAAGAGTTCACTGATAAGGAATAACCTGAGGTTTAGTCACAGAAACAATGGCATTGAATTGACGGGAGCACCTCTTCGAACAGCCGTGTATGCTTACTTTCCTCGATTTATCATAGGCCTTCGCGCTTATCAGTGATTTTAAGGAGAACCCAAGAGTTAACTGATAAGGAATATCCTGAGGTTTAGTCACAGAAACAATGGCATTGAATTGACGGGAGCACCTCTTCGAACAGCCATGTATGCTTACTTTCATCGATTTATCAAAGGCCTTCGCGCTTATCAGTGATTTTAAGGAGAACCCAAGAGTTCACTGATAAGGAATATCCTGAGGTTTAGTCACAGAAATAATGGCATTGAATTGACGGGAGCACCTCTTAGAACAGCCATGTATGCTTACTTTCCTCGATTTATCAAAGGCCTTCGCGCTTATCAGTGATTTTAAGGAGAACCCAAGAGTTCACTGATTAGGAATATCCTGAGGTATAGTCACAGAAACAATGGCATTGAATTGACGGGAGCACCTCTTCGAACAGCCATGTATGCTTACTTTCCTCGATTTATCAAAGGCCTTCGCGCTTATCAGTGATTTTAAGGAGAACCCAAGAGTTCACTGATAAGGAATAACCTGAGGTTTAGTCACAGAAACAATGGCATTGAATTGACGGGATCACCTCTTCGAACAGCCGTGTATGCTTACTTTCCTCGATTTATCATAGGCCTTCGCGCTTATCAGTGATTTTAAGGAGAACCCAAGAGTTAACTGATAAGGAATATCCTGAGGTTTAGTCACAGAAACAATGGCATTGAATTGACGGGAGCACCTCTTCGAACAGCCATGTATGCTTACTTTCCTCGATTTATCAAAGGCCTTCGCGCTTATCAGTGATTTTAAGGAGAACCCAAGAGTTCACTGATAAGGAATAACCTGAGGTTTAGTCACAGAAACAATGGCATTGAAGTGACGGGAGCACCTCTTCGAACAGCCATGTATGCTTATTTTCCTCGATTTATCAAAGGCCTTCGCGCTTATCAGTGATTTTAAGGAGAACCCAAGAGTTCACTGATAAGGAATATCCTGAGGTTTAGTCACAGAAACAATGAGATTGAATTGACGTGAGCACCTCTTAGAACAGCCATGTATGCTTACTTTCCTCGATCGATCTCTTTCTTTCTCTCTCTCTCTCTTCTCTGTTTCTCTCTCCCTCTGTGAGCAGAAGAGCCAATTCTTGACGCTTCGAATATTGAGCGGTGGCATAAAGGGTATAGAATAACGATAAAAATTGGCTCGCCGCGCCAAAAAATGGCGTTATTCTCTACCCTTTTTGCCGCAGCTCTTCATTCGCTGAGCCAACAATTGGCAAGCGAGTGTTTCGATGTCGCATTCAGATTTTGTTGGATACAAGTGGGATCTCTTCGAACAGCCATGTATGTTTACTTTCCTCGATTTCTCAAAGGCCTTCGCGCTTATCAGTGATTTTAAGGAGAACCCAAGAGTTCACTGATAAGGAATATCCTGAGGTATAGTCACAGAAACAATGGCATTGAATTGACGGGAGCACCTCTTCGAACAGCCATGTATGCTTACTTTCCTCGATTTATCATAGGCCTTCGCGCTTATCAGTGATTTTAAGGAGAACCCAAGAGTTAACTGATAAGGAATATCCTGAGGTTTAGTCACAGAAACAATGGCATTGAATTGACGGGAGCACCTCTTCGAACAGCCATGTATGCTTACTTTCCTCGATTTATCAAAGGCCTTCGCGCTTATCAGTGATTTTAAGGAGAACCCAAGAGTTCACTGATAAGTAATATCCTGAGGTTTAGTCACAGAAACAATGGCATTGAATTGACGGGAGCACCTCTTCGAACAGCCATGTATGCTTACTTTCCTCGATTTATCAAAGGCCTTCGCGCTTATCAGTGATTTTAGGGAGAACCCAAGAGTTCACTGATAAGTAATATCCTGAGGTTTAGTCACAGAAACAATGGCATTGAATTGACGGGAGCACCTCTTCGAACAGCCATGTATGCTTACTTTCCTCGATTTATCAAAGGCCTTCGCGCTTATCAGTGATTTTAAGGAGAACCCAAGAGTTCACTGATAAGGAATATCCTGAGGTTTAGTCACAGAAACAATGAGATTGAATTGACGGGAGCACCTCTTCGAACATCCATGTATGCTTACTTTCCTCGATTTATCAAAGGCCTTCGCGCTTATCAGTGATTTTAAGGAGAACCCAAGAGTTCACTGATAAGGAATATCCTGAGGTATAGTCACAGAAACAATGGCATTGAATTGACGGGAGCACCTCTTAGAACAGCCATGTATGCTTACTTTCCTCAATTTATCAAAGGCCTTCGCGCTTATCAGTGATTTTAAGGAGAACCCAAGAGTTCGCTGATAAGGAATATCCTGAGGTTTAGTCACAGAAATAATGGCATTGAATTGACGGGAGCACCTCTTAGAACAGCCATGTATGCTTACTTTCCTCGATCGATCTCTTTCTTTTTCTCTCTCTCTCTTCTCTGTTTCTCTCTCCCTCTGTGAGCAGAAGAGCCAATTCTTGACGCTTCGAATATTGAGCGGTGGCATAAAGGGTATAGAATAACGATAAAAATTGGCTCGCCGCGCCAAAAAATGGCGTTATTCTCTACCCTTTTTGCCGCAGCTCTTCATTCGCTGAGCCAACAATTGGCAAGCGAGTGTTTCGATGTCGCATTCAGATTTTGTTGGATACAAGTGGGATCTCTTCGAACAGCCATGTATGTTTACTTTCCTCGATTTCTCAAAGGCCTTCGCGCTTATCAGTGATTTTAAGGAGAACCCAAGAGTTCACTGATAAGGAATATCCTGAGGTATAGTCACAGAAACAATGGCATTGAATTGACGGGAGCACCTCTTCGAACAGCCATGTATGCTTACTTTCCTCGATTTATCATAGGCCTTCGCGCTTATCAGTGATTTTAAGGAGAACCCAAGAGTTAACTGATAAGGAATATCCTGAGGTTTAGTCACAGAAACAATGGCATTGAATTGACGGGAGCACCTCTTCGAACAGCCATGTATGCTTACTTTCCTCGATTTATCAAAGGCCTTCGCGCTTATCAGTGATTTTAAGGAGAACCCAAGAGTTCACTGATAAGTAATATCCTGAGGTTTAGTCACAGAAACAATGGCATTGAATTGACGGGAGCACCTCTTCGAACAGCCATGTATGCTTACTTTCCTCGATTTATCAAAGGCCTTCGCGCTTATCAGTGATTTTAGGGAGAACCCAAGAGTTCACTGATAAGTAATATCCTGAGGTTTAGTCACAGAAACAATGGCATTGAATTGACGGGAGCACCTCTTCGTACAGCCATGTATGCTTACTTTCCTCGATTTATCAAAGGCCTTCGCGCTTATCAGTGATTTTAAGGAGAACCCAAGAGTTCACTGATAAGGAATATCCTGAGGTTTAGTCACAGAAATAATGGCATTGAATTGACGGGAGCACCTCTTAGAACAGCCATGTATGCTTACTTTCCTCGATCGATCTCTTTCTTTTTCTCTCTCTCTCTTCTCTGTTTCTCTCTCCCTCTGTGAGCAGAAGAGCCAATTCTTGGCGCTTCGAATATTGAGCGGTGGCATAAAGGGTATAGAATAACGCCAAAAATTGGCTCGCCGCGCCAAAAAATGGCGTTATTCTCTACCCTTTTTGCCGCAGCTCTTCATTCGCTGAGCCAACAATTGGCAAGCGAGTGTTTCGATGTCGCATTCAGATTTTGTTGGATACAAGTGGGATCTCTTCGAACAGCCATGTATGCTTACTTTCCTCGATTTATCAAAGGCCTTCGCGCTAATCAGTGATTTTAAGGAGAACCCAAGAGTTCACTGATAAGGAATATCCTGAGGTTTAGTCACAGAAATAATGGCATTGAATTGACGGGAGCACCTCTTAGAACAGCCATGTATGCTTACTTTCCTCGATCGATCTCTTTCTTTTTCTCTCTCTCTCTTCTCTGTTTCTATCTCCTTCTGTGAGCAGAAGAGCCAATTCTTGGCGCTTCGAATATTGAGCGGTGGCATAAACTGTATAGAATAACGCCAAAAATTGGCTCGCCGCGCCAAAAAATGGCGTTATTCTCTACCCTTCTTGCCGCAGCTCTTCATTCGCTGAGCCAACAATTGGCAAGCGAGTGTTTCGATGTCGCATTCAGATTTTGTTGGATACAAGTGGGATCTCTTCGAACAGCCATGTATGCTTACTTTCCTCGATTTCTCAAAGGCCTTCGAGCTTATCGGTAATTTTAAGGAGAACTCAGGAGTTCACTGATTAGGAATATCCTGAGGTATAGTCACAGAAACAATGGCATTGAATTGACGGGAGCACCTCTTCGAACAGCCATGTATGCTTACTTTCCTCGATTTATCAAATACCTTCGCGCTTATCAGTGATTTTAAGGAGAACCCAAGAGTTAACTGATAAGGAATATCCTGAGGTTTAGTCACAGAAACAATGGCATTGAATTGACGGGAGCACCTCTTCGAACAGCCATGTATGCTTACTTTCCTCGATTTATCAAAGGCCTTCGCGCTTATCAGTGATTTTAAGGAGAACCCAAGAGTTCACTGATAAGGAATAACCTGAGGTTTAGTCACAGAAACAATGGCATTGAATTGACGGGAGCACCTCTTCGAACAGCCGTGTATGCTTACTTTCCTCGATTTATCATAGGCCTTCGCGCTTATCAGTGATTTTAAGGAGAACCCAAGAGTTCACTGATAAGAAAAAAAATGGCGTTATTCTCTACCCTTTTTGCCGCAGCTCTTCATTCGCTGAGCCAACAATTGGCAAGCGAGTGTTTCGATGTCGCATTCAGATTTTGTTGGATACAAGTGGGATCTCTTCGAACAGCCATGTATGCTTACTTTCCTCGATTTATCAAAGGCCTTCGCGCTAATCAGTGATTTTAAGGAGAACCCAAGAGTTCACTGATAAGGAATATCCTGAGGTTTAGTCACAGAAATAATGGCATTGAATTGACGGGAGCACCTCTTAGAACAGCCATGTATGCTTACTTTCCTCGATCGATCTCTTTCTTTTTCTCTCTCTCTCTTCTCTGTTTCTATCTCCTTCTGTGAGCAGAAGAGCCAATTCTTGGCGCTTCGAATATTGAGCGGTGGCATAAACTGTATAGAATAACGCCAAAAATTGGCTCGCCGCGCCAAAAAATGGCGTTATTCTCTACCCTTCTTGCCGCAGCTCTTCATTCGCTGAGCCAACAATTGGCAAGCGAGTGTTTCGATGTCGCATTCAGATTTTGTTGGATACAAGTGGGATCTCTTCGAACAGCCATGTATGCTTACTTTCCTCGATTTCTCAAAGGCCTTCGAGCTTATCGGTAATTTTAAGGAGAACTCAGGAGTTCACTGATTAGGAATATCCTGAGGTATAGTCACAGAAACAATGGCATTGAATTGACGGGAGCACCTCTTCGAACAGCCATGTATGCTTACTTTCCTCGATTTATCAAATACCTTCGCGCTTATCAGTGATTTTAAGGAGAACCCAAGAGTTAACTGATAAGGAATATCCTGAGGTTTAGTCACAGAAACAATGGCATTGAATTGACGGGAGCACCTCTTCGAACAGCCATGTATGCTTACTTTCCTCGATTTATCAAAGGCCTTCGCGCTTATCAGTGATTTTAAGGAGAACCCAAGAGTTCACTGATAAGGAATAACCTGAGGTTTAGTCACAGAAACAATGGCATTGAATTGACGGGAGCACCTCTTCGAACAGCCGTGTATGCTTACTTTCCTCGATTTATCATAGGCCTTCGCGCTTATCAGTGATTTTAAGGAGAACCCAAGAGTTCACTGATAAGGAATATCCTGAGGTTTAGTCACAGAAATAATGGCATTGAATTGACGGGAGCACCTCTTAGAACAGCCATGTATGCTTACTTTCCTCGATTTATCAAAGGCCTTCGCGCTTATCAGTGATTTTAAGGAGAACCCAAGAGTTCACTGATAAGGAATAACCTGAGGTTTAGTCACAGAAACAATGGCATTGAATTGACGGGAGCACCTCTTCGAACAGCCGTGTATGCTTACTTTCCTCGATTTATCATAGGCCTTCGCGCTTATCAGTGATTTTAAGGAGAACCCAAGAGTTAACTGATAAGGAATATCCTGAGGTTTAGTCACAGAAACAATGGCATTGAATTGACGGGAGCACCTCTTCGAACAGCCATGTATGCTTACTTTCCTCGATTTATCAAAGGCCTACGCGCTTATCAGTGATTTTAAGGAGAACCCAAGAGTTCACTGATAAGGAATAACCTGAGGTTTAGTCACAGAAACAATGGCATTGAATTGACGGGAGCACCTCTTCGAACAGCCATGTATGCTTACTTTCCTCGATTTATCAAAGGCCTTCGCGCTTATCAGTGATTTTAAGGAGAACCCAAGAGTTCACTGATAAGGAATAACCTGAGGTTTAGTCACAGAAACAATGGCATTGAATTGACGGGAGCACCTCTTCGAACAGCCGTGTATGCTTACTTTCCTCGATTTATCATAGGCCTTCGCGCTTATCAGTGATTTTAAGGAGAACCCAAGAGTTCACTGATAAGGAATATCCTGAGGTTTAGTCACAGAAATAATGGCATTGAATTGACGGGAGCACCTCTTAGAACAGCCATGTATGCTTACTTTCCTCGATTTATCAAAGGCCTTCGCGCTTATCAGTGATTTTAAGGAGAACCCAAGAGTTCACTGATAAGGAATAACCTGAAGTATAGTCACAGAAACAATGGCATTGAATTGACGGGAGCACCTCTTCGAACAGCCATGTATGCTTACTTTCCTCGATTTATCAAAGGCCTTCGCGCTTATCAGTGATTTTAAGGAGAACCCAAGAGTTCACTGATAAGGAATAACCTGAGGTTTAGTCACAGAAACAATGGCATTGAATTGACGGGAGCACCTCTTCGAACAGCCGTGTATGCTTACTTTCCTCGATTTATCATAGGCCTTCGCGCTTATCAGTGATTTTAAGGAGAACCCAAGAGTTAACTGATAAGGAATATCCTGAGGTTTAGTCACAGAAACAATGGCATTGAATTGACGGGAGCACCTCTTCGAACAGCCATGTATGCTTACTTTCATCGATTTATCAAAGGCCTTCGCGCTTATCAGTGATTTTAAGGAGAACCCAAGAGTTCACTGATAAGGAATATCCTGAGGTTTAGTCACAGAAATAATGGCATTGAATTGACGGGAGCACCTCTTAGAACAGCCATGTATGCTTACTTTCCTCGATTTATCAAAGGCCTTCGCGCTTATCAGTGATTTTAAGGAGAACCCAAGAGTTCACTGATTAGGAATATCCTGAGGTATAGTCACAGAAACAATGGCATTGAATTGACGGGAGCACCTCTTCGAACAGCCATGTATGCTTACTTTCCTCGATTTATCAAAGGCCTTCGCGCTTATCAGTGATTTTAAGGAGAACCCAAGAGTTCACTGATAAGGAATAACCTGAGGTTTAGTCACAGAAACAATGGCATTGAATTGACGGGAGCACCTCTTCGAACAGCCGTGTATGCTTACTTTCCTCGATTTATCATAGGCCTTCGCGCTTATCAGTGATTTTAAGGAGAACCCAAGAGTTAACTGATAAGGAATATCCTGAGGTTTAGTCACAGAAACAATGGCATTGAATTGACGGGAGCACCTCTTCGAACAGCCATGTATGCTTACTTTCCTCGATTTATCAAAGGCCTTCGCGCTTATCAGTGATTTTAAGGAGAACCCAAGAGTTCACTGATAAGGAATAACCTGAGGTTTAGTCACAGAAACAATGGCATTGAAGTGACGGGAGCACCTCTTCGAACAGCCATGTATGCTTATTTTCCTCGATTTATCAAAGGCCTTCGCGCTTATCAGTGATTTTAAGGAGAACCCAAGAGTTCACTGATAAGGAATATCCTGAGGTTTAGTCACAGAAACAATGAGATTGAATTGACGTGAGCACCTCTTAGAACAGCCATGTATGCTTACTTTCCTCGATCGATCTCTTTCTTTTTCTCTCTCTCTCTTCTCTGTTTCTCTCTCCCTCTGTGAGCAGAAGAGCCAATTCTTGACGCTTCGAATATTGAGCGGTGGCATAAAGGGTATAGAATAACGATAAAAATTGGCTCGCCGCGCCAAAAAATGGCGTTATTCTCTACCCTTTTTGCCGCAGCTCTTCATTCGCTGAGCCAACAATTGGCAAGCGAGTGTTTCGATGTCGCATTCAGATTTTGTTGGATACAAGTGGGATCTCTTCGAACAGCCATGTATGTTTACTTTCCTCGATTTCTCAAAGGCCTTCGCGCTTATCAGTGATTTTAAGGAGAACCCAAGAGTTCACTGATAAGGAATATCCTGAGGTATAGTCACAGAAACAATGGCATTGAATTGACGGGAGCACCTCTTCGAACAGCCATGTATGCTTACTTTCCTCGATTTATCATAGGCCTTCGCGCTTATCAGTGATTTTAAGGAGAACCCAAGAGTTAACTGATAAGGAATATCCTGAGGTTTAGTCACAGAAACAATGGCATTGAATTGACGGGAGCACCTCTTCGAACAGCCATGTATGCTTACTTTCCTCGATTTATCAAAGGCCTTCGCGCTTATCAGTGATTTTAAGGAGAACCCAAGAGTTCACTGATAAGTAATATCCTGAGGTTTAGTCACAGAAACAATGGCATTGAATTGACGGGAGCACCTCTTCGAACAGCCATGTATGCTTACTTTCCTCGATTTATCAAAGGCCTTCGCGCTTATCAGTGATTTTAGGGAGAACCCAAGAGTTCACTGATAAGTAATATCCTGAGGTTTAGTCACAGAAACAATGGCATTGAATTGACGGGAGCACCTCTTCGAACAGCCATGTATGCTTACTTTCCTCGATTTATCAAAGGCCTTCGCGCTTATCAGTGATTTTAAGGAGAACCCAAGAGTTCACTGATAAGGAATATCCTGAGGTTTAGTCACAGAAACAATGAGATTGAATTGACGGGAGCACCTCTTCGAACATCCATGTATGCTTACTTTCCTCGATTTATCAAAGGCCTTCGCGCTTATCAGTGATTTTAAGGAGAACCCAAGAGTTCACTGATAAGGAATATCCTGAGGTATAGTCACAGAAACAATGGCATTGAATTGACGGGAGCACCTCTTAGAACAGCCATGTATGCTTACTTTCCTCAATTTATCAAAGGCCTTCGCGCTTATCAGTGATTTTAAGGAGAACCCAAGAGTTCACTGATAAGGAATATCCTGAGGTTTAGTCACAGAAATAATGGCATTGAATTGACGGGAGCACCTCTTAGAACAGCCATGTATGCTTACTTTCCTCGATCGATCTCTTTCTTTTTCTCTCTCTCTCTTCTCTGTTTCTCTCTCCCTCTGTGAGCAGAAGAGCCAATTCTTGACGCTTCGAATATTGAGCGGTGGCATAAAGGGTATAGAATAACGATAAAAATTGGCTCGCCGCGCCAAAAAATGGCGTTATTCTCTACCTTTTTGCCGCAGCTCTTCATTCGCTGAGCCAACAATTGGCAAGCGAGTGTTTCGATGTCGCATTCAGATTTTGTTGGATACAAGTGGGATCTCTTCGAACAGCCATGTATGCTTACTTTCCTCGATTTCTCAAAGGCCTTCGCGCTTATCAGTGATTTTAAGGAGAACCCAAAGATTCACTGATAAGGAATATCCTGAGGTATAGTCACAGAAACAATGGCATTGAATTGACGGGAGCACCTCTTCGAACAGCCATGTATGCTTACTTTCCTCGATTTATCATAGGCCTTCGCGCTTATCAGTGATTTTAAGGAGAACCAAGAGTTAACTGATAAGGAATATCCTGAGGTTTAGTCACAGAAACAATGGCATTGAATTGACGGGACACCTCTTCGAACAGCCATGTATGCTTACTTTCCTCGATTTATCAAAGGCCTTCGCGCTATCAGTGATTTTAAGGAGAACCCAAGAGTTCACTGATAAGTATATCCTGAGGTTTAGTCACAGAAACAATGGCATTGAATTGACGGGAGCACCTCTTCGAACAGCCATGTATGCTTACTTTCCTCGATTTATCAAAGGCCTTCGCGCTTATCAGTGATTTTAGGGAGAACCCAAGAGTTCACTGATAAGTAATATCCTGAGGTTTAGTCACAGAAACAATGGCATTGAATTGACGGGAGCACCTCTTCGAACAGCCATGTATGCTTACTTTCCTCGATTTATCAAAGGCCTTCGCGCTTATCAGTGATTTTAAGGAGAACCCAAGAGTTCACTGATAAGGAATATCCTGAGGTTTAGTCACAGAAACAATGGCATTGAATTGACGGGAGCACCTCTTCGAACAGCCATGTATGCTTACTTTCCTCGATTTATCAAAGGCCTTCGCGCTTATCAGTGATTTTAAGGAGAACCCAAGAGTTCACTGATAAGAATAACCTGAGGTTTAGTCACAGAAACAATGGCATTGAATTGACGGGAGCACCTCTTCGAACAGCCATGTATGCTTACTTTCCTCGATCGATCTCTTTTTTTCTCGCTCTATTCTTCTCTGTTTCTCTCTCCCCTGTGAGCAGAAGAGCCAATTCTTGGCGATTTCGAATGATTGAGCGGTGGCATAAAGGGTATAGAATAACGCAAAAAGGCTCGCCGCGCCAAAAAATGGCGTTATTCTCTACCCTTTTTGCCGCAGCTTTCATTCGCTGAGCCAACAATTGGCAAGGAGTGTTTCGATTTGTCGCATCAGATTTTGTTGAAACGGGGACCTCTTCGAACAGCCATGTATGCTTACTTTCCTCGATTTATCAAAGGCCTTCGCGCTAATCAGTGATTTTAAGGAGAACCCAAGAGTTCACTGATAAGGAATATCTGAGGGTTTAGTCACAGAAACAATGGCATTGAATTGACGGGAGCACCTCTTCGAACAGCGTGTATGCTTACTTTCCTCGATCGATCTCTTCTTTTTCTCTCGCTCTTCTCTGTTTCTAAGCTCCTTCTGTGAGCAGAAGAATCAATTTGGCGCTTCGAAATTGAGCGGTGGCATAAATGTATAGAATCAACGCCAAAAATTGGCTCGCCGCGCCAAAAAAGGCGTTATTCTCTACCATTTTTGCCGCAGCCTTCAGTTCGCTGAGCCAACATTGGCAAGCGAGTGTTTCGATGTCGCATTCAGATTTGGTTGGATTGACGGGGCACCTCTTCGAACAGCCATGTATGCTTACTTTCCTCGATTTATCAAAGGCCTTCGCGCTTATCGGTGATTTTAAGGAGAACCCAGAGTTCACTGATAAGGAATATCCTGAGGTATAGTCACAGAAACAATGGCATTGAATTGACGGGAGCACCTCTTCGAACAGCCATGTATGCTTACTTTCCTCGATTTATCAAATACCTTCGCGCTTATCAGTGATTTTAAGGAGAACCCAAGAGTTAATGATAAGGAATATCCTGAGGTTTAGTCACAGAAACAATGGCATTGAATTGACGGGAGCACCTCTTCGAACAGCCATGTATGCTTACTTTCCTCGATTTATCAAAGGCCTTCGCGCTTATCAGTGATTTTAAGGAGAACCCAAGAGTTCACTGATAAGGAATACCTGAGGTTTAGTCACAGAAACAATGGCATTGAATTGACGGGAGCACCTCTTCGAACAGCCATGTATGCTTACTTTCCTCGATTTATCAAAGGCCTTCGCGCTTATCAGTGATTTTAAGGAGAACCCAAGAGTTCACTGATAGGAATAACCTGAGGTTTAGTCACAGAAACAATGGCATTGAAGTGACGGGAGCACCTCTTCGAACAGCCCGTGTATGCTTACTTTCCTCGATTTATCATAGGCCTTCGCGCTTATCAGTGATTTAAGGAAACCCAAGAGTTCACTGATAAGGAATAACCTGAGGTTTAGTCACAGAAACAATGGCATTGAATTGACGGGAGCACCTCTTCGAACAGCCATGTATGCTTACTTTCCTCGATTTATCAAAGGCCTTCGCGCTTATCAGTGATTTTAAGGAGAACCCAAGAGTTCACTGATAAGGAATAACCTGAGGTTTAGTCACAGAAACAATGGCATTGAAGTGACGGGAGCACCTCTTCGAACAGCCTGTATGCTTACTTTCCTCGATTTATCAAAGGCCTTCGCGCTTATCAGTGATTTTAAGGAGAACCCAAGAGTTAATGATAAGGAATATCCTGAGGTTTAGTCACAGAAACAATGGCATGAATTGACGGAGCACCTCTTCGAACAGCCATGTATGCTTACTTTCTCGATTTATCAAAGGCCTTCGCGCTCTCATAGTGATTTTAAGGAGCACCAAGAGTTCACTGATAAGGAAAACTGAAGTATAGTTCACAGAAAACAATGGCATTGAATTGAGGGAGCACTCTTCGAACAGCCATGTATGGCTTACTTTCCTCGATTTCTCAAAGGCCTTCGCGCTTATCAGTGATTTTAAGGAGAACCCAAGAGTTCACTGATAAGGAATAACCTGAGGTATAGTCACAGAAAACAATGGCATTGAATTGACGGGAGCACCTCTTCGAACAGCCATGTATGCTTACTTTCCTCGATTTATCATAGGCCTTCGCGCTTATCAGTGATTTTAAGGAGAACCCAAGAGTTAACTGATAAGGAATATCCTGAGGTTTAGTCACAGAAACAATGGCATTGAATTGACGGGAGCACCTCTTCGAACAGCATGTATGCTTACTTTCATCGATTTATCAAAGGCCTTCGCGCTTATCAGTGATTTTAAGGAGAACCCAAGAGTTCACTGATAAGTATATCCTGAGGTTTAGTCACAGAAATAATGGCATTGAATTGACGGGAGCACCTCTTCGAACAGCCATGTATGCTTACTTTCCTCGATTTATCAAAGGCCTTCGCGCTTATCAGTGATTTTAAGGAGAACCAAGAGTTCACTGATAGTAATATCCTGAGGTTTAGTCACAGAAACAATGGCATTGAATTGACGGGAGCACCTCTTCGAACAGCCATGTATGCTTACTTTCCTCGATTTATCAAAGGCCTTCGCGCTTATCAGTGATTTTAAGGAGAACCCAAGAGTTCACTGATAAGGAATATCCTGAGGTTTAGTCACAGAAACAATGAGATTGAATTGACGGGAGCACCTCTTCGAACATCCATGTATGCTTACTTTCCTCGATTTATCAAAGGCCTTCGCGCTTATCAGTGATTTTAAGGAGAACCCAAGAGTTCACTGATAAGGAATATCCTGAGGTTTAGTCACAGAAACAATGGCATTGAATTGACGGGAGCACCTCTTAGAACAGCCATGTATGCTTACTTTCCTCGATTTATCAAAGGCCTTCGCGCTTATCAGTGATTTTAAGGAGAACCCAAGAGTTCGCTGATAAGGAATATCCTGAGGTTTAGTCACAGAAATAATGGATTGAATTGACGGAGCACCTCTTAGAACAGCCATGTATGCTTACTTTCCTCGATCGATCTCTTTCTTTTTCTCTCTCTCTCTTCTCTGTTTCTCTCTCCCTCTGTGAGCAGAAGAGCCAATTCTTGACGCTTCGAATATTGAGCGGTGGCATAAAGGGTATAGAATAACGATAAAAATTGGCTCGCCGCGCCAAAAAATGGCGTTATCTCTACCCTTTTTGCCGCAGCTCTTCATTCGCTGAGCCAACAATTGGCAAGCGAGTGTTTCGATGTCGCATTCAGATTTTGTTGGATACAAGTGGGATCTCTTCGAACAGCCATGTATGTTTACTTTCCTCGATTTCTCAAAGGCCTTCGCGCTTTTCAGTGATTTTAAGGAGAACCCAAGAGTTCACTGATAAGGAATATCCTGAGGTATAGTCACAGAAACAATGGCATTGAATTGACGGGAGCACCTCTTCGAACAGCCATGTATGCTTACTTTCCTCGATTTATCATAGGCCTTCGCGCTTATCAGTGATTTTAAGGAGAACCCAAGAGTTAACTTGAAAGGAATATCCTGAGGTTTAGTCACAGAAACAATGGCATTGAATTGACGGGAGCA
>CALZFC010000150.1:315000-388929 GCA_945643635.1 Allodiplogaster sudhausi | reverse complement strand
AGAGAGAGAGAGAGAGGTTGACATGGGAAAGGCGGGACCGCGTCAAAACAGCAACGACGTTTGCGCAAAGATCCCAAACTTGTTCAGGGTGATCGTACCGGTTCAACCAATATTCCGCGTGATTGCTCTCATTGAGATGAATTGAACCATATAGGTTTCGCAGTTTTTGGGACAGCAGGCAAAAAAGTTGAAAATTTAAAATTTTAAGCTTCAGTCACAAAAGTGCTATCGTTGGATAGATCTTGTAAAGAGAAATGATTGGTGCTAATTTTATCCGTCTGCGATAACAATGAAGAAAGTTACGACACTTTTAGCGCGAATGTCGTTGCTGTTTTGACACGGTCCCGAAAAAGGCAATTGCAAGTTGAAGAAAAAAGAAGCTTAAAACGAACGAAACGCAGTGATCGAAAGAGACGGAGTTAATAGTGTTGAAGTGGCGAAGGTCGTACTTGAAGGGAGCGTAGTTGCCATGCCAAGCAACGACGTCGAAGGGAGAATGGCCCTGAGGGAGGAAAGGAAGGAGAGAGAGGGGAGGGGGCGGAGGATTCACCCGCTGAGAAAGAGCTATGAAACATGAGATGGCGATCTATCTCGGATTTACCACCATATTCGGTTATGGTAGAAGTAAACAGAGAACGACCGCGAATGGATAACGAGGAAATAGAATGGAAAAAAGGTGAGACGGAAAGAGAATGAGTAGAATTAGAGAGAAGAGACAGAAAGAGAACGAGAAGAAGAGAGAGAGCAGAGAGAGAGCAAGAGACAGAAGGAGTGAGAGAGAGAGATGGAGAGATGGAAAGATGGAGAGAGAAAGAAGAGAGAGAGAGAGAGAGAGAGACAGAGAGAGATGGAGAGAGAGAGAGACAGAGAGAGATGGAGAGAGAGGAATTAACTGTGGATAGGAGATGGGTACCTGATTGGCAACAAATAATGCTCCTTGGTACTTATTGACGATTAGATGAGGCTCGTCGACTTCTTCAAACCAGGCAAGCGGAGTTTGGAAATCGCGAGGATTTGCAAGTCCATTGCTCCTTCATCAATGTCAAATTAAAAGTGAAATCAGAGAGGAAAAGAAAATGAAGAGCTCACCAATTGGACCCAGATCAGGCAAATGAAGTGACTGCCGAACACTTCTAGATGTAGCCACGGCTGGGGACTGAGACATCAACGGAGAAGCGAATCCCTATATAGGAGAAGAAGTGGCTTAAGGCTAGAGAGAAAGAGAGAGAGAGAGAGAGAGAGAGAGAGAGAGAGAGAGAGAGAAGAGAGAATTAGAGAAAGAGGTTCTTGAAGAGCAGAGACAGATAAGCCCTAATGAATAGCTGCAAGGAGAGACAATGACAAGAAGCCAGTCAAGAGAAATATAGAGTAAGAAAACCTGTGGAATGACAACAATTTCCAGTGGGGACACGAGAATTCTGCCGAATTCAGTAGTCAACTTCAATTGGCCCTCCTGGGGAACTAAACAAAGAATGCTTGGAAAGGAATCACGCGAATCGGCAATGTCATGAATACAGATATAGCATCTGCACCCATATTAAATGCGAACCGATGAGGAAGTCCCCATCTGAGTTGAAGAAAGCTTTCTTGTTCATGGGAGCATGCAAGTGTAGAGATGAATGGAGATGCCATGCGAGTTTGAGGATCTCCCGCCCGGACACCGTGTACAGGCCCTCGAGAACATTGCAAATTCAATATTATTATGCTTCATTTACTGAAATCTCATTAGTTCCTAAAAAAAAATTCGGACCAGATTTATCTCACAGTTTACAAAAATGAAAAATAAACCTTTCTCTCTAACTTTATATGTATATATATCTGTAGAGTCGTTGTTTCTCTTCGTCTTATTCTCTCTCTCTCTCTCTCTCTCTCTCTCTCTCGCTCTCTCTCTCTCTCGCTCTCTCTCTCTCTCTCTCTTTCTCTCTCTCTCTCTCTTCTCTCTCTCTCTCTCTTGTTCTCTTTCACATCAAGTTTAGAATCTGACTTGGACAAAGTCGACAGGCTTTTCAATTGGCATGGGACGCGGTAGCCATCTCAGCTGGTTAGGATTCGGAGTGAAACTGGTGAAATTGTTAGTGAATTGTCAGAGGCAACAGCTCGGAATGGTTGATGCACCACTGAGGGCCGCATGCGATAGAGCCAGCTGAAAAGGGATGCGCTGAGCAACTGAAGGCAAAGAGCAACTACCTTCGTAGATTAGAAGAGCGTGGAGCAGTGAAGGCGCTGCCAGAGAGCTGCTCAGCGTAGAGTCCATGGGGGCATTCCTGGCAGACATCTTCAATAACCATGAAATCGAGAAGGAGGACTGACCTGAGGCGAGTTCTGGCCTGGCGGGAGAGCATCCGGAACGCGGGGGTCAGAAGTTGCAAAGTGATTGCCGAAGCCACTCTGGTACTTGAGCTTAAATATATGTATGTATCTTCGTTGTCTATACGACTATCAATTCGTCCCCCTCGCTCTTCCCCTCTCCTCTCTCTCCGTCCCTCTCTCTCACACACTCTCTCTCTCTCTATATCTCTCTCTCTAATTTCTCTTTCTCTCACTGTGCCTAATAATAGCCTAAAAATTGTGAATGAATATTGATAAAAAGGCGTACAGAATGGAAGTCGTTGACCATGGCGTGACTGGGTCAGACACGTGCGATTTGCTAGGCCGTCGCTGCTCAGAAGTGATCGGCCGCTTACCATTCAGGGGGACCATCATTCTTTTCTTTCAATCTTTTTTCTCTCTCTCTTACTTTCTCTCTCTCTCTCTCTCTTTCTATCTTTCTCACTGATTCAATCCTTTTACAATCTCATTCTCTATCCCTCTGTTGTTGCCTAACGAAGTCTCTATTTCTCTCTCCCACTCGCGCATTCCATGTACTTTTCTCTCTTTACCAAGTGCATGTATATCGGTCCCGCCCTTTCACATCAACGAAACTGAAATATAAGATTTCTCTGCGAACGGATCTGTCATGGAGTAATGGATTGCATCGATCTCCGAGGGGCAATAAAACGGCTGATTCTGCTCGAGCACGATCTAATGACTAGCCATAAGTTTCCTGAGTCGCTTCTGCCTTGCGGACAAGCGAAATTGAATAGCAAATATTTATTAAATCTTCGGGAAACAGATAATCTGAACTTGGCAGTGTGGCAAATCCTAGGATTTCTCTGCCCTGGACACACTCCAATGATAAGGAGCGTTAAAGCAATAATGGGAGGCAGAAATGGCAGCAACTGAGGTGACAACTTGGCAAACCTATCTGAGGGAAGACGGAAAGATGAGAGAAGAATGAGACAGAGAGGGAAAAAGAAAGAGGGAGACAAAGAAGGAGAAAGAACGAGAGAGGCGAGAACAGAGAGGGAGAAAGAAAGAGAGGCGAGGGAGACAGAGAGGGAGAAAGAAAGAAAGAGGCGAGAGAGACATAGGGAGAAAGAGAAAGAAGAGAGAGACAGAGGGAGAGAGAAAGAAAGAGAGATGCAAGAATGACAAGAGATGTGGAGTGGAAGTGGCAGTGGCGGGTTCCCCAGAGGCCGGTAGTCGACCATCGATCTGAGCAAAGTGAGCACGGCCCCGCCATCCCAAAACCGCTATCTTGAAGCACCCGCCTTCTTGCGACTCAACATATCCACGGCTACTTGGCTAGTCTGGCAAGGAAGGAATCCAAGCACAGAGCGCGTGGGAAAGAGGGAAGGGACAGGTCAAATGATTCTCACGACAATTAGAATAGCTCTCACCTCTCCTAGATCGGCCACGGCGAACCAATCGCTGAATTCTGCATGAAGAGTAACAATGTCCACTTGTAAAAACACAACCACTGCCTTTATCTTCTCAAGCCAACCAAAAATAGGGAAAAGAACAACAGCAACAATTCGGCAGGAAAAATTCCAAACAATCCATTCCAGTAAGTTGACATAAAGGGGCCATAGTAAAAAGAAATAAAATATGCTATCTGATATTTACTACGGAAACAACAAAAGTAGCAGAAGGAAGGCAAAAGTGGTGGAGATGGGGAAAAGTAAGGAAATAACATAGCGAAGAGGCAGAGTCTAGAACCGTCCACGGGGGGCGCCGCCCTCGCGTCTGCGGTGCTGACCTCCCCAAGGCTGGCGCTTTCCGTCTCCACGTCGCTCTGCCTGCAACCATTTCCTCTTTCGGCAATTCCTGCCACAGTGCCAATGACAGAAACTAACGTTAAAGTTGCCACGAGGTCCTTTGCCCTTATCATCAGTCCGCTCTCCACCACGACCAGAGAACCAAGGAGAGGGGCCGGCCCAGCCAGGACGACCAGGACGAGGCTCCAGGAGCTGCAAGAAGAGGGTGGAGGGAGAGAATAAAGGTATCATTCCAACCTGGTCATTACTCTCCGCCAGGGAGTGCAGCTTGTCAGAGAGAGAAAGGGCCAGGAGCTGCAGCCGACTCGGTTCCACCCGGTGCATCATAACACAGTCTGTCGGCTCGTCCAGGGTCGCAGCCAGCTCCTCGTGCACAATCATCTTGCTGGGAAGAGTGAGAGAGAGCAAAGGAGAGACGCAGAGAGTAAAGAGAGAGAGAGAAGAGAGAGCGGAGAGAGAGAAGAGAGAAACCTGATGATGGCATGAACATCCTTGCGGTCGAGTTCGAAAAGAGAGGAGAGTCTGGCGAGGGAGACGGTGGCGTAGACTGTAGAGTACATGAGGAGATAGGTACGAAGGGATTCCTCTTGCACGCGGCGAATGACCATGGAACGCACTTCATCCGCGTTGCGGAAGAGATTCACACCTGAAATCATCTCGAACCACTCGAGGAATGCGACAGTGAATCTGACCTTCTGGTTCATCTTCTCATTCACCAGATAGTCTCTGCACTTGCGCCAGTCTCCAGCCAGCATCGCTCGCGAAGCAGCCACCACGTGCTCGCGAGTGTTCTCAGGAGGACCGATCAGTGAGCACTGCAGATCGAGAGTGTACGAGGGAGGCAGAGAAAGAGAAGAGATCGAGTGAATGAAAGAGAGGTAGAGAAAGAGGGGACCGATCAGAGAGCACTGTAGATCGAGAGTGTACGAGAGAGGAAGAGAAAGAGAAGAGATCGAGTGAATGAAAGAGAGGCAGAGAAAGAGGGGACCGATCAGAGAGCACTGTAGATCGAGAGTGTACGAGAGAGGCAGAGAAAGAGAAGAGATCGAGTGAATGAAAGAGAGGCAGAGAAAGAGGGGACCGATCAGAGAGCACTGCAGATCGAGAGTGTACGAGAGAGGCAGAGAAAGAGAAGAGATCGAGTGAATGAAAGAGAGGCAGAGAAAGAGGGGACCGATCAGAGAGCACTGTAGATCGAGTGTACGAGAGAGGCAGAGATAGAGAAGAGATCGAGAGAATGAAAGAGAAGCAGAGAAAGAGGGGACCGATCAGAGAGCACTGTAGATCAAGTGTACGAGAGAGGCAGAGACAGAGAAGAGATCGAGAGAATGAAAGAGAGGCAGAGAAAGAGGGGACCGATCAGAGAGCACTGCAGATCGAGAGTGTACGAGAGAGGCAGAGAAAGAGAAGAGATCGAGTGAATGAAAGAGAGGCAGAGAAAGAGGGGACCGATCAGAGAGCACTGTAGATCGAGTGTACGAGAGAGGCAGAGATAGAGAAGAGATCGAGAGAATGAAAGAGAAGCAGAGAAAGAGGGGACCGATCAGAGAGCACTGTAGATCAAGTGTACGAGAGAGGCAGAGACAGAGAAGAGATCGAGAGAATGAAAGAGAGGCAGAGAAAGAGGGGACCGATCAGAGAGCACTGCAGATCGAGAGTGTACGAAAGAGGCAGAGAAAGAAAAGAGATCGAGAGAATGTAAGAGAAAGAGATAACCTTCTCGCTCTGCTTGAGTTGGTAGTGGAAAGAGCGAGAGAGCAGACGTCGGCGCATCTCGAACTCATGGCTGGCCATGTGGGGGATGTCGATGAGCATGGAGCAGATGAGGTAGACGCACTCCATGAGCTCTACGTTGATGTGCATGTGGTACGGTACCTGGCGGCTCCTCTCGACCTTCTCCTGTTCCTGAGTGCGGTCGTGTTGCCGCATGCTCAGTGCCTGAGCGAGGAGTTCCTTCGCTCTCTGAGTGTTCTGTATCTCGGACAGTCCATGGTGAGCCTCGCGGATGAAGCCGTGGCGGAAGGCACAGAGACCCAGCTGGCAGATCGTGCGGTTGTAGAGAATCTCAAGAGAAGAGAGAGAGAGAGAGAGAGAGAGAGAGAGAGAGAGAGAGCTAAGAGGCAAGAGAAGACTCCCACCTGAGTGCTGGCGTCAGAGTGGTCTACAATGGCCTGCAGATGACTCATGAGCATCTGATCCCTCGCCTCGTGCCAGCGACCGTGCAGGGCCAGTTGGTACACGTGGCAGAGCATCGCACGCTGTCTGCAATTACACAATCCTATCTCTCTCTTTTCTTCCTCCTCTTTCTCTCTCTCTTCTCTCTCTCTGTCTTCTTCCTTCTCTCTCTCTCTCTCTCTTCTCCCTCCTCTTTCTCTCCTTGCCTCAGTCTCTTTCTTCGTCTAGAGCGTAAATCTTCTTGCAGAGTTGTTCGACAATAGCACAAGATGGCTCAGGTGCGTCTTTGTCTTCGTACTAAAAGAAGAAGAAGTGAAGTGAAGAGTGGAGAATGGAAACCTTGTAGTAGAGATGCTCGATGCGCAGCATGTACATCTTGCAGATCTCATCGCTGGAGAAGATGCCCGTGGGAATGCGCTCGTCCATGTACGCCTGTGCTCTTTCTATGAGCACGCACATGTCCTTCTCTCCCTTCAGTCTGCAAGGACATCCTCTTTCTTCATTCCATTCAAGAGACGAACTTGTCGATGTAGTCATTGGAGTGGCAGTCCGCATTCTGGAGGATCTTTGTGAGTTCAGTGTCCAGACGATGCACGCAGAGAAGAAGAGAGCCATTCACTCGGTACGGCTTCGTGTCGGGGTCTTGCACATTCTCTTCTTCTTCAGTGATGTGAATGGAGAGATGGACATCAGGAGAAGCGAGGAGCAATTCCAGCAGGGAAGTTATCGCCTCCAGGGTCCTGAAAGGATAACAACTGCCCGAGCAGAACAACACTTTCTCTTACTTGGTCCATGTGGAGAAGTCCATGAAGTCGGAGATCTTGGTGTTGAGTTCAAAGAGACTTGCAATGATGTTGAAGAGGATCTTCGTGAGGACTCCAGATCCCAGAGACTTCTGCAATGCATTGCCCCTTCTGTCTGGTGTCCTTGCAATGACTTAACAACCTCATCCGCGATTCGGAAGAGTTCCTGTAGAATGCGGACGTGTTGCTTCCTGTTCGTGGACTTCCGGCCACGCCCACTCATCACTTCGCTTAGCTTTTTCAGCATCACCTCAACCACAACATGAGTGACGTCAACTTTAATTGTGTAACGGCTTGAGGAAATAAGTGTAAACCTCGTGAGTGATTTCCTGCTTTGGTTCGAAGAGAGCGACCATCTTGTCCTCCTTGGACTGGACCGCAGTCCATTCGCCCTCTCCATCATCTTCGTCCTCTGCTTGGATCTCCTGCTTCCTCGGCTTCTCCCTCTGTCTCTTCTTCTTCTTCCCGTCATCGCCGTCGTCACCACGGAACTCTTTCCTGCAATTCCGATGCCCTTTGCCTGCCCTGCGTAATGAACCGCTTATCTCAAGAAACCAGAGAAGAGGAATGAATGATACAAACTTGAGGAAATATCGCCGGAGCTTCTCCATATTCTCGTTCTCCAGATCGATTTCGCTGTCGGATGAGCTGCTGTCGTGAGAAGAAGTCGCCCAGGAAGCATCGGATTCGATGTCCGAGTCGTCGAGTGCTCGAGGAGCCTTTCTTTTCTTCTTCTTCTTCTTCTCCTCTTCCTTCTCAACTGACGCAGAAACTCGCTGGAATGTTTCTCCTTTATTACTCGGGAATCTGATACTTCAAAAAGCTAACCTTTGAAATGGGCGCAGACTGGGGAATCTCCTCAGCAGCCTCTTCATCTCCTTCATCCTCAGCAGACGAATATCCAACTGGGTCCGGGCTCTCCCGATAGGCACTCAGTTCTGTCTCCATTTCCTTGTTGTACTTCCGCACCTTCTGTTTCAGTCCAGCAAGCCCCTTCGCATTCGCTTTGGACATCGTCTAAAAACACATCTTCGAGCTGAAAAATCATTTCAGTCCAGCAAGCAATTTTCCATTTGCTCTGGACACATTCTAAAAATATGACTTCAAGCTGAAAAATCATCAAAATAATAACACTTCATAAAAATTTTTTTACCTTCTTGGCCTCCTTGTCCTCCCAAATCTCATTGACATAGTCCTCAAGTTCCGCTAGGTAGCGAATGAAGAAGCGAGGAGTAGAAATGTTCTGCCGAGAGAGAATTGTTTTCGAGTTGGCAAAAAGCTTCGTTGTGTCCTCGAAAACTGCAAAGGGCGCAGTTGTGCAAAATTACGAGAAAAAAAAAATAAAAAAATAGTGAATAAATACGATCACGTAAAATAATTCAGCAAAAATCACTAGAAAAATTCAATGAAGTGGACCAATGAGCATAAGCTTAACTAAAAAAAATTATTTATCGCCTAAAAACTTAGAATCAACAAATATAAAGTCATCTACCTCAACAAACGAAAAATTGAGATCAATTCCAGAACAACAATAGTTGCCAACTAACGTGAGAGCACTTTGGAGAGGTCCTTGATGTTTTTGGAATTCTTGGTTTGCCTGATGAGTTCCTTGAGCTCTTCGAACTTGCGATCCTTGTGAGTCTTGACAACTCGCTTGACATCATCCTCATTGTCTGATGGGAATTGGAAGTCGCGCACACTGAACACGGAGATGGATAGAGAAACAACGGAAGAAAAGAGAGCAAGGAATGACTGGGGAAGAAAAGAGAGCAAGGAATGACTGGGGAAGAAAAGAGAGCAAGGAATGACTGGGGAAGAAAAGAGAGCAAGGAATGACTGGGGAAGAAAAGAGAGCAAGGAATGACTGGGGAAGAAAAGAGAGCAAGGAATGACTGGAGAAGAAAACAGAGCAAGGCATAACTGGGGAAGAAAAGAGAGCAAGGAATGACTGGAGAAGAAAAGAGAGCAAGGAATGACTGGGGAAGAAAAGAGAGCAAGGAATGACTGGGGAAGAAAAGAGAGCAAGGAATGACTGGGGAGGAAAAGAGAGCAAGGAATGACTGGAGAAGAAAAGAGAGCAAGGAATGACTGGGGAAGAAAAGAGAGCAAGGAATGACTGACGCCGGTCGCTTCTGAGTCTGTGGCTGCTCGTCATCACTCGAAGAAGAATCAGAAGAATCCGAGCTCGAAACAGCTCCTTTGAAGAAACGAGACATCTTCCTTCCTCCTTCACACGCAGCTCAGATCAAATGTTCCGAAGTGCTCGAACTAACATAATAAGCAGGTTAGAAACAAACAAAAACTGTCTTTTAGGATAATAAGACACTTCAGAACACAGAAGAGTGAACAGCTCAAATACCACCACATACTATAAAATAACACCACGCGTTTGTTCAAATTCATGAAATCCCACCGCACCGCAGCCATTCACACAGAACTCTGACCATTTTCTCCTTTATATAAATTTATGACTGAAAATACATCTACACCTCAAGTCAAAGACGCACCCTAACAATTTACATCATTTATCTCAGTGTATTAAGTATGAACATGGGTTGACTCCCCATGGAAAGCGCCGAATTGGAAACACACGGTGAATCAAGCCAATGTAAAACTCCACTTTGATAGTTCTGGTATTCATCGTTCAAATATCGTTTAAATGGACACACTATAAATGGTTTCGGAGGGAGGAAATGCTAAATTGCCATGCCGCGACGCGTCAAGCACGCGTTGCGTTCGCTCTTCCTCTTATAATTCTTCAACGACCGGTAAATAGATTTCAGATTTATATCATTTTTCTGCTAAATATCACATTTCTATGGGAAAAGGCGCCAACCCGCGCACTATAATTGTATAAAAGTGGGGTTTGAAGCACCGTGAACAGTCACTCACCGGCCTCCAGCCAGTGAAAAAACGCTCGGTTATAACGCGACCCAACGACGTACCGTACCCTCACGCGTTGCGGCTGAAATGGGCTGCTACGCAGACCAGTTCGGAAGGTCAACATGACCATGTAAGAGCAAAAAATATGAATTTTCCGAAGTCTCGAACGGAATAGCCTTAGAGAATTTAGCTTTTATACGGAAATACCGCGAAACTACGGTAATATATACACCGTACGCTATTTTAAAATATCCCGCGGTTTTAACGTTCATACGAATACTGAGTATCGTGGTAGCTACCCAAATTCTTGCAGCAAGCCCCGCGGTTTGGAGGGCCGTGTCACTGGTGACCACCGGCAGGCCCAGCCTTGATTGCGAGTAACTTTGTACCCTTTTACTTGTGTCTAAGAGGCAATATGCACTCAAAAAAAACTAACAATAAATGTCAAAGAGTGTAAGAACACGAGTTTAGCAACAATTTGAATTAAGGGCGACATATAAAGGAGAAAGTCAATGAAAACAAGTAATAGAGGAGGAGTGTTCAATGGGGCTGTCCAGGAGAAGAAACGACTAGTGTTCGCTCCTTGAGAGCTCGCCGCCGTGCAACATTTAAAAGCTTGGCCGATGAGTTGGAGGATAACCATATGACTAAGACAACGGACTAGGTTCTAGTGGTAACGACGACTTCGATTGTGGCGTAGTCTTGCCGACAATTCACAACAAGTTTCGCGAGCAGAATACGTATCCCACATCTCGTTCCATGTGGTGCAAACATCCGAATCGTAAAACCCTCTAATCTGGATTCCCGCGTTTCCTATTTTGACTTTCCTTATTATTTTCTTTTTTATTTATTTATGAACAGCGAATGCAACTCTCAGCCGACATAGCATTTTGAATTTATTAGTTATGGACAGGTCGTCACAAAATCAACAACTTTAAAGGCTAGTTATAAACAGGAACAACGATTAACAACTCCATCCGTATGGACAAGATCGAGTAAAAGACTGGAACAATCAACAACAGCAAGTTAAAAGAGCAACCTAAAGTCGACTTAAATTTTGTCAAATTAAAAGAATAGGGGTGGTGAGAACATAACAAAATAACCGTCATATCTATTCCTCCTCCTCTTCCTCCTGCTTCACCTTTTTCTTCTTCTTCTTCTCAGATGCTGGAGCTTCGGATTCCTCTTCATCTTGCGTAAGCTGAAACAGACTCTGCCATGAAAGAGTCGTGCTCTGCAGCCTGGCTAACCTTGGCTCGCTTGGCCGGTCCACTCCCTTCCTGCTCGTCCTCTTCAAATCGTTCTCGCTTCGGCTTCTTCACACTGTCCGCGCTTTCGTCATACTCGAAAGTCTCGCTGAATATTTCACACTTTTTCAAGTGTTACAATTAAACCTAATCCTATAGCAAATGCAACGAGGCGCATACACGATCAATATATTTAAAAAAAAACCTCTTGAATGAGTATTTTTCATGGCGATGGGTAGCCCCGCTGACCCTCTTTGGCCCTCTCTCCTGTTCATTCCGAAGCTGGCCTTCAAGAAGCGCGCGGCTTTCCATTCCAACTGTCGCGCCCTTCAAATTCAACGTCAACTCACTCACTCACATATGCCGACAAAGAAACAAAATCAATTATCATAGGATAACCATTACTTTAAGTTTCGTTCAACATTTACACGATGACTGGACATCTAGAAAATGAAATAGAACCACAGAACAACCTTGCTGTCGTCAGCAAGAGCATCAATCCGTGTAGAGAGCGACACCTTCGCAGCGAGCTTCCTTGCCATCTTAACAATCGAGTAACGAATGAGGACTGAATAAGTGAGCAAGAAGATGATCATGTCCCCGTAGACACGCTGACCTTTCCCTTAAGTTTCGGAGGTGCCTGGCCAATGAGATGGGCGTGGTAGATGAGTCCATACTTGGGAGTGTCTTTCTTCGTCTTTAGCGCTCTGAAGAGGGCTTTCTCTGCTCCGAGGATCTGGACAGTCGATGCAGGATACTTGGCCAGAGACACCTGCAAACAGTCTTTAGATGTCTTCTGATCTCAAAGATTTTTTTTGAAGGCTCTACCACCACAAGAAATTATATTTGAACTGTGCCAGCAACTACCAGAACGGGAGAGGGGGGGGGGAGAGACAACTCACAAGGGATCCAGCATGTGAGATCAGACGAGCCCCAACCAATTCACCAAGAAGCACAGTCAGATTCGGGGCAAGAGCAGACATTCGATTCTTCAAATATTCCGACAGCTGAGTCCTAAAACAAGGTATATCAAACATATACAAATTTGTTTTGATATTATTAAAATATTTACATTGCAATGCCTACCTGTATTCAGACAAGTAAATGACTTGATCACAGAGCTCAGAAATATTGAGGAGATCAATATCAGAGATATCCGTTCCCATCGAAATGACTGCTTCAGATTTCACTCTCTCTTCGAGTTCTTCCGGCAAGATCGAAGACAAATCGCATTTGGGAGCAGATTGGCGCATTCCAATGGCCTTCACTGTCTGAATGCAATGAGATTAATAAACAAGGCAGGATGCAACTTGCACAACTACTCACGAGCCAGAGCGTTAACCATTCCAATGTAGTCTTAGTCCATCTCTTCAAACATTCACTGATTAATGACTTGCCTTAGCAAATGCCTGGTGATCCGTGATCACCTTGCCGATCTCTGGGAAATGCCAACCATACCACTCGCGAAGGCGCATGGCGTAGTTGTTCAACTCTTTGTCCAAGTCGTCCAGCAGTGACACCGCCTTAAAATCCGGCATGTTTAGTGTTAGAAGGGAGTAGTCATGGCTTACAGTACAAACACACCTGTACAATCATGGTGTCAATCTTCTCAGGGTTGAATTTGACTCTGTATCTCCCGAGGTTATGAGCAAGAGCAAGGTTCATTGAAGTAAGCTCGCTCTGTAATAGACAAAATCACACTAGTTTTTTTTACTACCAACAGCAAAAAAAAAGATTGTAGTAATAACTTTGTGCTCTCCCAGTAGACTGTCGATATTCGAGCGAATTCCTCTCATAAGTTCGTTAACGCCACTATTGTTTACGCAGGGCAATTCAAGTGCGTCCTGAAAGATTTAATTCGTAGCCCAAGCTATAATAATGTTGTCCTGCGCACCTTAATCAGCCCACCCAGCTTGGAATCGCCGACAGCGAGTTTCTCTGTTCCATCAACCTTCGACTTCAAAAGCTTCTTCAGAGACTTGCTCAGCTCAAAGAAGACACAATGAAAATAAAAATAATTGTCCTTTAAAAGATCCCACCTTGCCATCGATGAGAGCTTTAGCTCCTTCAAGAGCATCCGCAACGGTCTTAATTTTTTGAATGACACTAGTTCAAGGTTCTTCTGCGCTTTGTCTGCCGTCGCGAAGTGCTCGAAAATGTTGTCAACATCCTTCAACTTCTTCTCATCGAGAAGCTGAAAATACATGCAAGTAAGTCAATACCTAGTTTAAGAAACAGAAACCTTGAAAATGGCATAGCCTGCCGGAGTTTCGAAGAGCACCAACATCGCTCCTGAAATGAGAGCCAGTAACAACCAAATCCTTTAGAAAGCCATTCAACAAAATAATTTGCGCAAGATCATTTGAATATCACACTGGACAAAAAAAATCCGAGATTTCTTTAAATTTACGATTACGATAGAACATCTGTGAACACAAAGGACTATCCATTCGGGACTCGTAAACCTAAAAATATAAATTGTGAGAGAAGAGCTGGCAATTAGTAATGTTCACCCGTTCACACGCGTTCACCCATGGTAATGTTCACCCGGTTTATAGTAAAATTCACCCAGCTTATGTATGTTCACCCAGCTTATAGTAATGTTCACCACGCTTATATTTAAGCACTATAAGTTTTTACTATGAATTTTACTATAAGCGTGGTGAACATTACTATAAGCGTGGTGAACATCTCGTGGGTGAGCGCGGGTGAACGGGTGAACATTACTAATTGCCAGAAGAGCTGTTCACCTGGAATCTTCAATTTACTTTTTAACCCACCACATTACATTTAATAGTTTCTTGCATTTTGAGCACCAGGGAGTCAGTTTCGGTACAACTCTCCTTATCCCAATTATTCACATATCTTCCGCTGCAATTCCTTACTTCAGTTTATGCTTTATAAATATTTACCGTTTCGAAATCACAAATAGCGCGTGTGAGAAAATCAAGCCATTTGTTTGCTTAGGTTGAAATGTCCTTTGCTAATCCTTGTTTTTAATGAAGTTTGGCACATAAAATTTTGAAAGATTCTCCCTATACTGTGCGTCTGCTTTAAGAATGGTACTAAGAACAACAGAAATCACGAACCTCTGATTATCGAGGTTAAACTGAATTACAGGTAATCGAGGCGAAGGAAGTTTGATGGAATAAGTTGTGCTGATAAACAAGAAAAGCAATCAAATGCAAATAAATAGATGATAGAAAGTACATGAGTGGGAACCAGACAAGGGGAAAGTATGGATTAAATTCGTGGAAGCATAGTGGCTGCGGTCAGGTATCCGGTATGGGTGGGTTGAGAAGCTGGCGCGCGGATGGTTGTGTAGTTGGAGGAGGTCTCTCTGTCTCCATCTGGGGCAGCCTTCCTCTTCCTTCCCCTGGCTGGTGCACACTCTTCTCCATCTCCAACTGCATCGAAGTCTGCCAGTGATTGCTTCCTCTCTTCCACCACCATCAGTGCCCGCGGAACAATCTTCAAGTGAATGTTCAATGTCGTTCCCTCCCCTCCCCAAAGGGTAACCTCGATGGTCTCGATCTGCACAAAGGCATGCTTGCGCATCACGTTGACAGTGCGTTGAACTTGTTCGATGCACGGAGAGAAAGAGACGAGTCTGCCCCCTCGGGGTCTGGAGAGGGCGAGGGCGGCGGCAGCCACGGCCTCCCACGGGGACGGCACGTCCAGGAACACTCCGTCGCATGCATTCTGCACGAAGAAGCCATCCGTGCACACGTTCTGCACCACCGCCGTGCACACTGACGACAGCCCGTGCTCCTGCAAGAGCCATCTCTCTCTCTTTCTCTCTCTCTCTCTCTGCCCTGGATCCCTCCATTCCAAACGTGGTACCTTTAGCTCGTGCTCCAGCTTCCTTGTGCGGAATTCATCAATGTCGTGTGTGTAGAGATGTCCATCAGGGAGAATGGTGAGGGCGAGTGCATGGGAGAGAGAACCGGAGCCAGTTCCACTCTCACAGAGAACACTCCCAGGACGCGCATCCAGCAGACACACGATGAGAGAGATGTCTGCCGTGTACAGGATCTGGGTTCTCTTCGGCAGACTCCTCGTCCACAACTCGGACGACGGACGAAGGGCGTACACATAACCAGCAGTCGCAGACACGCGACTGCCCCATCTTGGAAAAGAAGCCTTCTTATCAACTCAGCCTCTACGAGACAACCAAAAGGACTGTAATAATCTCCAATTCAAAACTGACTTCTTGCCAATAAGAAAGTCGTGCTTGAGTTGGCCATACTTCATACAACAAGAGTCGCCCCTCTTCACAACCACGGGATAGTACACACCGAAGGAGACGAAAACGATGACCGTGTCTCCCTCTTCAATCACTTCGCCAGCCCTCACAAACGAGCCACGCATTGCCGTGCTCCCTGATGGGAGTCCTTCTTGCAAGGCAGTTCTCAATGCAATTGCCACTCACCTTTCTCGGAGATGGCGCTTTCGGTGGAATCTGTCTTAGCCAATGCAACGTCAATCTTCTGCTCTGCCTCCTTCCCCTCCTCTTCTCTCTCCATCTCAGCGAAGGAATTTGACTCCTTCCGAATCTCCAATGGCGATGAGCTGCGCCTTCGTCTGGAATTCCAAAGTGCGAATAGCCTTCAGCAAGACTTCCTTCTCGAGACCGTGGAAAGCTGCAATGAAATGACCTTCTTTTGTAGAAATGAATAAAAGAGCATACACTCGTGGATGGAGTCGTCCCCTTGAGTGATCTCGAAGAGAGTACAAGGAACGTTGATGAGTGCGTTGCTCTCCGCCCACTCGTAGATCAGCGCAGCCCACTCCTCCGGCCTTCTCCAGTAGATATGACAGCGACTCTGCTCTGCGTCCAGCCACTCCACGTGTTCTGAGAAGAGTCCATGAAAAAGGATACTTCAGGATCACTCTCAATGTATACTTCGAACCAAGAATACTAACTCTTCTCTCCGAGGTACTGGAAGACGAGTCGGACGCCTTCCGAAGACAATCGACCTGAGAAAAAAAAATCGGCCGGCCTGGACCAATGCAAGGAATTCTATGGTGCGTAACACTTCAGTCCATAGTCGTGCACTATTCATTCTCCAAAGTTGGCAGGAACCAACGATTAAGCTTGCTGTTGTTGAAGAGTGGTGAGTTGGAGATTTCAAGAATATCGATTGTGTATATCTTGTGGTGCTGAGTGTAGTCGAGCACAAGACGGGCCCAGTCTTCAAGCTGCTTCTCCCTGGTCACGAGAGTTGGCTGCACACTACAAAAATAAAGCGGTTCCTTTTCTGACTCATTTATAATGAGTTTGATCGAAGGTGGAATCGAACGCTCACGTGAAAAATGGTGGAAAGTCATACTGCCATGGCCAGCGGAATGTCATCCTAGCCCTGGCGTACTACCAGCATCACCTGCAATTTGTATCAGAGGTAGACTAGCACATACCCAGAGATCACGCCCTTTACTCCGTGATCTCACTGGCTGTCTTACAATTTGTATTGGCCACTAATTCCATTTGCCGTGGCCATTGGAATTGAAATGGAACCGACTTAGTGCCAAATTACAGTAAGAACGTTTACTGAATTTCTTTGAAAAATAAAGCACATCGCTGCGCCAAAATATTCACTATTTTATATATCCGCACTCAAATAACATTCTGTATGGACCGAACCACAGAATTAGTAACTTCACGAGGTCAACTTTAATCAGTTTATTCTAACTGCGGAATCACGAGACCTATGTCACTGTTGAGCTTCTTTTAGGAATTCTGTTACCGGCGCAAGATTCTTAATATAAATAAATAAACAATGGTGAAATCTTTAAAAGAAAAACATCTAAAACTTTGCTGAAGTACTTTGTATAATCATCTCACGATCTGCATTCGCTGTGTACAAAAACAGAAGATCCTATAAGACAAAACGTTTAAAGCCAAAGTATAAAAATAAAAATGCCCGTAGGGTGAAAAGAGACGGAAAGCAACTGAGATCTTTACACTGTACAAAGCGATAGAATGGGAAAGGAGGTAAGCAAAGAGAGAATTTTCATAGTACGAACAGAACTAAATGAAGTGGTATAGAAATGTAATAACGCAATTCTATATACATGGAAAACAGCACATCAGAATAACACAGGTAATATGAATTATGGCATAAATAGAAAGAATCAGGGCAAAAGAACAGAACAAGGTGGGTGTTTTCAGAACCAAGAAAAATATCGCTCATTGTATGGTGTGAATCAAGAAACACTCGAATACAGAAATCGTACTAAATCCCACCAACTATTAATCAAGAAAAAAATTCTTTCCGCAAGTAAGTGAGAGAGAAAAAGAGGAGAGGGAGAGAGAGAGAGAAAGGAGAAAGAGAAAGGAGAGAGAGAGAGAGAGAGAGAGAGAGAGAGAAGAGAGAGAGAAGAGAGAGAGAGAGAGAGAGAGAGAGAGGAGAGAGAGAGCGAGAGAGGAGAGAGATGGCGGATGGGAAAATGAAGGATTAAATTAAATGAATTATTTAGAATACTTCCATAAGATAATTTAGTCGATTCCCCAATACCAATCCTGAAATAATCATCCCCTAGATTCCTGTTGCCAACGGCGACTGTAAAAGAGCAGATAGGCCTTCTGCTTCAAGACCACTTCCTCAGTTGTCAACTTCACGCTGTGGCCATTGTAATGGAACCAATCGCCGTCGCGGATACCAAATGCAGTGTAGTGACCCGAAGACACTCTAACAATGCTAACGTGGTTATCTCATTGTCAGTCACTAAATAAAAGAGCGTATAAAAAGATAACCCGCTTCCGTGGTCGACAATGACAGCAGACAGATCATACAAACGCCCCTTTCTCCCTTCTTTCTCGGCATTTACGCTCTAAAAAATGGTCAATAATTGAAGAAATCTCTCTGTCGATCAGTAAACGACTTACATGAGAGAAAAAAGCAGACATATCGAGTCCGCGAAGAGGAAAGTCGACCATGAAGTCAAGTTTGCCGCGTCTGGGAGGAGCCCAGCGAAAGCGTTTAAGATGAAGACAGAGAATCTTCGGGAGACAACGAAGGAAGAGCTGCTTCGTGGAGGGCTGCCTCTCCCCGCACTGCCCACACATCAATCTCTCGCACGCGTCCAACTCTTCCTTGTCGAAGAACCGTCGTATGCACTCCAACAGCGGGATTCCCCTTTCAGTCTCCACTGGAGGAATAGACAGATCCAGCGAAAGATCTTAACAAGGACACATTGAAGGGAGAGAAAGAGAGAATGACGAACCAACCTAGGAAAGGATCTTGCTTGCTGCTGACCATGTGGCAAGTGAGACAAGTGACTTGGCTGAGCAGAGCTCCCTCGAAGATAAGTGAGATGGCAGAAGAAGTGGGAGAGAACTGAAGGGAACAGGAAGCAGCCACTGCTTGGCTGTAGGGCTCAGGCACACGGCAGACACGCAACTCGCGGTGCAGTCGCTCCAGCACAGTCAAGGGGATAATCTCGGTTATATGGGAAGAATGAACGTATAATTCATCGCTCTTCGCCTTCGCCATCCTCTCGGGAAGTAACTGCGACGTCTGTCTACTCTGGTAAAAAGAGAATGGCAAATAAATGGTAATGGCCAAGTATCCCCTTGTTTTAGCAAAATAATGGCGCAAGACTACTAGTTTACTGATACTCGTCCTACCATTAATGAATCATTTCTGCGAAATATTGCAAGTTTTGCACCATCTCACCATTACCTCGCGGGGAATTGGACCATTTGCTTTTTACCAGAGTAGACACTGGCCTTTTCGACTACTTGTGCTGTTCACCATTCACTCCCACTCACCCACGAGCACTACAAACTCTTTATATGTCTTGGGCAGCTATTTTTTCGCTTTAATATCAGGGGATTATGGCGCACATGAAAGGAACTCTGCACGACAGAAAGGAGGTGAATAAAACAAACAGGGATTTCGTCAGAACTACAGCTGTAGAAGGCGTTGTGAGTGCCCCAAGGTAGAATTTCAGAATTTCCCCAAACATGCGTTCAACCTCCAGCCTAATCGCAGAAGGATAATGAAAACGATGTGTCGTTTGATGATATTCTACAGATATTTCCAACTGCCCGAAACTTCGGCAGCTTCAAGATATCGCTTAAAAGTAGAACTGCGAAATAAGAGGAGAGGCTAGGAAAGCCGTACTATTGAAGGGTGAGGTATGAACATGGGTGAATGCGGAACAATAGGTGAATGGGTGACTATCGCTAATTTTCACCTTTTCAAATGGAATTCAGTTGCGACGCGGTTTCCATTTTCCATTTTGCACATCATAATCAAGTGTTCTCAAACGAAAATATTCAAAGGTACTTTTCTGTATACTGTAAGCAAAATTCCCAAAAGTCCTAACAATTTCTTTATTTTAAACGATTGTAGTATGTTGTCGAGACATACGCCACGGTTTTTCAACCGTCGTTGTGCTTTTAAAAGGGGTCCTCTGTACGAATTGCTTAAAACAAAGGTTGTTTATATTCAGGGTTAACTGAGCTCATCTCAGGGATGAAGCTAAACGTCGCTTACCCGGCCACTGGCCAGCAGAAGATTTTCGAAATTGATGATGACAAGAAGCTCCGCATCTTCTACGAGAAGCGCATGGCTCAGGAAGTCGATGCTGACGCCCTCGGAGACGAGTGGAAGGTTCTGTTCTTTGCCTTTTTAAGCGGTTAAGGGTTGTTATGGATTATCCAAATATTTTGAAAATTTAGTAGTTGTTCAGTGATCCGTTGATTGCACCGTTTGCAAGTTAATTTGGTGTTGTTGTGAAAATGCAATGCAGAAAATCAAAGTATTTGCAGGGCTACGTTGTGCGCATCACTGGAGGAAACGACAAGCAGGGCTTCCCCATGAAGCAAGGAGTGCTGACCAACGGCCGAGTCCGTCTTCTCCTCGCTAAGGGAACCTCCTGCTACCGTCCCCGTCGCGCCGGAGAGCGCAAGCGTAAATCCGTTCGCGGATGCATCGTTGATGCCAACCTCTCCGTCCTCTCTCTCATCGTCGTGAAGAAGGGTTTGTCATTAAATCGTGACAAGTTACTACTATCTATGCAATGCTTAACGGCAGAAAGTAGTTTATATAGTTCTATAGTGTTTACCCCTCCTTGAAAGTGTCCGATGCAGTGTAGATATGTTTTTGTGATTACAATTTGATTGTAGTGGTACGTATATGCAATTTTCTGGAGCAATTATGTTGGCGCATGCTGCGATAAAAAAAAAGAATTATTCGCTAATTGGTCAGTGTGCTGAAGGATTGCGCGAGTATCTATCACATTGAAGTAGGCGATCGATAGGCACCTGCGGTTTGGTTGCAATGTTAATATCCAAATATCTCCCCTGCTGTTAGTCTGGGTTTTATCACGTATTTGCTTTGGGAGAAAACATTTCCGGTACTCTGAACATCGAAAATATTCCAATTCGGTAAAAAAATATCTGTTGAACTAAATTTTTTTTAGGAGACGCGGAAATCGAGGGTCTGACTGATCAGGTCATCCCCCGTCGTCTTGGCCCGAAGAGGGCTTCGAAGATCCGCAAGCTCTTCAACCTCACCAAGGAGGATGACGTCCGCAAGTATGTCATCCGCCGTACGATCCCGGCCAAGGAGGGTCAGTCTCTGCTTTCACTTCTACAACTTGCGTCTCCTACATGTTATTGCTTCGTCTTTCTCTGACGTTGCATTTGATGTGGACGCGAAAGAAACTGACTGCGGTATCTACTCTGTGTTTTGAACTAGCACCGAGTTCGTAGACTGTCGACAGGTTAATAAACTCTTGAATTTAACCGTGGGAGTTTTTTCTTCAATTACTTAAAAATATGGTTCAGGAGAGAAGCCTCGTAAGGAGAAGTCGAAGGCTCCTAAGATCCAGCGCCTGGTGACTCCAGTCGTTCTCCAGAGGAAGCGCCATCGTTTGTCCCAGAAGCTGAAGAGAAGTGTCAAGCGTCGCGAGGAATCCGCCCTCTACCATAAGCTGCTTGCTAAGTACACCAAGGTTAGCTTTCGGTGCTATCCTAGTTGGGGGGGGGGGCAAAATATTTTCATTTTTCAATCTACCACAAATCGTGCCCAGGGGGTTTTAGGCCATGGGGAACACGGATATAGGGTTCTAAACCGTGGAGATCACGAATATAATGTTCAATTTGAAATTTTTTTTCATTTAACGAAGTTACAGTACTTCACATTTTTGTCCTACTTTTCATCTAAACTCCTGCACTAAAGAGTTGTCAGAGCTGCCAAACACTAATATAGTGTCAATTAAGCACTATCGAATAGAGATGAGTCGAAAAGAACCTAATATTCGAGTTTAACAGGTCTGAAAACCCCTTCGAGTAGCATTTTACCTGAAATCGGCCAAAACATATGTCAAGTAAAAGTACTGTAACTTAGTTAAATGACAAAGTAATACAAAATGAACATTATATTCGTGTTCCCCATAGCCTATTACCCCCTGTGCACAATTTGGGGTGAATTAGAAAAAAAAATTTATTTTGCCCCCCCCCCCCAACTAGTATAGCACCTAGCTTTCTATTTCTGTAATGATTGTCGGTGGTGCTATCCCTGTTGGGTGGGGGCATAATATTTTCAAGTTTCTTAGGAATTTTTTCCCTATCTTCTTACGCTTGAAAGATATCAGTGCCTATTTGTCGAGCTGAACGAGAGTTTATCATCTAAAACGTCATTCAAGCTACATTTGCTCACATTTCCATGAAAATGCGCCTTTTTGACGTAATTTAGCCATTTTTGGGCAATATTCCGCAATAAATTACTATATTTACTAGAATATGAGGCAAATCACTGGAGATTAGCATCAGGGAAAAAGGTACTGTCGTTTTGACAGACCCACCCTGATTTTGGGCCTCCCCAAAGCCCTACCCCATCTGTTTTTGCGTGCCATTTAGGAAGAAAAAGCGAACCCACTCTGGTTTTTGGGCCCAATACCATCTTCCCCACCCTAATATTCTAGATCCCTGACAGCTGCTTTTACTCCCTGATTTAATATTCTGCGTGTAAAACTAATCCTTGTTTGGATTGTTTTAGGCTCCGTGGAAACTAAAAAAAAAATGAGTTCGAACAACTTTAAAAAAAAAAAGATGCCTCCCCCAACAGGGAAGCCTGGTTTACATGGTTGACTTTTGTTATTGTTCAGGAGAAGGCTGCAGAGAAGATCGCCCGGCGACGGTCTTCCGCTTCCCGTTCGGAATCCAAGACCTCCATTTCCAAGTAGCGACATCGTCTTCTCTCCACGTTATTTGTTGGCATTGCCGTTGTTTACTCTTTCGTATAAAATGTTAATGTATATCCAGTACTGTTTTCTTGCTTACACGACGAGTTGAAGAATAATTGCACGGCAAAATGGATGTCGGGAGGTGGAACGAGCGAAACAGGAAATGGTGGGGTTTATGAGGAACAGAGCGGAGGGAGAAATGTTTCAAGCAACGTGTCCGTAAAGCTTGACGTTGGCGGACTTCCATTAGGGGTAGCCCCCGATATGACATTGTGAATCTGGTTGTTCCTTACATTCACACGTTGCAAGACGAGTAAGATACTATTAATACTGATGATCACTTCTTGCTAGTTCAGGATTGAATGTACTCTCTGCGCGACATGCACGTCCTTTTCATGCTTCAAAAACATGGCCTATCTATATATCCAATCAATCCACTTTCACTGCCTGGGGCGCTTTCTCTCCAGTCTTCATACTTTTTCCCTTCTTCATACGGTATATCAGTTCTCTGGTCCTCTTTCTTCTCTCTCTCCCTCTTTCTCTCTCTCTCTCTCTCTCTCTCTCTCTCTCTCTCTCCGTGAATCTTCTTAAACTCTGAGTGAGCGCCGAACATGGAGGCATGGCTTTTCACACTGAATGAGGAAACCTGTCTTGGCCTGCGCTGACTCTTAGTTTCTCTCCATCCTACCCCCCCCCCCCCCCGTCTCTCCATACCGCATGGTCTCTCTCATATACTCCTTTCTCATCCGATCTCTCCCTCTCTCTCTCTCTCCCTCTCTCTCTCTCTCCCTTTGTCACTTTGCAGTAGCTGGGTCGCATCTGAATTGACTGCCATCACAACAAGAAATGACTATTTGTCACTTTATCTCTTTCCTTGATTTCCATGAGCGCTTGAAATAAATGTTTGGTCGTTGTCGCGTGCATTAATGAGATCAGGATAAAAACAGAGATGTACAAGTCATTCTTTAGGAGATTTCTAGCTGTTGAAATGCGACATGAAATACAACAACGACTGCGGGACTTATCCGAGCGGCCACGTAAGCTTCTCTTTTCACTTTCTCACCCTCTCTTCCTCGCTCTCCCTCGTTCTCAATCTCTCTCCATCTCTGTCTCTATCGCCTGCTTTGCTTATTTTTAAAACGGAATATATTTACTCAGAGTGAACACTGATGTGATAGGAATAGTGAAGATGAAGAATGTAAGATGGAAAGAGTGAAAGTCGTTGCAGCGTTTAGCACTGCGAGAACTCTCTTCTCCAACTTGGTTGAGGAGGACGACAATTACGAGCAGTTCGAAACAAGGTGAGCACTGCTAATTATATTCTAATGATACCAAGGACATGTAAGTGCATAATGTTGATTGCACTGGCCGCCTGGGAGAATCAGCCACTTCTGTAGGTCCACGACATCTGAGGTTGTGACTTTCCGTGAGAACGATCGAGAGTTTCATCTCTTCGGAACTAATGTTCACGTCAAGGTTAGCTTTTTCTTTTTTATTTATTTTCCAATAGCAGCTAGAAATTGTGATGGCATATGTATCTGATAAGAACATATTAAGCAAAACCAAACGGCTTCTTCTACATAATTATCTTAGATATCATTCAAGTTAAGGAAATGCAAGTACATAAGTTATGTGTTGGAGATGCTCGTGTATTCAGTATGATACTTGTTTAATGTGCCAATCTCACAGATCGGTGCGTACATTGCATGTGCTATTGGCTTTTGTGTGACTGCCCTGTTCTGCTTCTCTTACTCTCTCTATCACACCCGCGGAACTGGCAGAAACGATTTCATCGACCATCTCGAATTCGGTGCGCCAACTTTGTCCTTCTTCCATTTTACATATATACTGGTAATTTCCTAATGGTAAGCTAAGGCTTTACGCTTTATTTTAAGATTAATTATCTGGCTGGACTCGTTAGCATTTCCATTTTATGTGATAATGTTCAGTTGATCTGGTCTTCGCGTTCCTAGTCGGGTTACCATGTCACGTTTTACTCTTTCTCGGAATCCAGAGGGAGAATAAGGTTTCTTTCTGCTGAAAGAAGTTACAATTCCAATCTTTCGGATGTCGAGGTAGAAATAACATAGAACTGCCTGAAGCATATCACGGGTTTTATTTTAAAAAAAGATCGTTCCTTCAGAAATTCTTCAACCCTTTCCTCGTGTTCTACCTCACAAACTTCATTCTCAACGTCGTCTTTACATTTCTGACGATTGTAGCCGCAGCTTTTGACTTCCATCATAAAGTTTTTGGGAATGTCACATATGACATCTCGTGGACCTTCTTTCAGGTAGAAGACATTTAGACACAATTTTCTGTTTAGCAACACTGAATCGTCATTTATTTACTTGTCTTTTATGCATTGACATCTCCTTTCATATGCCTTGAGATTTGCTTCACTTCCCTGCAAGGCCTGGCCATCTACGTCGTCATGAAGTGTCGTCGTTATGTCGCTGCACGGGCCTTCTTTAGCAGTCGACTCGACACGGTGAGAGAGAGAGAGAGAGAGAGAGTGAGAGGAGAGGGATAGAGAGCGGGAAAGAGAGAGAGAGAGAGAGAGAGAGAGAGAGAGAGAGTGAGAGGAGAGGGATAGAGAGCGGGAAAGAGAGAGAGAGAGAGAGAGAGCGCGAGTGCGGGAGAGAATTCCCCCTAAGGAAGCGAGATGGGGATTTGATAGTGCAAACCATTTGCAGCGTCGTTCTTCATCACTGGCCACGAACGTCGTGGATGAAGCATAAGAAAGGCAGAGGTTGAAGAATTGCCTTCTTCTCTTCCATATTTATCATCCTTTCAGAGGGACTCTTTCCACTCTCTTTCCCCAATCAATGTTTTCACTGGCGGTCTCTCTCTTCTCGAGGTTCCGCTACTATTGATTGATATGTTCCTCCCGTGATTACAGAATGTATTCAGTGTCATGAAGCTATTTGAGATGTGCTTTCCAATCAACCTGAATAGAATAGGAATCGTAGTTCCGAATGCAAGACGCATCTCGGGTGTTTCTTGTGAGGAATCGTCACAATCGGCACTCTTTCACAATTTAATTCCTTTTCGTGCGCTTCAAATTTAATGAGCTCAATCAATGATGGTTCACGCAGAAAAAAAAATATTCATAATTTTTTGCAGCTGGCGAAGTAAATGTTCGTACTTTCTTCCTTTCTTTATCAACTGTTTATCCCATTCACTTTCCATGTCGGTGGGTAGTGGTGTAGTGCACAGGTCAGCTAAATTATAGACTTGCTATCCTTATGGGCATTGTATTCTGTTTTACTGCTGTTTTGCTCACAAACGCAGCGAATTATGGTGATCGCAAAAGTAAGATCCGCAGGATTCTAGGACAGCGACGCAAGGACAGTGTGAGAGCAAAAGAGAGCGAGAGAAAGAGAGAGAGAGAGAGAGAGAGAGAGAGAGAGAGAGGTACCTATGTACATAACTCTTTCATTAATCTTAAGCGTTTGCGAAAAGTAATTATGTAATAAAGAAGTTGAGCATTACAGAGAGGGTGTTTCGAAAAAGAACAGTTTTGAAAAAAAAATGCCAGAAAGTCTGTTCATTTTAGCAAAATGAACAGCACTTGGGGACCTTGCTGCCAGCGTTGAAGCGCATTGTAAAATTTGAATAATAAAATAAATTTCAAACTGATCTACTTGGTTATATTTCATCGTTAAAATATGCAATGAAATGGTTGGCGACATGGTTTTCTGTACCTTGGCTAACTCTGAATTCCCCTGAATACAAACCGACTCCGGCGCCTCAGTTATTCAGGGCCACAATGAATAACTATTTTAGGCCTGCAAAGTAAGCCTCCGTCACAAATGGTATAGCACACATTTAAAGGGCTTTAAAGTACATTCATCGATCAAATTGTTCTTCAATCTTTACAGAGGAGTCAACCTTTCTGCTTCTGGGCGTTTTCAATAGTATTTCATGAGTTTGAGCGGGACAAATTAATAATTAATTTCTTCAGAGATGTTCTGTCCATACTCCCCCTCCATTTCCACATCCATTCTTGCTTTCTTCACTCATTGCTCTGGCTTGAGAAACGGAGCACGAGAGAAAGACTGAAAGGGAAAAAAGATGAAAAGATCTACTTCATTCCCTAATGGAGCTCGCAAAAAGAGCAGAATCTGATTAGGATTCCTCCTCAGTCGTCTTCTGCTTATTAGTAGAATATGATTTGAATGGGATGCCTTGTCTTCTTCTGTTTATTTGCCCTGTCATTTCTTTCTCATTTCTCACCGTCTTTCTCTTCTCATCTTCCTCAGTGAAATATGTGCGTATGAGATTCGATGAATGCTAATTGTCCGTAGTCCCCTGGCTGCATTCCCAGACGACAACATTTTTGTAATACAGAAGTGCAAAGAACTATCGACGCAGTATCAATGCTCTCTTGAGCCAACAAAATATGTTGTGATAAATATTCTTGCAGAAAATTTATTTCCAAGATGTTAAACAAGTCCCGGAATTTATCATGGATAAGACTATACATAAGGACGAAAAAAGGCAAAGAGTAAAGTGTGAGAGGCGCAAAGTTGTAACCTACATAGAAGAATCATTGATGTGAAGAAGCGCCTTCTAATCTAATTCTTGTAGACTCCCGTGGTCAATCAGGGATGGAAAGTGCCTGAGAGAGTGAACGGAAGATAGACGGAAGAGATTTGCTAAGGGAATTGTTGCAGAGAGGGAGTGGAGAGGGGAGAGAGGATAAAGCGAAAGAGAGACTGAGAGAGAGAGGGAGGCAGAGAGAGAGAGAGAGAGAGAGGGAGGGAGAGAGAGAGAGAGAGGGAGGCAGAGAGAGAGAAGCAGCCGGCGTGAAGAGGAATGGTGATGGAATCTAGTGTCATTTGGCAGAATGAGGGCGTCCTCTCTTCTCAATTCTTCTCCCGTTGTTCACTCATTCCTTCTCTTCTTCACTGTTTCTTCTACTCTTACAATTCTGATACGGATTGCTACATTTAACTATTCGCTTGAGGCATACTAGTATATACATACAATGTGTACGAGAATACGTGGAGAGCAAACCACAGCTATGTATGTACATGCATACATACATACCTCACGCCTCTCTTACTCTATACAGCTATCCGATTACTCTCTCTCCTTTTCATTCTCACTTCTCTCTCTCTCTCAGTCTGTGTTCTCTTGCTTCTCTTCCCTCTCTCATTCTCACTACCCTCCTATCTCCATCTTCCCCTAGATACATCCTCCCCCCCCCCTCTTCGACAACATCCGTTCTCACCCTCATGTTCATCCCGAGTTTCTTCATGCGCAGATTCTATTCTCGACCATCCGTCATTATCTCTCCACGCTTCTCCTGCCACATTATCTGCTGGCTAAGATTGCCTCAATTGTTTTTTGTCTTCCTCTCTCTCTCTCTCTCTTCTCTCTCTCCTCTCTCTCTTCTCTCTCCTCTCTCTCTCTGTCTCTCTCTCTCTCTCTCCTCTCTCTCTCTCTCTCTCTCTCTCTCTCTCTGTCTTTCTCTCGCTCTCTCTCTTCAAAGTAAAGTTGAAGTATGCATAAGATGGATGCGTGAGAAGAGCTATCGGACTGGCCGTGGAATGGGTGACAGACTGGCGAGAAGGTCTCTGGCCCAGCGTCGTCGCTGTCCTCCTCTTCATCCTTCGTCTTCCACTCGTTCTTCTGAGGCCACAGTCATTGTTCTCGGTCATCAAAATGTAAGCATTCCATCTATTCACATTCTTATATGGACGCAACACAAACATTTCATCTCTTTATATTTTATCAGTCCTTCGATTCTCTCCCTTTCTCTCCCCCTCCTTCTATCCCCCTCCCACGCTTTCTCCCTCCATCTCATCAACCACTTTCATCTGCCCTTCCTTTCCACCATTGAGTGAATGATCAGGTTGGGAAGACTGCACTGGTCTCTCAGTTCCTGTGGAGTGGCTTCATCGAAGAATACTCTGCTACTGTTGAAGAGTTCAACTGGATTGAATACGAAAGTGGCGAGGAGGAAAGACTTCTCCTACAGGTACAATTAAGATACTTTTGTATCAAGAAGAAGGCGAATGTAAATTTGTCAAAATCCGCTTAATTCAGGTCATCGATTCTGGAGGCTCGAGAGATTTTCTTGCGATGAGGCACCTGTACATACGGACGGGGATGCTTTCTTGGTATGCGTGCCACTTACATTCAGATGTTTTATTCAGATCAGCATTAAGTAAGAGCGACTTTCAAATTTAGGTGGTTTTTGCTGTAGATGACGTTGAGTCCTTTGAAGAGGCCAAAGTCATTCTGGCCGAAATTACTGATGCAAAACGAGAAAAAGTCAGTGAAGGAAACACAAGTTAGTTACGCTTCTCTGTAGAGCATTTGAAGGTGTCGTTGCTGCTCGTTGCGAACAAAGGAGATCTATTCGAGAAGGAGGAAGAGTGGGCAGTGAAAGGAGTGAGAGAGTACGCGATGCTGGCAGGAGTGCCACTCACCACAATCACTGCTAAGGACACCCAACAGGTTGCCTCTCCAGAGTGGAGTGCCAATCCCTTCTTCCTTCGCAGGTGGCAGAAGCATTCCGCGTACTCTTGGAGGGTATTCGGGGCACTGAGATGCAGGGAATTCGGACAGGGCAACTGAAGAAAAGAAGGCAGTCCATGCCAGTGACAACCGGGGGGAGAAACACTTCCAGTACTCCTTCCACTATTCATCCTTCCGACTTAGAAAGATTGCAGAGGAAGGCCAGAGGTAGAGGCAGATGCTGTATGCAGTAGTGATCAATCTACTGTAGTACTCAATCTACAATAGTAGTCGCTCTACAGTAGTACTCGCTCTACAGTTGTTGTCACTCTACAGTAGTACTGATATCTCCCAATTATAGACGCCCCATTAGTCTGCACTGTAAGCCTATTCACGGCGAAAAGATTAGCTTCCGGTGATTACTCGTGATGCATTCATGACCATACCATACATCTACAGTATAGCGGTCCAATTCAATCAATGTATATAAACATACGTATATAGCAATGGTAATTTTATTTTTTAACAGACAAACGATGTAACAACTACCAGTGCCTGCAATTCAATTATTTTCACTGTTCTAAATGCGATTTTCAGTCTAACTTTCACATTTCAATTAAGTTGGGTCTGCTGGACGCGAAGAATAATGTAAGATTTATTCTTCAGAAGATTGAAAATGAAATGAGAGTTAACCGAACAATTTCCGAGTGAGATTTCATATTGCTGGCATTATCTTCGTGTGCTTACTTATTAAAATGTCCTATGATACTAAACACGCCAAAGATACCACATCTGGCATCGCTTCTATCCTACTACTTTCAATCCATTCACAATAAGGAAACGTACAAAAATATGGCAAAGAATCATGGGGAAAACCGTGAACGCACCAACGACAACTGGAGGTTAAGCAAGAAACAACAGCGTCCTGAGCTTGATAATACGGGGATAATTATTCGAAAACATGTTGATTATTAATAAGGACTCTTGCCTGGCTTCGCGTACTACGAACCCTTTTTGTGTAACTGGGAACTGGGAGAGAAAGAGGAAGCTACTATGAACAAGCCAGTACTTCGAAGTACCCAGTCATTCCACTCACGCCACTTCTTCTATCTGATTCTAGTGAGAAAGCTAACGAAATATACTCTCTATCCCTTTTCCTGTTCTTTTCGTCAGCAGATTCCATCGTATAGCTAATGAATGAAATAATAAAAGAAAGGGCACTAGACGTCTGCGACGGGACCATTGGCAATTCTGAGTTGGAGTAGCTGCTCAGCCTGCTGCTCTCGAATGGCGATCTTTTCCCTCTCCCTCTCCTCCTCCTCTCTTCTGTCTTTCTCTGCCTGCTCCTCTCTCCACTTCTTCTCTCTCTCATCCTCCGCCTTCTTCCTAATTCGAGTAACAATAGCCGCAATAAGAGCTGCCCCCTTCCCGCTTCCATCCGCAGTTTGCACCACTGTACACTACAAATTTTAAATTATTAAATCTTCCACCAAATTCGTTCTGTAACTCGAGATTCTTATTTAGATATGCTTTAAGAATACCTCAAGGCCGGGATCAACGAGTTCCTTGATCTTCTCGGTAACCCAGTGGTGGAAGAAGGGATGGTACTTGTATGTACTGCCGTCCATTCCGACCACCATCCGCTTCCCTCGCACACGGTTCAGAACACACGCAATGGCCGCCGCTGCCAGGTTAGCCGATCTACGTGATACCACAACGCACACCTAGAGAAAGAGAGAGAGAGAGAGAAAGAGAGAGAGAGAGAGAGAGACAGAGAGAGAGAGAGACAGAGAGAGAGAGAAATAGAGGGACATAAAGGTAGAGAGAAAAGGAGAGAGCAAGAAAGGGAGAGAGCAAGAAAGGGAGAGAGCAAGAAAGAGAGAACAAGAGCGAAAGCGCGGTAGAAAGCGAGAGAGGGAGAGCGCGGTAGAAAGAGAGAGAGAGAGAGAGAGAGAGAGAGAGAGAGAGCTACAGGCGAGAGAAGAGAGAGAGAGAGAGAGAGAGAGAGAGAGAGAGAGAGTGAGCTACAGGCTAACCTCTCGCAGAAGCAGCATGTCTGAGAAGGTGCATGACTCGATTCCCAGCTCTTCCATGATCATTCTCGTGTTGGCATACGAACCGGCCTCGTCACTGAATGGAGAAAAGTGATGGGGGGGGGGGGAGATGACGAGAGGAACTGACTGCAGGATCTCGGAGATGTACTTCGTGGGGAAGGAACCCGCAGTGAGAAGGGATTCGGACGCATGGCCTTTGAACAGCACCTCGAACACGAGTTAGAATACGAGAGAGAGAGAGGTAGAGATAGAGAGAGAGAACAGTACCTTGTGCTTGGTGAGCTTCTCCAAGACCAGCCTCACCAACTCGCCCATGCACATCCCTGCCACGAGTTTGTCGAGACTGAATAAGGAATGGAAGGAAAGAGCAGAAGAAAGAGAAAGGCACTGACGAGTTGACTCCCGGATGTTCAGAGCGCGAGTCGATGACTCTATCGTACTGAGTGAAGATGTAGTCAGCTTCTCCGTTGTCTCCGAATCCGCCCCATTCCGTGTCAATAATCATCTAAGAATGCATTCCATAGCAGTTCAATTGCACTAGAATGAAAGAAAAGACCCTTGGATGGTTGAATGGCTCCGTTGCCTTGCTGAGGCCGGCTTGGATGTGGCTGCATTCTTCGATGTATGAAGCATTAGTCCCGGTGCCTGGAGGAAAGAGCATGGCTGGGAGAGCTCTCTCATCACAACACACCGATGATCACTCCGATGTCACACAGGCCGTTGTTCTCGTACGCCGCAGCCACCATTGTTCCCACCGTGTCATTGATCAGGGCGACTATCTCCACTTTCGCTCTCTGCCAAACATCATGATAAAGAGAGAAAAAATAGATATGTATGAAAGGGAGAACTAGCGAGAGAGAGAAAGAGAGAGAGAGAGAGAGAGAGAGAGAGAGAGAGAGAAATGGACTGACTCCATCTCTCGAGATCGCATCCTCCAGCAGCCTCACCACATCCTCTCCAATGCAACCCGTCGCCGTCACTCCCTTCGTCCATCTTAACCTCCCCTTATTCTTTTAAGCTCAAACTGTTAAATAACGTTATAGTAAGATTGAACGAATGGAAAGAATGAAAAGGTAGATATAATAAATGAAACCTAAGAAGAGTGGCCGAGCGGAGTCCAGTCTGATCACAAGGATAAGAAAAAGTGAATCCGACGGGCAGCCCCTCCTTTTCCACTTCTCTCTCCACCAGAAAGTCACACAGCGACTTGGCGATGTAATCAAACAACTGCAAAATAGAAGATGTCAAAAGAAGAATGAGAGAAAGGAAAAAGAATAGAAGAAGTTAGACACCTTCCTGCCCGTCCCATGCATGGCCCAGTTTGGAATCCGAGTGTTGAATTGCTTGGACCGCATGGCCTCGCCTGGCTCGATGTCCATTAACATCACTCGCAGATTCGTCCCTCCCAAGTCCATCGCCACGAATCGACCTCGTTCTCAAATTGAGAAGATGAGAAGATTGAGAAGGGAAGAGAAGACGGACTGACCGGACCCGTTGGGGAGTTCGGGGACGAAGGATGGAAGCATGGCGATGGTCGAGTCGGCCAGTCCGCTCTCCAGTCCACGGTCCATGTTGTCACTCATGTGACTCATCATTCGACGCAGCGTGTTGTTAGACAATTTGAACTCCGCCATCACTGATTCCAGCTCAAATCAACTACTTTGTAGGAAAAGAGAGCTGGGAGTTGAGATAGAAAAGAACGGAAACCGAAATGGCTTCATCTTCCTCGAGACGAGCCCCGCCGGCGATTCTTCGGATATCCTTCTTGACTTCCTTTCTCTCTTTGTCCTTCGCCTTCTCCTTCTGCTTCGCTTTCCTGTTGTTCCATGCCGTGGCGAATTCTATGTTTCCCAGTAGCATTTTTAGTTCAATCTCCCTTAAACACAGATCAGTTTTGAAAAGCCACAAGGCACACCCGTTCTTGGCAAATTGCCAGACATCGAGCATTGCCTCCCCCCAATGCATTTCCATTCCTCCTTCAACTAAGAACTTTTCAGAAACAGCGACAGGGATTTTTCAAGCCAAGAAATGTGCTGTGCTACATGAAAAACATTCACGAATATATTAAGACGTAATGCGAAAAAAATATGTTAGCGCAGTATGTATAAACAACGCCAACTATTATGCTCCCTCCAATAAGTGGTGAGAGAGACAATGGAAAGTGAGAGAGAGAGATAATGGAGACAGATAGACAATGGAGCGTGAGAGAGAGATAATGGAGCAGATAGAGACAATGGGGAGTGAGAGGTAGCAGAGAAGGAAACAAGGGGCGGACACATCTCTGCCATCGATCCCTCTTCTCACAAACGGAACTATATACTGTTTAGAAATATAGGGCAAGAGCAAAACAAATTGTCAGTGAAGCAATTGGGAGAGAGGAGTTCCCATAAATAAATAAGGCAACATTGAAAGTGCATTCGCATAACACTGCAAAAAGCAGAATAAAGTGTAAGACCACAGACCAAGGCACAGAATACAGAAAAGGAGATAAGTGACATTTGAAAGAGAGAGATAGAGAGGGAGAGGGAGAGAGAAAGAGTGAGAGAATGAGAGGATGAGAAAAAGAAAGAGGGAGAGAGAAAGAGAGAGAGAATGAGAGGATGAGAGAGAGAAAGAGGATGAGAAGTGTGTAGAGAATGGAAGAGGCCGCTTGCAACGCCCTGTAGACCCATCTGCAACGTGTTCATTTCCTCAGTTCTCGTGTTGCCTCGCTGCTCACATTCATTCCCTTCGTCATTCTCTCTCTCACTCTCTCTCTCTCTCTCACCCCTTCTCTCTATATCTTTCTTTTTCTCTGTACCTTCCCAACCACAAACTGCTGTCGATAATGCAAGGCGGTCACCCTTTATACGAGACGCGGCTTCACATTTTGTTCGTGTCAAGTAAGTGAGGACAAAGGGAACGGATGTGTATAACGGGATTACTATAATATTATTGCTCGTAAGAATCCCTCTTGTACAGCTAATGGCATATCATAATTAAGAATGGAATCATCATTCTTTCTATTGCTTCGAGAGACGCAGAATTAAGACGAAAATGAGTCCAAACTGAGTGAAAATGATGACACAAGAAGCCCAGAAATAGGAATTGGAGGAGAAGAGAGGTCGGAGTGAGGGAAGAGATTCTCCCCCCGTTCCATCTCCTCTTCTCAGTCTCACTAGATTCTCTACCGTATCCAGTATCTGGAATTGGGAGAGGCTCATTGTCTCCTCTTCTTCAATTAATACATACCTGCATCGTCTGAGCACGGACTGAGATGTCATCCGGATGGAGAACGGGAGATTCTTTGGGAAAGACGGAACGAGAAACGCGACGCCTTTCTTTCAGCCCAAGATCCTCACAGATTGGGACCTGAAGGATTCCCAATGAAACTTATTCAATTGACATTGCTCAAGCAGTCTCTTGTACAACAACGACATATACTTGAAAGCGAGGCAAACATTTTTTTCTTATGATGTAATGGAGAACAGAAAAGGAAGAGAAGAGGCAGAGAAAATGAAGAAAAGAGAAAGATAAGATAAAGAGAAGACAAATAGAAGATGAACAGAAGAGACAGAGGAGGAAAGAAAGAGTGAAACAGAGGGAGAGAGAGAAATGGAAAGGAGAGGGCACAGAGGGAGAGAGGGAGAGAGAGAGAGATAGATAGAGAGAGAGAGAGAGAGAGAGAGAGAGAGAGAGAGAGAGAACTAGCCGGGCACTCGCCATCCCTGATGTCCAGTCGTATGCTGCATTCGAAGTTGAGCACAACCTTGTCTGCGAACTTGAATGCGTGTGCCTCCTTCTGTGCATGCAAATCTCCTGGCCCATACTCCAAATTGTCCAACAGATATCGATCGATTGCGCAGCTTAAGAAATAACAATATGTATTAGACGATTGAGAGAGTACGGCTGATTGTGGAGGGTCATAGCTTCAGAGATATTCGAGGAGAACGGAAGAAAGAAAGAATCATTTACCCCGCATCATCCAGTACTGTTATCTGTGTGCCGCTGTCATCTTGCACCAGACAGGAGTGCACTCGCATGCACCATAACTCTGGATAAAGAGAGACAGTGAGAGAGAAAGTAAAAAAGGGAAAGAGAGAGAGAGAGAAAGAGAGGTAGAGAGAGAAAGAGAGGTAGAGAGAGAGGGGGAGAGAAGGAGAAAGAGAGGGAGAGAGAGAGAGAAGGGCAAGGAGCTGGTAGAGAGATAGAGTACGACGTTGAGTTGAAGAGAGATGATTGGACGAGAGCGAGCTTAGCTTACGAGGTGATTCCGATTCGCACGTCCAGGAGTGGAGGAGAGGGTGACCGACAGTGGCCACGTCGATGGGTTCCTTGGTTGAGGGATCTAGCACCTCGTAACGACAGCGAGGCATTTCGGCGGCTGCAGTGAATGAAGAGAGAGGCTGAAAAAAGGAGGAAAGGGAGATAGAGAGAGAGAGCGAGATAGAGAGAGAGAGAGAGAAGAAAGTAAGATAAAGAGAGGGAAAGAAAGAAAGAAAGAGAGAGAGACAGAAATGAAGAAAGAGAGGCAGTGATAGGGATAGAACAGAGAAGAGGGAGATAGAACGGAGAGCAAAGAAATCTGTCATGAAAGATGAAAAGCCTACATTGGTGTAAACGGTGAATGGATACGTGACAGTCTTCTCCGCTGGCATGTAGAAACAGCTAATTTCGTAGCCCTCAAAAGATTATTCTTTTTCCATATTTAAGAACGAAATGCGAGAAGAATTAAAAGATTTGGAAACTTTTTTCGAAAAATCTTACTCGATCTACTTTGGTGATGAACTGATCGTGAAAGGACAGCATCACTTTCACTGTCACCAGTAAGCCCGGCGGGTCTGTCTGAAACGATTGCTCTTGCTCCTCTCTCTTTCTCTCTCTCTCTCTCCTTCAATCCGTCTTTTAAACCCATGACTTACCGATCTGGTGGTGGTTGCCCCGCACTTCTCCTTGTTGATGAGAATACTAGTCTGTCTCTGCCCTGTCATGCGGGAAACACAACTATCCTCATCGGCCTTGCCAACCACAAAGATACGACCTCGGAACGTGTCTTCTGTGTAGAAGATCACTTCAATTGTATCGTCCTGGCATTCCACCTCAGCATCTCCTGAATTCATTGGGCGATTTATCTGTTATCATTTATATTTGGTCTACTTGAATGAAAAAAAATTCTGCATCCAATTTACGTGTAAATTATTCTTCGACCACAGTAGTGAAGCACTTGTACCGATTTGGGCATTCGGTATAGGAATGGAGGTGGTGATTCGTAGAAGAGAGAGCAGGGAGAGAAGCCTGAGAGAAGAGACGAGCATGTCCTTGCTGAATCCCACTCTGACTGCTTCCCCCTCTCCCTGTCCGACTCCTCCTCCTCCTTCTTTCTTTAATCAAGGATCCATTCGATGGCATCCATACTTCTCACCCAATCATCTCCTTTCACTTTCACTTCCTACATCCAAACCAATTTCCTAATCGTTGCAAAAACAGTTCCAAATTCAACTGGTTCCGTATCTTCTTATGGTTAAAGAACGACCGACTTTTTTATTTTCCAAGATGTGGGAAGAATGAGAGGTTCTAATTTTCATTAGGCATAAGAAACAACAAGAACAGGCAACAACAGATTGGTTTGGTGAGGAAGATGAAAACGAGTCTATCCTAAGACAAGGGAAACGAAACAACCAAATGGAATAGAATTATAACGAGATGGAGAGAAGAGAAGGGATCAGAAAGAAAGAGCTCTATAGAAGAAACTAATTATTTCGCTCATTTCTTCTTCTGCTTCACAACGAACTTTGGCCCATTTCGACGGAAGGCATGGTTGGGATCTGATCTCATTTGCACCTGAACAACGGCAGTTGGGAATAATCAGGAGTAGTCATGTTACTGGTTGTGAAAGAGAAATAGAGAGAAGGCAGGAGAAAGAGAAAGAAAAGAGTGATAAGAGGGAAGAGACCATAGAGACAGATAGAGATAGATAGAGAGATAGAGAGAGAGAGAGAGAGAGAGAGAGAGAGAGAAATGAATGAACAAGCAGACTCACCTTTGGCTTGTGAGTGATAGGCAAGTCGACAAAGGGAGGAACGGAGAAGCCAAAGCCTTTGGCAACTGCCAGGAGATCCAAGGTGGTGACATCGAAGGCTTCCTGTTAACAAATCACATGAGTGAGAGAGAAAGAGAGAGGGAGGTGGAAATAGAGATAGGGAAAGAAAGAGGGGGAAAAGAGTGACAAAAATGAGAGAAGAGGATACCTTGAGAGCATGAGAATCGTAGGCGCGGACAAAACTCTTGTAGGCTTCCTTCGCAGACATGTTCAGATAGTAATTCTTCTCTATCAAATTCTCCAGCTGCGACTGTATGTTTGCTACCTGAAACCAAAATTGAAAGAAAGATAGAAAGAAAGATAGAAAGATAGAAAGATAGAAAGAAAGAAAGAAAGAAAGAAAGAAAGAAAGAAAGAAAGAAAGAAAGAAAGAAAGAAAGAAAGAAAGAAAGAAAGAAAGAAAGAAAGAAAGAGAGAAAAGAAAGAGAAAGAAAGTAGAATAAGCTGTTCTTGTGTTGTACCTTAGCCCAGGAAAACTCGAATTCGTTGATGACGACTCTGGCCGCCTTGAGGAAGCGTAGAAAGGCGAGTTCCTCCGGTCGCAGGAGAAGCAACGCGTGTCCCTTGCCGTCCTGTCCTCGGGCAGTTCGACCCACTCGGTGGATGTACTCGCGGGGCTCGTCTGGCGGGTCGTACTGCACGATCCAATCGACGGAGGGGATGTCCAGGCCTCTGCAGTTCTTCTCTCTCATTCTCAGTCTTCTTTCTCTTCAAACCTGGCTGCGACATCCGTGCACAAGAGAATGCCAGACTCCGCTTGGCAGAATGAGAAGAAAGTGCAAGTTCGCTTCTGCTGCTTCTGCTTTCCCTGACACAGAAGACGCGTAAGGAACATGAAGAGTGGGTAATAAATCAATTATTTATATACACCGTTTAAAATGCGGCAAGATATGCCAATGAATGTGATGCCAACTCATGCTTTCAGTTCAGAGTGCTAAGGAAGGGGAGACGATGGCTGGTACACATGTTTAAATACGTCTCCATTTTGGCAGGGATCCTCCGGAAAATAGGCATGGAAAAGTGAGGAACCTCGCGAAAGTTATATAACAGGACTCACAACTACCCGACTTTCTGATTTTAACGGGAAAGAGGCTGTTCCCTTCCAATTTTTGTTGGTGGACCCTTCCGAAAATATCTCAAGCTAGAAGGTATTTAAACACTGTCTGAACGAGGGAGATTCTTAAAATGCTTCTTAAAAATTTAAAGTCTTCGAGATTGCACTGTCGAGGTTCGAAGAGCCACGAACTAGCTAGGCAAACGAATGGCAAAACTATAACCTCGAAATAGAATTAAGAGAGCCTATCTGTAAGGTTCAAGCAGCCTTCAATGGGCACCTGCCCCGGGGGAAAGTGTCGGATTTTGATAACCAAATTTTAATGGGAGGTACCCATGCGTGTTATAAAGAAAATTTGTTGGTCAATTTTGCTATAAAAATTTTTTCTTTGACTGGGCATGCAAAAGTATGCAAAATGTTTAAGTCAATATAACTTTCTGTAAACTCAATATTTTTCAATTTTTTATTATTATTTGTTGTGTATGCAGAAAACGCACAAAAAAGTCATTGATCACTTGCTGAAAAAGTTTCATTATTAACAAGTTTTATGCATTTTTAATTTCAAAAAATCGGTTTTTTGAGCACACCGTCTATTTTACGGCCCGGTTCCAGACTGGAGAATAGCTGAGATGAAAGAGGAGCAAAAATGACACAAGATATGGATTTATGAAGAAAATCGAAGGATATATATGTTTTCAAATTTTGACCTGAACCGGGTGCACTTGCATTTTCGCTGATTGAGATAAATTAGTGTAACTTTTTTTAAAGTCTTGCTTTTTAAACAAATTTCCTAATGTTACCCTTGAGCTTATAAATAAAAGTTTCTCTTTTTTGAACAAAAAATTAAATGGATAATAACTACTGAGAACCAAATTTATGGGCCTTTGAGATATCCGGCTGAACCAATCAAACGTATTATTAGATAGAACGAAGAATTCTGTATACCATACCCTTGTTTCATGAGATTTCAAGGATATATATTTACTTTTTACGAACAATTTCGGAAAATTTCCAGCAACGATCCAGCCGATAGATCAAGTCGAAAAATGAAAGGTGCATGTTTCTGTCACAAATCATATTGTATGGTGTTTTTTGATTAGCGAAAAGAATAATTTCATCGAAAACCGTTTCATTTAATCTTTATTCGTTTGATTTTTTTTTTCGAAAAAAATTTTCACTAATTTTATTTTCTTTATGTGTTGCCAATCCCATATCATTTCAGTCAATCCCCGAGCTAAATTGCATTTTCTGAGTTCCACCGTAACAGCAGATGGATGATAGAGGCCTTTTTGTAGAGGACTGAATAACAAATATGATATCTTCTAAACACATGCATAGAGCTTACCGACCGCCTGGTCAAAGACATCTGTCAGGAGTTGTCTGACTACAACTTCTACTTATCGCTTGGGCGCGCGCAATATGGTCTTGAGCGAATAAGCGTGACCCAAAGGAAAATGGAGAGGAAAATGATCGGAGTAACCCTGAGAGATCGTTGGAGAAACGAACGCGTACGGCAGATAACCAAACTGCGCGACTGGGTCCAAGAGGGACTGAAACGAAAAGCGCGCTGGGCACTCAAAGTGCGAGAAATGGATACGGAGAAATGGACTCGCGCAACTACCGTCTGGACGCCCTACAACAAGAACCGCCTTCCCGGAAAACCAAGAGTGCGCTGGAGAGACGACCTGAAACGAGCTATTGGCCAATACTGGTGGAATGCAACCCGCGATGAATACCAATGTCTCATCCCCATCTGAGCATTCAATGCCTGACACGATAAATGGATTGATTGATTGATTGATTAATATGGTCTTGATTGTATATGTTTCTGAAGATAGCTGAGATGAAAGAAGAGAAAAAGTGACACAAGATATGTTTTATGAAGAAAATCGAGGGATACATATGATCTCGAATTTTTACATTGGCACTTTCGCTGAAATTGATGAATCAGTATAACTTATTTTAGACTCATGATTTTGAGACAATTTTTATTTTATCATATTTGCTATTCAGTCCTCTACAAAAAGGCCTCTATCATCCATCTGCTGTTACGGTGTATCTCAGAAAATCCAATTTAGCTCGGGGATTGACTGAAATGATATGGGATTGGCAACACATAAAGAAAAGAAAATTAGTATAACAAAAAACCCATATAACATGATTTGTGACATAAACATGCACCTTTCATTTTTCGACTTGATCTATCGGCTGGATCGATGCTGGAAATTTTCCGAAATTGTTCGTAAAAAGTAAATATATATCCTTGAAATCTCATGAAACAAAAGTATGGTATACAGAATTCTTCGTTCTATCTAATAATATGTTTGATTGGTTCAGCCGGATATCTCAAAGGCTCATAAATTTGGTTCTCAGTAGTTATTACCCAATTAATTTTCTTTTATTTATAAGCTCAAGGGTAACATTAGGAAGATTGGTTCTATACTTTTTTAGGAGAGAAATTAATGGCCAATTCGATGAGATAAAAATTGTTTAAAAAGCAAGACTTTTAAAAAAGTTACACTAATTTATCTCAATCAGCGAAAATGCAAGTGCACCCGGTTCAGGTCAAAATTTGAAAACATATATATCCTTCGATTTTCTTCATAAATCCATATCTTGTGTCATTTTTCTCCTCTTTCATCTCAGCTATTCTCCAGCCTGGAACCGGGCCGTAAAATAGACGGTGTGCTCAAAAAACCGATTTTTTGAAATTAAAAATGCATAAAACTTGTTAATAATGAAACTTTTTCAGCAAGTGATCAATGACTTTTTTGTGCGTTTTCAGAATACACAACAAATAAAAAAAAGAAAATTGAAAAATATTGAGTTTACAGAAAGTTATATTGACTTAAACATTTTGCATACTTTTGCATGCCCAGTCAAAGAATAAAATTTTATAACAAAATTGACCACCAAATTTTCTTTATAACAAGCATGGGTACCCCCCATTACAATTTGGTTATCAAAATCCGACACCTTCCCCCGGGGCAGGGCCACCTTGACCCTAACAGAGAGGCTCTCTTAAGAAGGTTTTGTTTCAATACTTAAAAGAGACAAATTAATGTGACAGGCAAAGAACTTGCATGGATGCACTGGACAGGAATGTCCACGTAGTTGAGGAGTTCATAGTGAAACTTGACAGAATTGCAGGAAGAGAAGAACACCATCACTTTCTTCTTCAGATTCTTCTTCAGAAAAGTGAAGAGCAGCAAGAAACGCTTCTCGGATGGACACACAACGTAACCCTGAGAAGATATGAAGTGGGGAACTGATTGAGAATCCTCTCGATAAAGAGAAAGAGAGAAAGAAAGAGAGAGGAGGAGAGATGGAGCTACTTCATTCTGCCCACCTGCTGCAGGCCAGCGACGGTCGCCTCTTCGCTCTTCTCTGCAACTCCAATGCGCAGTGGATTCGAATGCAGAGCTAGACGCACAAGCTCATCCACCTTAAAAAGAATAAAAGTTTCATTTTGTAATCATTCAAACACTTTGGTTTGTTAACTACCTTCGTGGTGTGCGTGGCCGAGAACAGCATCGTCTGTCTCTCAGTCGGAAGCCGTCTCAGGATCTGCTGCATCTCAACCTCGAATCCAATATCCAGAATGCGGTCTGCTTCATCAATGATGAGACATTTGAGATTGCGTGCATTGAAAGCGGAAGTGTTCTGCAGATGATCGAGAAGCCGCCCTGGAGTGGCAACCAACACTGAGACTCCCTGCAACAACCACACATTCTACTCCAATCATCTCATGTCAGGGAGATTTAGTGAACTAATAGAAGAGTAAGAACAGTGCCTTGGCGAGTTTGTCGGCTTCGGCCGCCCGACTCGACCCTCCCATGACGAGTCCATGAGTGATGCTCGGGTGGTCTACACAAACAACAGAATAGAACCACCGGAAGGCGATAGGGTAGACATTAAAGACAAGGCCATTAACAAGCTGTTAAAAACATCAACATGAACGTACGTTTGAGAAGTTCGCTGATGACGGAGTAAGTCTGGATGGAAAGTTCGCGAGTGGGAGAAATGATGATGCAACCCGTTCCATTCCGACTCTTCCAGCCAAGACGGACGAGCAATTCAATGGCAGGCAGAGCAAAGGCCAGTGTCTTCCCGCTCCCTGTCTTCGCAGTTCCAAGCACATCTCCTCCCTGAAGCAGCACAATAGGAATGAAAAGTTTAACTAAACTCAGAAAATCTCAGATAAAAGCTAAGCTGAGCATGGAGAAAACATGGGAAAACACCATAATGGGCACTGAATAGACATTTGATGCACAAGGCAACCTCAAGAAGTGGTTCGATGCTCTTGGCCTGGATCTCAGTCATCTGAGAGAATCCCATTTCGGCCAGAGCCACGAGACTTTGCTTGCTAATCTTGTCCTCGAGCTCAGAAAATCTTCGTTCACTGAGTACCCCTCCGGGAATGATGGCTTCAGCTGCTCCCTTAGCCTCCTCAATCTTAATTGGGTGTCTAATTATGGAGCAAAAAGGAAAGAGAGAAAGTGGGCAGAAACAGACCTGTTGATCCGCGACTTCTGCAGTCTCCTCCTTGACCTCTACATCTTCGTCCTCGGTTGCCTTCTCTTCATCCTTCTTCTTTTTCTTCAAATCGGCCGCCTTCTGGAGCTTCCCGAGTTTTCGCTTGAAGACTTTTTTCTCGACGTTCACCATCTTCTGAAAGATTTATTAACATAAAGATGCATGATTTCCCGTCTTACACGGATCACGAGGGCGGTAAATGAGATCGGAGTACAGAGAAGACAGTGCAAATGCACTCGCGGACACAACAGTACAAGGAAGAAGAAAGGATAAAAAGAAAAGCATAATCCAAGGCATGTCCGGAAGCAGAGAGAAATGAACAATTCTTGTCACACGTCAACAATGACGAAGATGTCCACTCTGCCATCCTTCTTAATGATCTGCATATTCGAATAAGTTGGGGCCTTAACATCAGATTTCTGGCAGTGTTTCTGAGAATCGAAGGATTCCCCGTGTCCGCGTAAAGCAATAGAAAGGGCGCCAGAACTCTCATCGATTGAGAGCAATTCAACTCGACGGCCAACGAAGAAAGGCTCGGCCTGGAAGTGGAAGAGAGCTTCCTGGAGAGCATTGAAGACCAAGGCCTCTTCGTGTTCCGCCTCCGCTCTCACGTCCATTGAGTAACATTCCTGCGCAATCAATCAAAACTCAATTACATTCCTACAACATATTAAGGTGTGTTACAAAAGCATAGGTACTTGTTTGAGACACCAAAATTTAAATTTTTGGCGGACCCACCCTATTTTTCGAGAACCTTGGAGGTCTTACCCACCCACTTTTTTGGGACCCTCGGACCAGCCTGCTTTTCCCTTACCAGGAAATGGTCAGAAACCCTAAATTCCAAAAATTCTGATTTTTTGCATACTGATTGCCCTTCATCTCAGATGTTTCGGAATGAAAAATTTATTTTCCAAATCCTTCTAGAAAACTTTTTAAAAGCATTCAAAGATAACTGTCAATCTCATTCATCTGTGAGATGACCACTTTAATTTATGCTAATACAATAGAACATGGCCGAGTAGCGCAGTTGGTTGCGCTTCTGGCCAACAATTTTCGATTGCAGGTTCAATACCCCTTCGGCACGAACTGTTTTGCTGATTTTAACAAAGCACTTTTAAGGTCATACAGTACTTTTATATACTGTCTGCGCTTATCAGTTTGATTTCAATTGTGAATTGCAAGGAACGAAAATTTTTTTTTTGCTTTGGGCTTTTTGCATGAATGTAATATATATGCATGTATGTATGTATAACGTCGAGAGGTTGAGCCATGCCCGGGTTCCGCTTGGAATCGTAATGATGTGGAGGTCCTTAGTCGGTGGAAGAATATCCTTCACGTTACTGTGCTTCAAGGAATCAAGAGCAATCAGTGAATTCGGAGGAAGCTCCTTGGCGAGGCATTCTTTAACCCATTGCTCGAGCTGCGTCCTGCCCATGATGTGGCCCACAGGTTATGACCAGATTGGGAGCAGAGAACGCCTTTTTCTTGGCCGGAAAGGACCCTTTTGGCTCGGGAAGAACAAAGAAAAGGCGTTGGCCCAAGTGCCCGTCCGCGAACACTGTGGGGAGAATGGTGCAGGAGTGGGTCGTTCCGCGACCGACTGAACAATCCTCTCTATCTTCTTTTCGCCACGGAATTGTTTAAAATTAAATTTCTGAAAGCAAATAAATTAGATAATTTGTTAACTTTTTGCATACACAGCTGTATATATACATACATACATGCATGCATGCATACATACATACATTCATTCATTCATGCAAAAAGCCCAAAGCAAAAAATTTTTTTCGTTCCTTGCAATTCACAATTGAAATCAAACTGATAAGCGCAGACAGTATATAAAAGTACTCTATGACCTTAAAAGTGCTTTGTTAAAATCAGCAAAACAGTTCGTGCCGAAGGGGTATTGAACCTGCAATCGAAAATTGTTGGCCAGAAGCGCAACCAACTGCGCTACTCGGCCATGTTTTCTTTGTATTAGCATAAATTAAAGTGGTTATCTCACAGATGAATGAGACAGTTATCTTTGAATCTTTTTGAAGACAGTTATCTTTGAATGCTTGTAAAAAGTTTTCTAGAAGGATTTGGAAAAAATTTTTTTTCATTCCGAAGCATCTGAGATGAAGGGCAATCAGTATGCAAAAAATCAGAATTTTTGGAATTTAGGGTTTCTGACCATTCCCTGGTTAGGTAACCTCAAATTACTTCACGAATATTTGAAGAGCAAAATTGGGAAAGAACCTGAACGGCACCCGAGTCGGTTAGAAGATGGAATAGGGACTCGACTAAAGCGGCGACTGCATCTCCGAAGGTCACAGACCACGCGTGGAGTTGAACATCCGCAGGGTGTTCGAGGAATTCGAATCCACGCACTTCATTACCGCCTCCCTCCTCGCAGTCCCTTTCCCTCCCTTCCACCTCCTCTCTCTCCTTTGAGACTCGCAGATCCTCCACTCCACTCCTCTCCTCTCTTTCCATGGACACTCTCAGTTCTTCTCCACTCCTCCCCTCTCTTTCCTTGGATACTCTCAGCTCGTCTCCACTCCTCCCCTCCTCCTGGTCGTGCACCCTCTGCTTCTTCGTCACGCACTTCTCCGCGTCCTCCGTCCTTCTCTTTCCAATGACATCTTCCTTGAGCAGTTCGGTTGCACCTTCTGCCATCTGCAAAGTGGAAGTTGAAAAGGCGCCTGAATGTACATCTACCCTTTGCGGAGATCAAGGTACTAGCGTATGCAAAACAGTATTAGACATAAGGGAACAAAATTGAGAGTATCAAGGAATCTTTACACTCAACGGCTCTGCCGACATTTGTACAAGAAGAGCTATGCACCGTCAGTTATTAGCACTGCGTACTGAACAAAAGCTATGCACATGTCTATACAAGGAACTCACCAAGATGGCCATCTACAATCAACTATCAAGAACTCGAAATTGTTCGCTGAACCATACAAAAAAAGAACATTTACAAAAATGGTTTAAAAAAAAAGTCCACATGAGCTACTTCATAAAGAAATGAGATAGAATGCGACATGCGAGGTCATTATTTCTTTGCTGAGAACACGTTCTGAATTAAATGGTAGCAGTTGAGATAACCTGATGAAGGGAGTAGAAGATAGCGACAAGTCGGTTATGTGACATTGTGTTTGTTGTCGAGATAGAAGAGGGAAGGGGTTTAGAGATTATGAGAACAAGAACGAGAGAGAGAGAGAGAGAGAGAGAGAGAGAGAGAGAGAAGGGGTGGTGGGAGAGAAGAACTGATAATGAAGAGAGAAGAGGGGTGGGAATGCCATTCACGGCTCGACATCCCAGAGCTGCTCGGCCGACATATCCAGGTTGTCCACGGCGTGGTTGGTCGACAAGGCACGGCAAGACAAGAAAAGCCACCTTTTCAGATTCTTGTTGTGCAGGAAGAAGTTGAAGGACCATACACAACCATCTTCAGTGAAAGCATCTCCCGTGTAATCAGGCATGAAGCTGAATCTTATTATTTTACTTTGCAACCAAGCAAAGAGGAAATAAAACCCTAACGTGTAAATCAAGCACTCCTCTGGTTTAATCTCCGACTTGATCGCGGCCCAGAAGTCATTTCGAATTCTATTGTATTCGAATACGGTGGCACTAAATTTCTCGTCCACTTTCCTCATCATCGCCTGAATGCGTACACCATAATTCTCAACTCTCGCAAAGTCAGCAAAACCAGGGGAAAAAATTTTTTTTAATCGCTGGATGATGTTTGTGTCGATGTTCATCCTAATATTTGAAATTTGGAAGAAAACAAAAACCTCGAAGGATGAAATGAGCGAAAAATTGTTGCTCCGTCGATCAGAAAAGTCGTAGTCAGGATAAGAAGAGTTGAGGATAGCAACGAGGTCGAAGAGGGTGCGAGGGGCGACAGAGTCGAGGAGAATCAACTCAGTCCCATCCTCAGACTGACTCGGCTCTGAGAGATGACGGAGACGCCTTCCCACTGGCGAGGCTGCCAACTCCTCTTCGGGGGGACTCAGTGCTTGTCTCTGCGTGGCGTTCTCCTTCTTCCATTGCTTCTTGTCACTCTGCACCATCTTGCATGAATACGCCTCCAATCTGAACACCCTTCCATTTGAAACATATTTCGTAATCATCCCAAAAAATTTTTTATCGATGACGATTAAATTTTCGGAAGAAAACTGCTTTTAAATTAAGTAAACTGTTTACTCGCTGGTGCAAAGTGTGATTGACAACAGAAAAAAACAAAGCTAGTGTACTTTTCCGAATATTTTGCACGAAAATGCATGAATACTACACACGGCGCAAGAGATCTAGGTGGAGCAAATTTGTTTCAAACCATGTACAAAAGAATTTCAAGCACGCGAAATAAGGTTACTAGCAAATAATGTTTAAAAAAAAATTGAATTTTAAAAATTATCGCTCAGGCTGCCGTTCACGCACGGTGATCACGTCGAATTTCCAGGCTATTTAACGACATCAGCCAAAAACTACGTCGATCATATCAGCTAAATCCTCCCCGATACTGCGATTGAGGCACGGCGGCAGCTGATTTGTCATTTCTCAGGCACTCGATCGTGAAGGGACTGCGCTGCATTGCGCGCTTACATTGGCATCGGCATTAAGGTTTATCTTCACCCCCAAACGCCTCTCATATGCAGCTACGGAAAGGATACTTCGGAAGGAATCAATGCTGTTTACGAATGATATGCTTGCATGAAGCGGAAAATGAGAACATCCCTCATCACTGTGCGTGAAAGTCACTTTATTCTAAGGCGAATTTGAGGAGAAAAAAATTCTCGAAATTCTTACGGGTTATTTCAGTAATTTATAAGAATTTTTACCCATTCCCCAAGTAAAATAACACAGCCTTTCCTCAATTCTATTAACAATTCATAAATTCTTCCGCTGGCCATATCCCTGAGTACTCTCTTCTCTCTTTAAGAAATGACGTCTCTTTGCCATTACACAAGCGGCTCGAACCAACGACAATTCGAATTCACGGATAATTATCACAATATGAAAAAATTAACCGACTTTAGATCCAGACAACAGTCTATAGCTTGCTGTTGAATTTCGGAGCTCAGCGACTCCAGATTAGAACACTCCAGGAACTTCATCGCCTCTTCCAGCTACAAAGAAAGACTACATACACTACTTCGCAGCTAAATTAAACGTAAATAAAAGGCACGTGATTAACAAAGTAACTTTTTTTGCGGGCAACCACAGGAATTTTAAAGGGGGCCCATGCATGGGGAATAAGGGGCCACGACGTGCGATTTTTAGCGGCCAAGAGAGAACCCATTTTGGCCCCTAATCCACCCGGCGTGGGCCCCTCATTCTGCTAGCCGGGGCCCCTGATCAAGCGCGTAAGCTCTCGAAAGACTACGTCGTGGACACTTATACAACGAACAGGGGCCCCTTATTCTCCGTTGTAGCGCCCCCTTTTCCACATACCTGGGCCCCCTATCCAGCTCATCCGGGCCCCTTATCATACCGTTCGCTGCCCCTTATTCATTGCTTTTCTCGTGCCTGCTTTCATCACTTGACAAGTACATTTATTCTTCTAGTTACCAGAATCACATGACAATCAAAACGGGAATCCTAACATGCGGAAAATGAACGGGCAAGGGGGCGTTCACGGAGCTTTGGTGGGCCCGGTAGTGAGCAATCCTAATTTTTTTCGGAAAACAAACTTCATGACACTCGCACACCGAAAGTCACGCCTGTTCATATTGCACACCGAAAGTCACGCCTGTTCATATAACGCCGGCGTTATCTATCTCGGCGGCAAGGAAAGATCGCAAGTCTTGTCCAACACTGCACTTCTTGGGGAAGAATGGCCTCCCTGCCTGTCCCATCCAGCCTGCGCAGATACCAGTCGCTCATCACCGCACGCTGGAAGAGTAGCTTTGAAGTTTAAAAAAAATCATTACTGGAGCAGTTGACCTCGTGCGAACGACACGCCGTAGTCTTCTTCCAAAACATCCATCGCTGTCCCCATCTTCAGTGTCTCTCTCGCCGCGGAACAGGTCGCGCTCGATCTCGCAAGGTGCAGCACCGTCTTCAAAAAAATCATCGCAGCGAACTTAAAGTAAACAAAACAGCGCTGACCTGTTAAAGTTACGCGACTAATTGCTGTTGGGCCGCCTCGATCCCATCCTGTAGTCGCATTTTCGTTTGCAAGCCATCGCAAACCATGAAAAACAAACTAATTAAGTCAGAAGCTAAAATACATAATGAACAGCACATGCAAAAAGCCCATGGCGAGTAATATTTTAGTGCAGCGTCCTTCTCGTTTTTAAAAACATCGGAAAACACTCAACCGTACTTTTACACTAGATAAACCCCCTTGTGGCCCCATTTCAACGTCAAAAAGCATTAGTGGCCACCACAAGCAGAATCAGGGGCCACGGCGAGGTTGCTTGGGTAAAGGGTGGCTGCGCGAGTGCGGAATGAGGGGCCACGGCGTGGTCGCACCCCCGTGTGGCCCCCTATTCAGCATACGTGGGCCCCTTTAAAATTCCTGTGACTAGTTTTTGACACACTGTTCTCGCTATTGATTTTAAAGGAACTTTCCACTCGGGGTAAAAATCGAGTTGATTCCTTGTTTGCTCGAAAAATGTGGTGATTCTTGAGCTTCAGCTTCTCTTCCAAAATCTTTTCCCCCTTTTATTCACAATCGTTTCTTATGTCTTAGGATGGCTATTTTTTCAAGCCCTGTGCTTGTGATTGCTGACACTGTTTGTAGGATTAAATTACATGGCTGATTCCAAGAGCCAAGCAGCCATTGATGCGGAAGATCTTCGATCGAGTGACGGCAATCTCAATGAATTGACTTCCCTGGTTCGTCAGTTCCATTTCAAAGATTTGTTGTTGGAATACCCAAGTGTTGTCTTTTGAGATCCAAGGCGTCCTACAACAGACCCAGGATCGTTTCCAACTCATGTCTGATCAAATCATTCGTCGTATCGATGATATGACAAAGAGAATCGATGACTTGTAGCGCAACATTGGGGAGCTTATGTCGCAGAATCAAATGGAGCAAAATCAACCCTGATTTTCCTCTTGCTTGCCGTTTTATATTGTTCTGCCCTTGGCTAGTGTTATGGCAATACTGAATATTCGCTTCCAGGTTTCTTTGTTAGCAATTTTAATGTGGCAAATGTTTCATTTTTATTTTATTATATACGCTTTTTTATGTCGCTTTAAGTGTACTGTATGTATATACTCAGAGCTCGATAAATGTGACATTAAAATATATCAACTATCCAGCGAGGCATTCATTACCTTAATCATTTCTAAGTGGGTAGCAAACAAATATTGTCGTGATTCCTTAACTGAAGATGGGAGGCAGCAGTTCCCACGAGAAGGCCCCAAAGCTCGTTAATTTATCGCCGGTTGAGCTTGGTTTATTGAAAGAAAAGTTTAAAGCAGCTTCACACGAAGGACACTTAACGATAAGAGATCTGGAGGTTAATTTTCAGGAATGGAACTAATTGTATTTTTTAAACTGCTTACCTAGGGACTCCTTCCATTCTGGGGATCATCAGTTAAAGTTGTCTTCAATCGATTGAAGAACCGGAATGGTGCAGTCAATGCGAATACGTTAATTGAAATTATTGATCTACTCTATGGGCTCGAGGACGAACAGGAGAAGGCTTTATCGTCCTTATTTTGTGAAGAGGTTTGTTGTTATTAATTTTGCTTTTATATGGTTGGAGAAAAAAAAATACATAAAATAGTGGTAATGCAAAATGTTTGAGATAGCGGAATCACTGGCAGCCATCTCCCTTGGTATTTGTGGCGAGGCGGAGGCGGACTCAGCTCCACTGACGGAAGCTTTTCGTCGAGAGATGGGAGTGAAGTGGCTGAGTCGGAGCAGAGTTGCTACTTTAGCTATCCAGGCACTCTTCAGCCATCTTCTAGAGAAGAAGTTCCAACTGCTGCCTCAGTTGAATGGAGGCTCAACCGACATCATCAGCCGGTGGGCTGATATCCTAATTCAAGATGAGATTGTAATTGTTGAAGGGGCTCGATGATGTTCCTTCGAGGATTCCTTCCCGTGGAAGGGCGCGATGAATGGCTTCTGCTCTTCTCTTCTCTCAGCCATGGCTCCAGTTTCTCTCAACTTATGCAGAGAGTGGATGGTAGCGGCCCAGTTCTCGTCGTGTTTCGAAGTGCCATAGGAAATGTCTTCGGCTGCTTTGCTTCTCATGGTAATGAAGAGATTAAGAAGTGTCTTTATCTTTTCTTTTCAAGGGTTCTGTTCTGGCCCGAAGTACACGGGCGACACTCGCTGTTTCCTTTTCACTCTCGAACCTCACCTTATCGTCTTCGAAGCGACTGGCTTCGTCCAGAACTACGCTTACCTCAATGCCCAGCAGGAGACCGTCCCGAATGGATTGGTTCCTCTTTTTATCATTCATATCTGTTTGTCCTTCATTCTAATCTTGGCAGGGAATGGGTGGCTACGAGTCGACGTGGCCCTTCTTCCTCTCAGAGGAGTACGGAAGTGGGCTGAGTTCACCCCATGTCAGCTCCTTCGAGAAGTGTTGTCTGGCTGGAGAAGAGAGATTCGGCATTGACAAAGTGGAAGTGTGGAGGGTGGGGGAGGCCGCCTCCCCCGACAGAGTACAGGAGAAGTCTGTTCTGGACAGGGACCCTCAGGCTAGGGCCATTCTTGAACTCGCTGGACGGAAAATGCACTCCGATGCCCACCGGGAGCCTCCCCAGGATGGATGAACATGTACAAATTGTATTCTTAACCTTTAACTACTCCATCTCGAAATGAATTCGTTGGACACTTTGATTGTACATTCCAAACACAAGAGTCATTCCAAACACAAGAGTGATAACTAATTTACACGGACGGGACTACAGAAAGTTACTGGCCATTGGGAGGAGAAGGGTTCAAGTCGACCTTCTCGTATGCTTCCATGCTTTGGTGTCGGAAGGCGGGGAAAGTCTCCCAAGGAGTCTCCAGGTCGAACTTGCGGAATTCCTGGGCCAGCTCGGTTGGTTCGTACACAATACGCTTCAGCTCGGGGTCGTATCTCACCTGCCATCACTTATCATGACATGACATTATGCTAATATTGTCAATTTTATAGAAGTTATTAACAGCCTACAATTAAAAAAATTAGCACGGAGTGCCGCAGTGGTAAATATCAGTTACCTCGTTGTATCCAGTGAGCGGGAAGTCCTTGCGGAAAGGGTGTCCTTCGAATCCGTAGTCAGTGAGGATGCGACGGAGATCGGGATGGTTGTTGAACCACACGCCGTACAAGTCGTAGACCTCTCGCTCGAACCAATTCGCGCCACGGAAGACAGGAGTCGCCGAGTCCAGAGGGGCCACTTCATCCGTGTACGTGCGCACGCGGATGCGGGCATTGAAGAGCACCGAGTAGAGGGAGTACACCACCTGCGAGACACCACCAATCAACTCATATTGTGAACATTGACAAGCTATTGGTTCTACCCAAAGAACTATGCTGTTAAGGAAACGAACCTCGAAGCGATTCTGCCTGGCAGGGACGTCAACACCGCAGATGAAAGTAATGTTAGTGAACTGAGCGGAGTGGTTGCCCTTGAGGAAGGAAAGAACAGGGAGGATGCCGGATGGGTGAATCAAGATCTCCAGTTCATCACCGGCCGCGAACTGCAATATTTCTTCATTTTTTCATTTCATTTATTTACGGCATTGGTAAAACGCACGTGGTGATGGTATATAGTTATGAATATATGATATAGCATAGATATGTACATATATAATGGTGAGATAATAGCCCGATGGCGCTGAGGTCAGGGGGAGGTGGAAGGGTATGAGGGCAGGGGAAGTGGGGAGGGAGAGGAGATGAGGGACGGGGAAAGTGTTCTGGACTTGGCTATATTGTTGAACGCCTTTGCGGCTCGGATGAAAAAGGAATCGGAACGGATGGAAGATCTGGTAGAAGGATATGCTAGCTGGAACGAGAGGCCACGAGTTCTACTGTTGCAGAAGTGGAAGTAGTGAGGATTAGCATCCGAAATACGTCGGTGGCCGAAAACAAGTCTACGTGCCAGTGTAAAGTCAGCATGGTCATGACGGGATTTGAGAGAAGGGAGGGAGAGGGTGGTATTCCTACTCGTGCTGTCAGGGAGGTTGGAGCTGGTATGGCCTAGGGAACGGCGAAAAATAACACGGGTAAAATAGTTCTGGGCTTTCTCTAGGGTGCGGATATCACGTTTAAGACGTGGAGAGAAGGTAACAGAGCAGGTCTCTAGTATGGGGCGAATATAAATAGTATAAGCAGATACAAGAACCTTAATATTACGAGTGCGGAGGGCGCGGAGGAGGGGGTAGGATTTAGAGAGAGCCTTATTTGCAAGGTAAGAGCAGTGGGGAGAGAAAGAGAGTTTGGAGTCAATGATGCATAGATCGCGGGTGGAATCGACGACTTTAAGAGGGGTGCCGAGGAGGTGGTATTTATGCTTAGGATTGGTAGACCCTAGATGACGGAGAGAACACTTGTTGCTAGCAAGGGGGAGCTGCCAAGTATCAGCCCAGGTAGAAACAGCATCTATAGCAGCCTGTAAAGAGGAACGGGGAGAAGAAGAGGAAAAGGATTGAAAGATCTTAATGTCATCGGCAAAGCAACGGGAATGAACACCATGAGAAGCAACAATTGCAGGGAGGTCGCTAGTGTAAAGTATAAACAGAAGGGAACCTATTACGGTGCCTTGGGGGATTCCACTAATAACGGGACGAGGAGTTGAGAGAGAGAGGAGCCTACACGTACTGAGAAAGAGCGGTTTGAGAGGAAAGAAGAAATCCAGGCAACAACATTAGAGGGAAGACCGAGATGACGGAGTTTAAAAAGGAGTTTGTGGTGGGAGCAAGGGTGGCCAGGTCCTGCCCGTTGTAGTTTGGCGGGCACGGGCCTAAATTAAATGGGCCGGGCCGGCCCGCATGGCATAAGGCCCGGCCCGCATCTGAATTTCAAATCCGGGCCAGGGCCGGGCCCGGGCCTAATTTCTTGCCTTTCAAACCAAAAAATACTCCGGAATCCGAGAATTAGTTCGAATTTATGGCGGAACAAACTTAAAAAACCCGTTTGTTTTCGCGTTTTTGAACAGTTTTGATATTTGAGCAATGTCTGCAAAGAAATACATGTATTCTTGATGAATTAAATTTAACTGGCCCGTGTTTTTGCCCCACACAAACATTTTTTGGTTGGAAATCCGGCCCGGGCCCGGCCCGGGAATTTAAGGCCCGGCCCGAGAGACAGCGGGCCGGCCCGGGCCCGGCCCGCCAGATATTTTTGAAAGACGGGCCGGGCCTACGATTCCAGGCCCGGCCCGCAGAGTGGCGGGCCCGGCCCGGGCCGGTTTTTGGCCAGCCTTGGGTGGGAGACACGGTCAAAGGCACGAGCATGATCAAAATAGATAATATCAGTTGTAAGAGAATTATGATGAGCAGAGGTCCAATGTTCAAGGCAGTCTAACATTCAATTTAATGCTGTTGATTAACAGAAAAAAGTAGGAATACCTGGACTTGCTGAACAAATTTGGGCAGACATTGCGCCGTATATCGTCCGAAGTTAGCGAGTTTTTCCTTCTTCTGCTCATCAATTTTCAGGATAGTCGCTGCATAAGGAGGTGCTATGATACTTAGGTATAAGGACATCTATAGCAAGAAGAAACAGATTTGACCCTCGCTAACGTTTTTTTGGAGCTTCAGGAGCCTTCTCGGGAGCTGCAGTTGAGAGAAAAGCAGTTTGTTGGAGACGGGCGCGTGGAAGGACTGACCAGGACCTCCGCAGCATTACCCTAAAAAGGAAAATCCTTCACGCGAAATCGTTCCAAAGAGAAAAAATGAAATAAAAATTTCCGCCCCCACAAGTGGTGGTGAACGTCAAACCTGGTGCGATGCAAGACAAAGTGCAGATCGGTTATAAAATTCCACCACGTAGCTCCGTAACATCACACCCTAGTATATAAAATTGTTTTAACAATTTAAAATTCGGAACATTGGAGTTCGATACTGCCAGGACCTCATTTCGCGGTTGTTCTCGTTCACTCAGTCCTTTATGTTTCAGTTTTGACATTCAAAGAGAGAGCCTTCTATTTTCGCATAACCGTCCCTTTCCCCATCCCCTTCGCTGTTGCTTGTCACTCCTGCTTGCTTTCTTGTTCGTTAAAGGAGTCGGTATTCTGTTTCTGTTAAGAAGGAACTTCTCTCGTAGACATTATTCTAGAGTCGGCAGGTGAGCAGAGGTTATGGCACATTGGCAGTGCTTGATAAGGAGCAAACAAAGATGAAGGGGAAGGGGTAGTAGCCATGAGAATAGCAGAGAGAGATAGAGAGAGAGAGAGAGAGAGAGAGAGAGAGAGAGAGAGAGAGAGGAAGAGAGAGAGAGAGAGGAAGAGAGAGAGAGAGAGGAAGAGAGAGAGAGAGAGGAAGAGAGAGAGAGATGAAGAAGAGCAGAGAAGGAGAGTGTCCTGGTGGGTGCTGGCTAGTTGGCTGGCGCAGCTGCTGGCCACAGAAGCTTGCCCCGCCTCCCTCCGGCTGTTTCCCCTTCTTTGTGTGCATGACCACAGCCGACCTGCCACTTGCCCCATGTCCACTCTCTTCCCTCCTTGTTTTGGCTCTTCTTGGCCATCCTTCTACGGCTTCCCTCCATTCCATCCATAGTCTTCTGTTACTTCGCAGAAAGTAAAAGGAATCATGATTAAAACGTTCCTTATTTCTCTCTCTTTCTCGATCTCTCTCTCTCTCGCACTCTGTCTCTCACTCTCTTTTATTTTCCTCTTCTCTCCCACACCCCCTCTCGCTTGCATGTATCCCGTTTGCTCTACCATTTGGATTTTTGGCGCGAAAGTGAAGTGGCGAGGGAGAGGTCTCTGAGAAGAGAATGGGCGGGACCAGAGAAGTGAAGCGGGCGGGTGGCTGCCAATGCATTCTCTCTGTCTCTCTCCCCTCGCCTGCTCTCTCTGCTTTCTCTTCTCCTAGATCGTCCATTCACAGTCCTGCTTACTCGGGCACTCCTGTTTACTTTCTCTTTTCTTTTGTATGTTGTAGGAGTAAGGCTATGGATGCGCAGTAGCACAGTCTTCTTCCTCAAATTTGTCTTCATTTTGCGCCATAGCTCTTCTAGTCTGTTGTTGGACATCTCAGTATACTCTTGTTTTATGTTTTTCAAAGATGTAGTTATTGATGATTTCTATTGTTGAGAGAGGATGGCTGTATGAGTTGTGGGTTGAGTTTGATTCTGCCTGGCAGTGCAGATGCGCGGCAGATGTTGTCTATTACCATCTGTGATCCTCTTCCTTGACAAAGCGTATTGTTTCTTCCCTTTTCAGCTGCCCTGTTGCTCCCATTCCTAATCCGTGTCTTTAATGGAGTGTAATTATCATTCGAGGGTGCTGTGGAGAAATATGGAAATGGACGGTAAAGTGGATCTTTCCAGATGCAAGCGAATCAGATGGATGACAATGCAGATAGCCAACTCTTCCGCATGCAGCAAGATCTTAGCCACATCTCCATCTTCGAGCACCGTCAGTTTCTGTTTATTTATATTCTTTTACCTCTAAATCGCTACCTTTAAAACATGCGGTATTTTCAAAATAGAACAGGAAATAGGATGTTTCTTTCCGCTTTCTGAGCTAGCGCCTCCCTATTTACTTGCGGGCGATAGGTGTAGGATGATGAGGGAGTGGAAGCAGTCAAGGGGATAGAGCAGAGGGTTAGGCTGACCTCCCTTCCCTGGAGAGGGATCTATGCATGACAAACAAGGCATGTTATTCCATTCGCCAATCAATATGGGTGGACTTTACTTGGTGGTTTTGAACTGAGAATGTTTTGAGATTCCTTGCTGGCGAAGACAACATCCGACAGTGGAGTGTCTTCTGCTGAGCCTCCGCTCCATGAAGTTCCGGCTATCTCTAATACACATAACATGTACGAGTTTTGTGTGGACCGCTCATTCATTTCGAATGTATACCTTAAAGAAACCAAATATTATGTTTTTTTTTAAATATTTGTACTAATATTTTATTTCTCAAGCTTTTACAATTTTGTTTATAGCTAGATTTGATTGGACGGGGAGACTTCAACGCATGTAAAATTGTGATTTCGAGTGGTGATGAAAATGATTTGGTTTGTTGGCCTTCCCACTGATGGAGTCCAACTGAGATGGAGTCTATCATATCCTAAACGGTCCCGTCTTCTCTTTAATGGATTGGATGCGATATCTCTTTTCTCTTATTTGTTTTGCCTGTTATGCATAGGGTAACTATTTGCCACCTAAATACATTTTCTAGAAAGTTAGCTAGCAGGATGCCACGCTTCCTTCGCCCTGTCTGGTGGCTGTATTAATCTAGATATACCATCTTAGCGCGCGAGTCTGCCGCAGTGCAGTTTCACACGTCCGTCTCTCTTCTCACTTCCCTTTCTGACCCTTCTTCACAGTCCTTTCTCCTCTCATCCCTTCTCTCTCTATCTCTTCTCTCATTCTGTCTCACGTGTTCCCATGCGCTACCGTGCTGTCCACTGCTGCCCGCTGGGGTGCTTTGCCTCTTGCTCTGTGCCCCACTGCTCTCTCTCTCTCTCTCTCTCTCTCTCTCTCTCTCTTTCTCTCTCTCTCTCTCACTTCTCTCTATCTCGTGTGTGGCATTTCGTCTTCTTCTGTCTTTCCTCCCTGCTTTCTGTCTCTCTTGCGCGCTCCGAAATTTTCTGCATCTACATTGGAAAGCGCGCGAATTTCGAAAGAGAAGGGAGAGGGGTAGAAAGGATAGGCAGATGGAGGGAAGGGCCGTGGCTGCCCAGGACAAAGAGGAGGAGGAGGGGAAAGAGGGGAGATGGGAGGGTCGGGCAGGCAAGAGATGAGGGGAGAAGGAAAGGATCTCCGCTCCTTCTCACTTTTGGTTGTGATGAGAGTTGTATGATTGCAGGATGAATGGAATGGAAAGAAGCTGTTCACGTGGAGGAATGCCTCGCATGCCTGGATCGTGGTACTTCGAGGGAGGAGACGGCTGCTCTTCTCCCGTCCCTGCTCACGATGATGAGTTCGGACTGCGTGCGGCTCTTTCCTCTCGCAACATCACTGAAAGTGTCCAGGTCCCCAGCAGTGAACACGTCGCTGAGATCGTCGGGCGCCAGGGTTAGTCATTTCCACTTTATTCTCCAGATATTGTGTCCTTTTTCTTGTTTTGTTTCCTTTTTATTATAGAGAAGTTTTACATAACATTTCTTCGGATGAATCAGAATATTAGTATGATTGTGGTAAAAGCAGGATATAACCGGTTACAGGCTGCAAGATCAAGTCGCTGAGAGCTAAGACTAACACATACATCAAGACACCGATCAGAGGGGAAGAACCGATCTTCACTGTCACTGGAAATGCTGAAGACGTCTTCGAGGCACGCAAGGAGATCGAGTGTGCGGCCGACCATTTCAGCCAGATTCGGGCTTCCCGGCGACATTCTCATGGTGAGTCGGCAGACAGAGAGAGAGAGCGAGAGAGAGAGAGAGAAGAGAGAGTTGGCAGGCGAGAGAAAGAGAGGATTGAGATGGAACGGGAGGAGTGGTGGCCCCTGGCCATGTCACAGCGTACGTGCGAGTCCCCCTCCGAGTGGTTGGATTGGTGGTCGGTCCGAAGGGAGCAACTATCAAGCGAATCCAACAGGACACCAACACGTACATCATCACTCCCAGCCGAGACCGCGAGCCCGTCTTTGAGGTGTTCATTTGTATTCCCTTGCTTGTCACAGTGAGAATCTTCAAGGTGACTGGTCTGCCGCACAAAGTGGAGCAGGCTCGGAAGGAGATCGAGCAGCACATCTACATCCGCACGGGGAACATGCCGCTGACGGACCCGGCCTCGTCTCTGCACCAATACGAGATGGCCACGCGAGTCGCTGCTCAGTATGCCGCGATGAGCAACCAACTGGCATCTCTTGACCCGGCCGCCCTCTCGGCTGTCCTCGCTCAACGAACTCTCGCCGCAGCCGCAGCCGCCTCTGCTCAGAATGAACTGGATCTCAACAGCATGGTCAGTCTCATTCTTTTGATTCGCGACCAAGAGTAACTCGTCTTCAGCTTCGCGGGATGTCCACGGGAGTCGCTCGCAGAACTCCGCCACTCTCTTCGATGGCTGCTGCTCCCTCTGCAGTCCGCCCTTCTGCGTGGCCGCCCTCGGCTGGATCACTCGGAGTTTTCACCGGCCAGAATGGACTGCGTAACTCTGCTGATGGAAATGCATGGGGAAGCTCTGTCTCTTCCTGGTCCCCTTTCGGTGAGCCGGCGAAGGTTATGAACAGAGACGAGGGACTAGGAGACTCGCCTCCAACCAGGTGAGTTTGTATCATTCATCTCTTCCATTCTATCCTTCTTTTGCTTGCAGTGGAAGTGGCTCTGGCTGGAATGACCCCATGCATATGATGTCGATTTGGTCGGAGATGGAAGCAGCGGGGATGTCTTCCCAGCCAGCCTCCGACGTCCCTTCAGTGGCCACTGCCTGATCCTCCCTTCCTCCCTCCCTCCCTTCAGTGGCCACTGCCTGATCCTCTCTTCTTCCCTCCCTTATTCCTTGTTATCCTCTACTTGTTATACTCCGTTCTCTTCCAACTCATGATCCTCACAGTCTCCGTTGACTCTCAAACCAATTGCATCTCAGTTATTTTCTGCTTCTTTTTCATGTTTACTAACTAACTGATTAACCGATTTCACTTTTCTATGTTTCACAATTCTTTTCCTTCTATTAATTGAACGGAATGCCCTAAAGACGACTGCTGAATGGCAGTCTCCTCTCCTCAGTTCACTGCGAGCTACGAGTAAGTACAAATTGTCTCATGCAAATTGTTATTAGAGCTCATATAACGAAGGAGTTGTTGTCAGTATTTGTAATAGCCAAATTGCAGTGTGTATAACTTTAGGGACTTACTCGTAGTGTTGTATATCAATTCCTTTGCCTTGAAAGTACCGAACCGTCCATACTAGGTGGTAGGGTTACTCTTATGTGTCCTTATTCTTGAAAGCACTGAAAGAGCGACCATAATCTTACTTTATTAGAGAGAGAGAGAGAGAGAAAAGGAAAGAAGAGAATTAAATGGAGAGCCTGATCGCGACTTGCTATTCCCCCTTAACAGATCCTCTTGTTCTTCTCGCTCTTAGTCTTCACAACTCGAACCACAACTCTTGTATCATTCAACCTTAATCCTTTCTGTTATAACACTCACTTATCTATTACCCCATATTCAACAGCTCCTTTAAAAAATTCTGAGCTAGAACAGTGATCGCTCCCACTTCGTTGTATTCGAGATTACCGATTATCCGATGCTTTACAGATACATTATCCAGTAGTATGCAAACATACATCAAACAACTAGTAATGGGAATGGCAGTAAGTCGGGATAGATTGCTTTGATCGATCTTATATGGTATATGCTAGACATGCGATCGAGGTGTAAATGTATACTATGCAGTGATGTTGTGGAATGAAGTGATTTGCTGATTCGGTGTTGTGTTCTGCTGCATAAGAGAAGAAGTAGGCAGGAGGGCGCTCCATCCATTCCGTACGGAGCTGATGCTTATTTTAGGTATCAAAGTAATCGAAGAAGATGTAAACCAGTTAAGCCCCTCTTTCTGAGAATTCAAACACCTGCCAGGAAGTTTGAAATGGCTAGCTGTTAGATCTCAGAAGGCAACAATATGAAGAGAATGAGGGATGGCTAATTGATGACAAAGCCGCGAATTGGTAAGAGAGCGGGAGTACTCGTAGATCAAAGAAGGGTGAGAGGAGGCCACTCTGCCCCACCCGCTCCACTCACTCTCGGATGCCTCGTCATTCCCCTCTATTGCTGTGCTGCCCTCGCCTCCAAACTGCTGCTCTTTACAGGAGAGAAGAGATGAGTGGTGGTCGTGTGACTTCGTCGTCCTCTGCGTCGTCGTGTTCCCGTTCCACTCTGCCCAGTCTGACCTCTCTTCATCTTGGCTCTCCTCCACTTCCTTTCTCTTCTCTGCCGTCCTCCTCCTTTGATCTTCTCTCTACTTCTCATCGTCGGAATAACAACAAGGGCCGGGGTGGCTACTGGAAGAATCCCATTCTGTATCGGACTACGCTCTGCGACCACTGGCTGGCCGGTCGAACTTGCAGGTCAGTCCTTCAAAGTCTCATTTCTGCCTCTGTCTTCCTCTCTCTGCCTCCTGATCTCCTGTGTTCTCTCTAGATACGGCTCTCGCTGCTGGTACGCCCATGGTTCTCATGAGCTACGCTATGTTCCCCGACTGGATCAACTTCCGCAGAACGTCAGGGAGCTTCTCTTCGTCGAGCCCGCTCTCGCATCCGCATTCTTTGGCCGTTAGTTCTCTCTTTTTCTCTCGCTTCTCACACTCTTCGTTCTCTCTCCCTCTCCTTTCTCTCTCCCTTCTCTGTCTCTCCCTTCTCTCTCTATCACTCTCTCTCCCTCTCTCTCTCTTTCACTCTCTCTCTATCTCTCTCTCCCTCCCTCTTCCTCTCTCTCTCTCTCTCTCTCTCTCTCTATATATATATATATATATATATATATATATATATATATATCTATCTCCCTCTTCCCCTCTTCCTTTCCCTGTCTGATTCCTCTGGTGTCTGTTCAGAATGTGGCAGTGGCCGAGTGCCTTCTCCGAATGAGTCATGGCCGGCCTCCTCCCCTCGTTCCTCGCCTTCATCTCAGCAGCCGCTCTCTCCCCTTCCTCCCTCCTCCCCTGACTCTGACTCCTCTCCCCGTGTTTGCCCCATTGGCCATCGCCAACGGGCAGTGGGTGCGCCGTGGCCTGAGACCAAATCGGAGTCCACTCCCTTGGACAAACCCTCGCAAGAAGAGCATGACTCTCTGACTGAGAAGACTTTCCATCCCTTCATGGATAACTATCCCCTTCGATTTGAACTGTAACCTTCTCTCTCAGTCTCTCACTAACATCTCATCTCTCTTCGCTGCTACCAACGCGGGCATAATTTTGTGTAAATAAGCGACAGATGCTTGTCTCAATTTGAGCGAGAATGATATGTTTGGTAATCTGTCACTGTGATCTTTATTATGCGTACCATGTTAGTAATTGGTTCTATTCATATGTCGTGCCTAGCACAAGGTTTTACTGGTGAGACTCTATGATCTCTGGTTATGTGTGCTGCAAGTACGTTACCATTTATGCATATTTCGCGTTTCATCACGTTTATTTTAGCTGTATGATTGAGCAGTGAAGGATTTGCTGACTGCTAGCCCGTGGTGAGTCTGGTGCAGGGTTGGGAGAAGTGAGTGGTGAGGTTGACGAGAGGGTCATTGACAGGAGCTGAAGCAGACTTTTGTCTGGTATGGCCGTTGGAAGTGGGCGTCGATGTCTCCCTCGTCACTGAGAGGACCCGCTGCCAGCTGAATGGAGTGGTTGTTGAGGGAAAGAGGGAGCGAGCCTACCGAGACAGTCTCGCAGTCTTCGAGGGAGTGGCCACGCGGGCCGTGGTCCTTCATGGCCCTGGAGAAGCGAGAGTGCAGAGTGCCGGAAGAGAAGGAGAGGAGACGAGCAGGCAGAGACCCCCTTCCATCCAGAGGGGGAGACTCGTACCCTGCCGTGCTGCCAGTCTCTGCCTTCACTCTCCCCTCCGACACCGACAACACGTACACTTCTAGGCTGCTCTGTAATTCTTCCATTCCAATTGAATACCCCCTACTCCAAATACACCGACCATGTCCTCTCCGAATGCCAATGCTGTCCACTGTCCGTTCTCTGCTTTTGTATTCGTGAAGTCTACCAGGAGATTATTATTTGCAACCTAAAGAATGTTTTAAAAATCATAGACGTACTTTGTCTAATGGTGATGGCATGTGAGAAAAGACGTGTTGATATTGTGTGTGTGAATGAGAGAGATACAGAGAGAGAGAGAGAGAGAGAGAGAAGAGAGAGAGAGAGAAGAGAGAGAGAGAGCGAGAGAGAGAGAGAGCGAGAGAGAGAGAGAGAGCGAGAGAGAGAGAGAAATGAGACAGATATAAAGACCTAAATGAAGTTATAAATTGGGGAAGAGAAGGGAGGATAGAGATACTTGCACACGCTCTCCTATTGAAGCGGTGGAAATAGGGTCAAAGACAGAGCAGAGATGGAAGTGCGAAAAGCACGCGAGTGTAAAAGATAGCTGGGATGAAGGAATGGAGAGAGCACCTTGAAGAGGGCCGTGATCGGACCATCCTTCACTGTGCACAGAGAGACCGCCGCTCCCACCTCTGCAACATTCTCATATTTACAAGTACTAGGTCTTTTTCGCATTCTAAGTCGATCATCTTAACCGCTCAGTACTAACATCTTGTAACTTCAGGGAGGAGTAAAGCTTGAGAGAGATGAATAACAGCTGTCAAAGTAAAGGAACCTGTTTGGTCTACTCAATAGCCAATTTAACCGTCGTCTTCGTAAGATTAATTAGAAGCACAAAAAAAGAAACTGACAAAGATAAAGAGAAACAACATATGATAAGCGAGGAATAAACTGGCATTTTTTGTGTTAAGTATAGATGGAAAATGAATTGTTTGAAAAAAGAAGATGAAGAGACTGACGAATTGCCAGAATGAGGAGTCGAGCCATGCTAGAGCACCTCTTGAAGACCGTCGTGGAGATTGAAGAGAACCAGAGGGATAGAAGATGAGGAGGACGGCGAAAGTGACTTAGCTAGCAGCGGAGAGCGGCAGAGTTGAGGACACTTCCCTGCAACTGCGTGAATACTTCCACCCCTTTCTTCTTCCCTTTTCATTTTCTCCGCCCACTCAACTTGCTTTCTTTATTTCTTTATCACAGTCTATCACCCGCGCACCTGGAAAAAAATGACCCATCTCTCTCTCTCTCTCTCTCTCTCTCTCGAGAAGATGGAACGGAAGAAGTCAATTCAAAATCGGTAGCTGTAACTTACGGCTGGAGAAAGATGCTTCCGAGATTGCTACTGTTTTCAAACTGGTTGCTTACATGTCGCCAATAGAACGACAAATGCAAGAGCATGAGAAAACAAGAGACGGTTTGGAAAGAGCATGAGAAGAGTTCGACGACTGTAGTGAAAATGCTGGCCAAACAAGAGAACGCAGATAGAAATGCATACTGCAGACCACAAATTTCATTAACTTCGAAGAGAAAAATTCATGAAAAACCAGGAATTGATACTTTTTGGCGGTACTGGACGTAGAACTATTCGACGGATCTTTCCCACTAGTTCAAGCTGTCAATCAATGTCTTTCTTATATCTTGCATAAGATGGCACAGAAAATATTTTTATTGCACTTAATTAGACGCTAATCGCTGAATATGAGTACACAAAGCAAACTTTGCATTTAAACTAGCTAAGATTACAAAAAGGAAAAAAAATGCAGGGTAAGGAGCTGAGAGGAAGAGGGATCGATAGAAGGGAAGTCATACACGCAACCAAAAGATAAAATAAAAAAATTATAAGGAATAAAAATTCATTAATCACGAAGAGATATGCTAAAGAACACGGCCATTGAGTCAAAAGAGAGTGAACCTTTCGGAGAAAGAGGAGTGACCCGAATAGAAATAAGTAGCTTGCAACATTAAGAAGTGATGGAGACCTCGGAAGTGACAGCGCAGCCATTCGAGTGAACTTCTTTTTCTTCGTTCTCCTTCTCTTCTGCTCTCTTCGCTCTCTGCTCTTCACGAGCCATCAATGCCTCTCGCAGTTTCTCTTCTGATGGGAAGACCAAGGTCACCTCCAAAGGCAAGATATTACTTGGTAATCAGGACGGAAAAGAAGAGGAACTTTGTTCTCATCCGAGGAGCAAATTTCATGGCCTTCCTTCAGTGGCAGATAGTTCCATGGTTCATCGCACAGCCAGCCCGTGTACTGGAATAAAAGAATAATTGTGGATATCTCCCCTTCTGCAGTCACGAACCCGATCCGTCTTGACGTACACCCGTTTTCCATCCAATGACATCAGCTCAAGATTGTATCTGAATAGACAGAAAGGAATCCTCCACCCTCATTGGAAAGAAAGAGACCGCAAGAGACGTTGACTACTAGCTCATTACCTGTTCCGTATAACAAGGAACGACTTAAACTTATTAGAGCTAACACATAATACCACAAAACCAAAGGACTCGAGAAGTTCAACTACTAAGCTTCTACTCTCAATCACAACTAAGCTTCAACTAGCCCACCACTAGTAGATCACTGGGGCAGTGATGAGAGCGAGGAAGAGGAGGTTCTCAGAGAGGGGAGAACCACGAGGACTCGAGTGAGAGAGGGACTCAAGAAGTTGAAGAGGGGACGAGGGGGACTCGAGGAGGGGCACAAACGGCCACACTCCGGCTGCCCGAAGGCAGCCGCCTTCCTTGCCGCCGCTCCGGGCGGGCTCACGAACTAACAATGAATCGGGTGAGAGGGGGGGGGGAGAGATGGGAAGTGAGAGAGACATGTCTAAACATGTCTTGGTCTTTTAAAACTAAGGCGGGAAATTACTGTAATGACAATTTAACTAGGTGATTCGCTAAGTCAAAGGTCATTCATTCATACTAGAATGAACAAACCTGCCCAGCCGTGGAATTAATTAACCTGCCCAGCCGTGGAATTAATTAACCTGCCCAGCCGTGGAATTAATTAACCTGCCCAGCACTGGAATTAATATGTAAATTCCGCAGTATTTTGGAACAAGTAGTCAAATGTTGCCACATAATTGTCGCATAATTATTTATTTAAGTTGAGTGTTGATGCTCGGGAAAAAGGACAGCAACTGCTACGCAGCGAAAAAGCAGCGAAGTTCCCATTTAGCAGCAAATATTTGAAATAACAGTGCTAAAGTGCAAGGGTTCTCAAACGAACGACTATTTAACTGCTAAGCAGTGGCATAGCGTTTTACTATTACGCTGCTAAAATTTGAATGTTTATTATTCTCAAAGCGATTAGCCTTAGTGATCAATGAAAATAACTGTTAAAAATGAAGTTGGAATTCCTATCAGCTGTTGCCATATGTAAACTTCTGATACTTCCTTTCCATGTAACTTTTGCGTGTTAAATGTTTCCCCTATAAACTCGATCTAAATCTGCCTAATTTCAGTGGAAAGCTGCAGGATAACTGTTAGAGGTGAAGATGATTTTCGCCGCTCAGTTTTGATTGCTTCCTCCGTCTGCTTTACTCAACATTGCCAAGGCCACATTCGTGTGTGCAGTATTCTAACGTGGCGGTGATCTTCATTACAGGGTGTAGCTTTAATGTTTCAAGATCAGTTGCAGTAGAATTGTCGACGCATTCTTGCGAAAAATGTTAGTTGTATTCGGTCATTTTCTAATGTCGATGGGGGATATGACTCATTTGTTACAGGTTTTCCCTGTATATATCTCGGTGGTTTGTTCATCCATTATTACGAACAACGTCCACGCCTGGCACACAGCAAACAACTTCCACGAGAGCAACTCAGCAGTACTTGTATCGTGCGTACATTTCGTTTTTTGACATTCTTTCGCTCTGGAGATTGAGTCTTCTTCCGTTCAGTCGCAATTCGCGTGATTCCACCGGACGTCGGTCACGAGTGAATGTCTACGAAGAGTATTTGGATGTTGTCGACGATAACTATGGCGATGCTAGGCGAGGTGGCTTTGGTCATCAGTCTTAAATGGCTTGCCCCCCCCCCTCTCATTCCTTTTTGTTTATGAAAGATGTAATAGATTATACAAGGATAGGCAATAATGTTTATTTTTTGCTATAAAAAATGATCTTATTCATCCTTTCGCATCATGTGTACTTGTTATTTTGTTATTTTCCTTTGCCAACGAGGTCAGCTTCACTCCCCCACCCACTCCTCTGGTTTTTCAGAATGACCCTTACTAGGCTGGAGTTGAAACTCAAGCCTAATTTGAAGCAGTTCGTACCTAATTTAGGTTGTTTTTTTTGATGTTTTGTGATAGCTTTCATTATATCAGATTGTGCGACGTTTTAGTAGCGGGAATCATCACCCGCTCGTAAGAGATGTCGTCAAGTGTGCAGCTACGAAGACTCCAACTCTCACCTGGACACGAATTCTCAAGTTTGTTTAAATGTAACGTTATCTTTTTTTTTTAGCTTTCAGCATTGTTAACTTCAATTGGGCCAAGTGCCGTTGGGCCAAGTGCCATGGACCAAGTGTCAGATGGGCCAAGTGCCAGTTGGGCCAAGTGCCAGTTGGGCCAAGTGCCATGGACCAAGTGCCAGTTGGGCCAAGTGCCAGTTGGGCCAAGTGCCAGTTGGACCAAGTGTCACTTCGCTTGCGTAAGTTCTCCTTCTATATCTCTTCCTACTAAAACATGCATTTAGTAATAAAGTAGAAATATCTTCTTGCAGTGCACTTCACTTCGATGACTTGACCTGAGCCTCCCGAACAGCCCACAGTCAAAGTGTCTCCGATTGATTCGCCTGTCCCTTCGCGGCCCTCCAACCGCTCCCAACTCGACCTTCAGCTGCTCCATCTGATGTCAGCCTTTCAGCCCCCTCCCCGTGCATATAGGACCTTTTTTGATTTGATCCATATCAGCTAGTCAAAACAGTGTTTTTTGCTTTGTCTTTTAATATGTCTAGTATAGTGACTCCTTAAAACTTGTAAATGATTTGTTTACTGTTTAAAGTTAATTTTGAAGTCCACAGATAAAGTTTGCACGTGTGCATAATTAGGCTCAAAATGAGTCCTAATTATGAGGATTCCGAGCCTAATTATGATTTTGTTGGTCCTAATTTGATACGCAAAGGTTCTAAGATCCCCTTATTAGGCTTGACTCCAGCCTAATAAGGGTCATTCTGAAAAACCAGAGTCCCTTTTTGCACTGTGTGCCCGTGATTTTTTCTTCTCCAGGGTCAGTTATGATTGTGAACTCTGTTGCAGTGTTTAGGCTCCGTGTTCTGTTGTTGAACCGTTGTAGTAAAAGAATAAAAGTAGTTCCGGGCGAGATTTGGTGATAACAACTTTAAAAAAAAAATTCGGTGGGGAGCGTTGCAGTAATCGTTTAGCAGTTGAAAGGGAAGAAAATGTTTTTAGTGTCATCACTCGAGGCAATACAGTATGCCTTTTAGCAGGCGAAGAGCTACTGCTTCGCAATCTCCTAGATTGGGCTTCGCTATCATTTAGCAGCTGCTACGCACTTGAAAAGTTACATAGCAGTGAAAAATGCGTGTAATAGAAGTGCTAAAGTGCAAGGGCTCAGGTAAAAAGGGAATGGCAAATAAGGTTCAGTAATGACCAGTAATTACCGTACAAACAAGGTAGTTTACTGATATCAGTACACTACCTTGTTTGTATCAGCTGATACGCGTTTCAGCAATAATGCACCAATAGTGAACCATTAAACCAACTTTTCCATATTAAGCTTTCAATACAATGGCTTTAACACGCATATATCTCGGGAAAAAAGCGAGCAGTTGCTACGCACTACAATAGCAACAACTTAGCAGGATTTTTAGCAGTTGAACCCTTACACTTTTCAACTGCTCCTGCGTGAATTCTCAACTGCTAAGCTGCTCAGTGGGTGCGTAGCTGTTGCTAAATAAAAGCAAATCAAAGGCTAGTAGGGAACTAAGCTGTTGCTTAGCAGCAACTTCTGAACTGCTAAATTGAATACTGTAGGCGCCGATTGTCATGACACCGGAAGGTAACTTGCTTATCAGCAACTTCTATACTGCTAAATTACTGTGAGCCCGAGTGTAATCACTGTTGATATTTCACCAAAATTCTTTACGGCTTACCCACGTAAGAGGTAAAATTAGCCGAACATAGGCTGCATTTGAAAGAAAATTGTGTGTGCATGCCTTGATCATTTGAACGAAACTGTAGACTGAACCGGCTCTGGGATGCCTACAAAGGATAACAATCTAGATTCGGCGGACCTATACATTTCTTCAGAACGGAGTTTTACCTTTCCTAAAAATTATAGTTGCTTTCATTTATCCTTAATGCTTTTCGTTGCAGGAGCTTTCGAGATTCAAAATTTTAGCAGTTCAGTAGTCGTAGCTTTGCAACAGCTTCGCAGTCCAGTCACAATACGCATTAGCAGTTCAACCGTTACACTTTTCAACTGCTAATGCATTTTGCCACTGCTAGTGGACTACTTTGCGCATTTTGAACTGCGTAGCAACTGCTCGCTTTTTTCCCGAGATACTGCAAGCTTAACTGGCACTTCCCACTGCATTTTTGAGCCATTAAATGGAATACTGTATGGTGATGTGAACCACACTAAAAATATATTTTTCTGCGATTTAATTATTGCGTTCCATTTCCCTGCCATTAAATGGCTTACTGTAGTTTGGTGTTAACCACACCAAAAAAGCTTGTTCTTCCCACAACAACTACTTTTTCTTGCCGTTTTCGGCCATAGTTGGGTTTTATTCAATTTCCACGGATGTGGCGAAAAATAAAGCCATTTACAAAGCAAAAACACACCAGGGGAAGAGATAACGGGAAACCGAACGGCAACGAGAAAGTGAGCGATAACGAAGACAAGAGAGTGGCATGGTTAACAACGTAAAACGTGTTACACAAACATTGAACAAATACTAGTATGGAAGCATTAACAACCTCAAGGACATTCTAAATAATGGGAAATGGTAGGGGATTCCAGTCTCAGTATGGATTTAAAAGACAGGGTAATTACTCGTATGCGAACATTAATTCAGTGGTTGTCCGTTTTTAAAGACAACGTGATCTCCGAGCTCCGAGATGGCCATCATCATCGAACTCCTGCCCGTCTTCTACTTCCTCATCATCGACATCAACGTCAGCAATAGACGACACTGGAATTACAACAAATACAACACGAAAACCCTCACTCTTACAAGAACCTGCTCGTTGCTCTTCCGCGATGGCAGTCAAACTATCGCTCGATTGCCTCCTAATCGACAGAAGCGGCCAGACATAGGAGCGTGGCCGAAATTGAGACCAAAAAAAGACCACATCATCATACTCTGCAGCAAAGATAGCTAGAACTTACATTTTGTTGCAATCGGTGACATCGCTTCATAAAATGTAGAAAAAGATTACCACTCAGAAGCTCCTGAAAGACAAAAACTAATATAAGAATAAACCACTTCGGCTAAAATAATGATCCTTTAAAATCATACCATGACCAAACCTTTCAGACGAACGACATAACTAGACGTCTCGGTTAAAAAAAAACTCTTCAATAAAGAGCCTGAAATCAACAAACGACATTAACAACAGCAGTAATACAGAATGCTGATATTCCAGCCAAAACTATTCAAATTTATAATGGCCAATAAATGTCCAAGTAATGGCCAGCTAATGGCGCAATTCAACTAGTTTACTGATACTTGTCCTACCATTAACGAACCATTTCCGCGAAATTTTAGCAATTTTGCACCAGTTGCACCATTACCGCGCGGGGAATTGGCCATTCGCTTTTAACCTGAGGGTAGCTGTACAATTTGATTTGCTAAGCAGTTGCTTTTAAAGTGCGTAGCAGTTGTTGTCCTTTTTCCCGAGTGGCTGGTCCAGTGTACTTTATAGTTTTGTATTTATCGCACTAATATTCGTCTTATTTCCTCTTGAAGACAATCCACGGTGGGTTAACGCAGTGCAAACGTGACCTTTGAAATGTGCTGGCATTTTGCCCAAAAAAGTGCTGGAATTTTGCCAAAACTACCGTAGGATTCATTTTCCAATGGGGCACAATTTAAATATTTGGCGGGAATTTAGTTTTGGCAAAATGCCAGCACTTTTTTGTGCATTCGGTGAGCATACCGCGTGCCGTTTCTGTGAAACCGTTTTGGCACTGACCTTCGCACTAATATTTATTGAAAGTCCGCCTTGACACGCCGTGAATCTCATATTTTCTTTAATCGCTCATTTTGTTTGTATGTGTGTTTCTTGGTTCCTTTACTTTACAGGCATACTTGATGAATTCTGACGAAATTCTCCGTAAGCTGAGCTTTAGAATAAAAAAACCCAACAAGTTAAAGAAGGTTGGTTGCCTACATTATTTGTGGTCTCAGATATCGATGATATGTTTTGCAGCCTGAGAGAACTGGGTCGAAAAGCGAGAATTCGTTGAGATTAAGAGTGGTTCCCGAAGATCTGAAAGAACGATTACGAACCGCCCCGATTGAGAGTCCTTCCCTTGAAAAGGAGACAAACGAACAAGGTATTGCCTCCTTCTCACTCAGATTCTCAACTCCCACTTTTCAGAAACGTCCCCAGTTATACTCGCGCATTCCAATTTGGTCGATATTCATACCGCCAGATCGCGTAAGAATAAGAGGAAAAATGGAGGAGCCGCAGCCAAGTCCAACGAGGCTCAGCGACTAGAAGCCGTATGTTCTGATTATACCGATTAAAAAAACATGCCCTCTCATAGATTGCCCACCTGCGTCGTCTGAATCGCATTTACACATGGGGAGAGAATGTTCCAGAACTGGTTCTAGACTGGTCAGACCTCAGCCTTCCAACGGAACTTCTTAACAACATGAATACTTTCGGCATCGGAGAGCCTACACCTATCCAAATGCAGGTTTATCTCACTCTTAATTCCGTTGATCCAGAAGTTCTTGTTATAGTTAGACTCTCTCCCTGATTCAATTGTTTGTAATTTGGGCTATGATTGGTTTTTACGGATTACAAAGGAAGTCTAAAAACTTAATGTCGAATCGTTGATTATTCTGTTCCTATTTTAGGCTATTCCAATTATGATGCAACGGAGGAATCTTTTGGCCTGTGCACCTACAGGTTAGGGTTTTTTCTACATTTCGTATAACAAAATACGTAATGTTCTAAATAAACTTTTTCCCATAGGTTCTGGTAAAACGTTGGCGTTTACAATTCCGCTGATCTGTGATGTTCTAAGGCTGAAGAAGGTTGCGAAGTATTCCCAAGGCGGTACTCTCTTTTCAGTTGTTCTTGAACCGACTCATGATCTGGCCCGACAGGTTCCCTTGATTTCATGGTACGAAGAGTTATTATAATATACCTTTTCAGACCTATCGACAGTTGGTGAAATTCTCACATGGTTTGAATATTAGCTGTGGTCTACTTGGAGACGAAAACAGCTCAGAAAACCGTGAGTCTCCATCCCCCTGTTATTGTCGCAGCAAGTTTCGAACATCACTTTCATTTTCAGCTGAAATTCTGGTGTCAACTCCAAATCGATTAATCTTTTCGCAAAGTTCTATGGAACTAAAGTATCTTCGTTGGTTGGTCGTCGATGAAAGTGACAGACTTTTCGACAACTCAGAAGGAATGGAGAAGAGTTTCCGATCTCAGGTTTTTTTTTTGCTTTATCATTTATTTTTTGGTTGTTATTTTTTTTAAAGAATGGGGTATTGAATTTGCCTTCTGATCGAAAGTGTTCATATTCTAAGGTATAACCAGGCGTACGTCTAACGAGTTTTTTTTAAAAATATATTTCGTCAAATACACTATCTGTAATTTAGCTGAAAATTTATTTATTCACTTTACCCAATTTTGTTTAAAGATCTTTGCATTATTGATGAATTGCTTTCCTCACGTTATTTCCGTTGCAAAGTGGTGATGAATTCTATAGAACTGTCCATCTTTGTAGCTGGCAACGATTTATCGAGCCGTCTCCTCCTGCAAATGGCTGCACAAGGCCTTCTTCTCAGCGACCTTCTCTTACGAAGTGGAGAAGTGGTGCGAAGAGAATCTGGAACATGTCGCCATTCTCTGCATTGGAGAACGGTAATCTTCTCCTTCTACAACTTCTTCATTCTCATTGTGATGCTCAGTCGTGCTGTGATCTCAGGAATTCTGCTTCTGCATCGGTCGAGCAGAAGCTTGTTTTCACTGGCTCTGAAGCTGGGAAAGTCGTTGCCTTGCGAGAGCTGCTGAACACGGCTTTCACTCCTCCCGCTCTTCTCTTCGTTCAAGTCGGAAGAGAAAGGAGAAAGAAAGAGAGAAGTCATTCATTCTCTGTCTTCAGAGTAAAGAGCGAGCCCAGCAAGTCATGAACATCATCTCAACGCAGCTCTCCTCCCAAGTGCCAGCCAGTCTCATCTGTAGCCAACGGAGTCCTGCCGAGGTAGAGAGTGAGAAAGAGAGAGAGAGAGGTATTGAGAGAGAGGGAGAGTTAGTGGAATGTTTGAGAGAGCCTCGGTTCTCTCCGCCCTGCGAGATGGTCGTCTCTGGCTGCTTGTCTGCACTGATTTGGTGGGCCGGGGCTTGGATCTTCCCACTGTCAATCTCGTCATAAATTTTGATTTGCCCACTTCCATCATCAGTTACATTCATCGAATAGGTTGGCCTTCTCTCTGTCTCTCTATCTTTCTCTTTCCCTACATCTCTCTCTCTCTCTCTCTCTCTCTCTCTCTCTCCTCTCTCTGTTTGACTGCCTCCCTCTATCTCTCTCTCTTTCTCTACCTCTCTCTGTCTTTCTGTTTGTCTGCATCTCTCGATCTCTCTCTCTCTCATGATAACATAAACAGGCCGAGCTGGCCGTGCAGGCAGACGAGGGCAAGCCCTGACCTTCTTCACGGAGGCAGATCTGTCCATCGTCCGTCCCATCGCAGTGGTGATCCAGCAGGCGGGCTTCGCTGTGCCAGAATACACTCTCGCACTCAAGCCTCCTTCCAAGTTAGCATTTTGAGTATATAATGAATATGTATCCTCCCCCGCATTCCGTTGCATAAGGACAAATAGATAAGGAAAAAACAACAAATTGACTAATAGATAAGGACAGTCTAATAGAGACATCTTTGTACAGGAAAGAGAAGAAGAAGTTGCTGACTCGAGCACCAAAGCGGAAGAATATCGTGATAGTGGGAGGGAAGAAGAAGAGCAGGAAGGAGGGAAGAGTCTCCGTGTCTGATTCTTAGCTCTGTTACTCTTTTTATTTCTTGGTTATTGTTACCCGTTATTGTTATTTTTTTGGATGAAGATTGACTTCATTTTATATCGAATTGCCTTTTTTTACACACAACTGTCGGGTCTGTTGAAGGGAAAGTGGTTGTGCTTGGTTTGAGTCTAAAAGCAGGCATCTGATTCTTGATTGAGGATCTTGCTTGAGGAGGCGCTCGGGCCTCTGCCTGTCTATAACTCGCTCTCTCTCTCTCTCTCTCTCTCTCTCTGCCATTCTGTCTCTCTCTCTCTCTGTCTCTCTCTCTCTCTCTCTGTTACTCATTACCTTCTCTTCTATCCTTTCTCCATCGCTCTGTCTTTCCTCTGTTTTTCTCCTGCCCTCTCTTTTCTCTTGATGCCCGCTTCCGGTTTGTTGTAGTGTGCAAGTCTTAGCCGGGGAAGCTTGTTCAACTCCCAAGCAAGGCAACGCTTAGTGCTGCGCATTCTTTCGTAGTGGAGCGTATCCGAACTCTTCTGTATTCGCGTATTCACCTCGCTCTCTCTCTCTCTCTCTCTC